>JAHHFK020002657.1:0-495445 GCA_024533555.2 Aedes koreicus
ATGCAATTTGCTCGTCTATTTTGTTCGCCACAAACTCCAATTTAATCATTTTTCAAAAAATCAAAATGTCACCGGTTTCCGAATAGAATGCAATCATATAAATTTACTAAACATAACATACCACTCCATAGCCTTTTTTCCGAAAAGGCAGGAAGACAAAGCTGGCAAATTTCAGCAATAAACAATCGTGTTGCTTTAGGTAAGGCGGCAGACAATTCTGCAGACATCGTTCAGATTTGAATAAGCCCGGTAAAAAGTCATCATCACTTGAATATTACATTTTAGACGAAAGATGTATTTGAAAAGGTTTCGGAACACGAAACAACTTTTCATTTTATATTAAACGAATACTTCACAAGCAACCAAAAGTTTGGATAAAAGGATAACTTTTTTCTTAATAAATTCATTTATTTGTACAAGCTCAATTGAATCAACTTTACTGAGCCAAGTTTTCATATTTATATATTGACATCAATTATAATTATAATAGAACTTAAGTTCTACACGGTGTTCAATAAGTTCGGATACACTTTCAAATTTGTTAAAAAAATGAAAACATGTTTTTTTATTTTTTGGATTTATGTTATTGAAAGCTATGTTTACAAGGAACGTTTACAACATTTCTCTTGGAATGACCCCCCTTTGTACTCCTTAACGAGCTTCAAACGTTTCTCGAACGCGTCGCAGGCGGCACGCACGGACTGCATGGGCATTTCGTCCCAGATTTTGAGAATTACCGTCTTGAAATGATCCAAAGTGCTGACCTTGTATTCGTTCAGCTTCGCCATCATATAGGACCAAACAAAAAAGTCGAGAGGATTCAAGTCCGGGGAGCTGGGAGGCCACAAAGTTTTGTCCAGAAAGTCGGTTAAATTGTCCCGACACCAGGCTTGAACCACATTTGCCGTATGGGCTGGTGCACCGTCCTGCTGGAACACGTAGTGCTCATCGCCGTAGAGGCTTCGGAGACTGGGGGCAACAACCTTTTCCAAAACCTCAGTTTTGTAGTACGCCGCGTTGATTTTTGACGTTTTTTTCAATAAACACCAAGGGTAGCTTACCACGTTTGCATACTGCCCCCCAAACCATCACCGACGCGGCACTTTGGAACCGAGGGATGTTTATATTGGATTCAGGAATGCTGTCCCTCGATGGCGCCCACACCCGGTCATTTTGCACATTGTGCGGCTGCTGCAGCACGAACAGTTTCTCGTCCGAAAAAACAAACTCCTGACCAGCGTGCCGAGAGAGGATCCTCTTAGCTCGATCCAACCGCTTTTTGCTGGTAGCCTCCGAAACGCCATGGACCTTACGTTTTTTTGTAAGGCCCGAAACCAAGGTCCTTGGTGAGTATGGTGTGAGCGGTTCCAATGGAAACGTTGAGATCTGCAGCCGTTTTCCGGATTGAGCGGTTCTTTTTGCGCCGAATTCGCTCCCTCACGATCTTGATGCCCCGTGGCGTCCTCGCTGAACGCGGCCGACCGGATCTCGCACGGTCATTGGTCGAGGACGTCTCCCGGTATCGCCTGATGGTCGTGGCAGACAAAGTTCCGCTTGACCTAATACGATTTCAGCAGCCGGAATATATCCGCCGGGTCGCTCACCGTTCAAAAAACGCTTAATTCAGAAGTCCCGATACTCTTTCATCGCGCGTAACAACTGCTGTAATGACCGCTTGCCAAATCTGGCCAAAACATTACGGGATGGTCGTGGGATCGAATGAACGGCAAAATTCGTTTAAGGAGACACTCTTTTTGGTATAGTTCCGACGTCATTGTCTTACCATTGTAACGAAAACTTTCGAGGTGTTGCTTTTTTTTTTTTTGCCCTGCCAAATCATGAATTTTCGTGCAAATTTGTCGGCAAAAACAAATTTAAATTTGGCTGGAACATCCCCCTGAGCCGTTGCCAAGTAAAATTTTTGACCTGGGATTTGCCCGAAGTCAGCCTTTGCCATATTTTCCTACCGTCCATCAGAAGACACCCGTCGAACTTGGTCAGCACCTGGTCGTATAGCTTCCGAGCACGGATTTTGGCCACACTATTCTGTTTTATGGTCCGATTTGGCTGTTTGCTAGCTCGATACGACTTGACTCCTTCCCGGAGTCGAGTTCTCCTCACGGTACTATGGGCAGCACCGGGCTCCTTGGCCAAATCACGGTCCGACAGATTGGGATTCCTCTTAATCGTCTTCAAAATCTTACCACGCAGTTTCCGGTCGACAGTTCCACTTCGACGATTGGCTTGAGGCTTCCGAATCGTCGTCAATGTTTCCTTATACTGATGCTAGATGCAGACCACAATGGATTTTCCAAATAACTGTGCACAATTTTTTTCCCTTCTTTCGGCTTCCATGTTGATTGTTTACAAAGTACAGTCGATTTGCGGAATGTCAAAAATACATACGTGAAGCTGACAAAATTCCCGACACGTGGGCGCCAAGAACTTCCAAATCCATCCACCAGGAGCGCCACAGTATGAGCAAAAGTTTGTTCCAATTCTAAATGAAGCAAGCCTTATTGTGATATGAAATTTGTAGTGAGAATAGTAATGGTTTAACAATAGAACAAGGAAGAGGGCTGGTGGAGCTGCCTATTTCAACATTGTTCTAACCGGAATGGAAAAGGCCTTTTGGCTACTATTGCTATCTCTCTTTCTAAGCTACTGTGGATGTGGAAAGTTTAAATAACGGTGAATATACGAACCAGACTAGTTGTGTGGATAAAGATTGCTTCAGAAAGTCGATCGAATAAGCTACAGTGATAATTAAAATGGAAGATGATAATCTAATGGATATTGAAGAGAAAAAACTGGAAAGGGAATCGGATGACGATAAACTATCTTGCTCTTCGTCTATTTTGAATACGCCTCGCCAAGAGAGGCAAAGAGGTAAGGATGATGATGCTAGTGACTCGGATGAGGATGGAATAAATGTAACTTTACTTTCAACACCACCAGGAGATGTTTTGACTACCCTATCCAGGCAGGACCGAAATGGTACTAAACTGAATAGCGAGTCAATGAAACCTTTAAGTGGGGCTGGGAAAAAACGATATAAACGTTTAATTGAAAATGGGGTCAATCCTGAAGAAGCCCGTTACCTGGCTATCTTGCCTTTGCTCACTCCCAATTCGGATCCAACCAAGCGTTTTCGAAACAGTGAGTTTGACAGCAGTGGTGAAAATCCGCGCCCAAAAAAACAGGGTCGTCCCATGGGATCGAAACTGCCATTGGGTGGGACATCGGTACAGAATCGTTTGGATTTGATTAGACAGTCCAAAAATACAGAGGGTAGAACTAAACCATTGTATAGGGATGTGCTAAACAGTGTGAAAGTGGGCATACTTCCAAAAGACTACCCAAACTCGGAACTAACATTGCAGCAGTTGATTGCAACACAAAAAGCTGTTTTAAACAAAGTGGTACATCAACGGAAAGAAAAGGTTAAGCCCAAATTTGGCAATTGCTTGTTTAGGCCAGGTTACCTTATTCTGATTTGTAAGAACCAGGAAACATCTGACTGGATAAAAGAGATAATTTCTATTATAGTCCGTTGGGAGGGGGCAGAGCTTATTGCCGTGGATGAAAATCAAATTCCGCAACCAGTAACATTAATAGGGTTCTTTCCCATGAGTGCAGAAGACAGCAACGAAGACATTCTTGCTCTTCTAGAAGCTCAAAATGAAGGTTTAGTAGTTGACAGCTGGAAAATATTTATGAGAAAAATAATTAATAAACGTCATGTGGAACTTACGTTCAGCGTTGATGGGACATCAATGAAAGCGCTAAAAGAATGCGAATTTGTCTTGGACTATAAATTTGGGAACGCTCCTATCAGAAAGAAAACTCCTAGGAAAACGAAATCGGAAAAAATAGCTAACAGTGTTACAAGGATCTGCAATACTGGAGATGATAACATGGGCAAAAACACCATTGATCAGAATGTCCTTGGAACGAGTGATTCTCAAAACACTGAAAGGACTCTAATTAAAACAAATGAGGTCTATAGCATCAGTACAAGGACTAGTGATAAAACTGGAGACGATAAAGTGGGTTCAAGCACCACTAGTCAGAATGTCCCAGGACTGACCTTGGTCCAAAGTAAAGGCCGGACTGTTTCAAATCCTGAATACAGGAAGATTAGCATTCCAACAGCCAAAAATCAACCAAAAATTGACCGCAAAGCTGTTGCTGGGGAACGAAAAGATGAACCCAAATAATAATTTCCTAATCATTACATTCAATAGTCAAAACAGCATTAAATTCATCCAAATAAATCTCCATCATTCAAAGGGTGCAAGTGCTGTACTTTGCAAGAGATTTACCCAAAATAAGCTGGATATTGCCTTTATCCAGGAGCCATGGTCAAATCATGGAAAAATATTAGGCATTGATACTAAATCATGTAAGTTGATCTTTGATGAAACACAACAGATTCCAAGATCTGCTATTCTTGTAAATGAAAAAATTAAAATGCTACCCATTACAGAGTTTGTTAAACGGGACATTGTAGCGGCAATTATTGAAATTCCTACTACGCGTGGAAAAACAGAAATCTACGTAGCATCTGCATATTTTCCTGGCGACGTAGAAGAAGTACCTCCCCCTGATGTTTGCGCATTCGTAGCGTTCTGTAAATCGCAAAATAAAGCATTTATTATCGGGTGTGATGCAAACGCACATCATACAATATGGAACAGCACAGATATCAACATAAGAGGTGAGTGTTTACTAGAATATGTAACAAATAATAACATAGACATTTGTAATGAAGGAACTAATTTTACTTTCATGAACTCCATAAGACAAGAAGTGCTAGATTTAACACTCTGTAGTAACACACTCTCGGAAAAATACATAATTGGCATGTTTCTGATGAAATATCTCTATCAGATCACAAACATATATTATTTGAATATAAAGGGAACGACATTATCCAAGAAACTTTCAGAGACCCCAGGAAAACCAACTGGGATCTCTACTATTCAAAACTAGCTGCAGGTGGTAGTTTCCCGGAAAAAAGTATTAACACACACAAGGAACTCGAAAATACCTCTATACAAGTAACAAACAGAATAATTCAAGCTTTCAATAATAGCTTTCCAGTCAAGGTGCGAGTAACGGATAGGAATGTACCTTGGTGGAATACCAGACTAGAAAATCGAAGGAAACAGGCTCGAAAAAAGTTTAATCAAGCGAAGCGAACATTACAGTGGAACGAATATAGGAAAGCACTTACTTTGTATAATGAAGAGATAAGAAGATCTAAACGTAAAAACTGGAGGCACACATGTGAAAACATTGAAAGTACTCCAGTAGTTGCTAGATTACAAAAGGTTTTATCGAATGAACACTCTAATGGTCTAGGTACTCTCAAAAAGGATAACGGAACCTTTACGGCCGATGCATCAGAAACTTTAAATTTGATGATGCAAGTACACTTTCCAGGATCTCTACCGGTTTTGAGTGAAGAAACGACTTCATTGAGTTCACATACTGGGTTAGAAAGTACTAGCTCAGGAGTTTCCAAGGAACTCAATGATATTGCAATAATAACTGGGCAACCGACCAGGGAAGACACGCAAGATCTAGCAAGTCGTATTTTTACTCAACCTAGAGTTGAATGGGCATTACATTCTTTTGAACCATTTAAATCACCAGGCAATGATGGAATTCGTCCTGTGATGATTCAACAAAGTAAAGGAATACTAATTCCCTGTTTAACTGAAATGTTTAAAGCCAGTTTGCTGCTAAATCATATTCCAAAAATTTGGCGGCAAATTCGTGTTGTATTTATTCCTAAAGCTAACAAAAAAGATAAAAAGAGTCCAAAATCTTTTAGACCTATTAGCCTTTCGTCATTTATGTTGAAATTGATGGAGAAACTGATTGATGACTATATTAAATCAAAATACTTAGATTCGATTCCACTAAATAAATACCAGTTTGCATACCAACAAGGAAAATCAACAACAGCAGCACTTCATACACTCGTAAAAAAAATTGAAAAGACATTTGAAAGCAAAGAGATGTTATTAGCAGCATTTCTTGATATTGAAGGAGCATTTGATAATGCATCCCATAACTCCATGAGAAATGTTATGATAAAGCGTAATTTCGATAAAACTATTGTTGATTGGATTTTTGAAATGTTGCAAAAAAAGAGAAATAATATGCAGTCATGGAAGGTCAACGGTCACGGTAAGGACTGTGAAGGGTTGCCCACAAGGAGGGGTTCTCTCACCTCTGTTGTGGTCACTGGTAGTTGATGAACTACTATCACATCTCGAAACGCAAGGATTTGAAATAATTGGTTTTGCCGATGACATAGTAATTATAGTTCGTGGGAAATATGAACATGTTATCAGAGATAGATTACAATATGCTCTCAATTTAACTATAGCGTGGTGTAAAGATGAGGGGTTGTCCATAAACCCTCACAAGACTACTATTATTCCATTTACACATAGAAGGAAATATACTATCCCAGATCTGCACTTGGAAGGAACTCAAATAGTCCTCTCTCAAAAGGTCAAATATCTGGGGGTAATTCTTGATAGCAAACTTAATTGGAACTTACATTTAGATCAAATTATAAGCAAGGCTACAACTGCCTTATGGCTAAGTAAGAAAACATTTGGGAAAAAATGGGGACTGAAACCTAAAATGATTCATTGGATCTATACGGCTATAATAAGACCCAGAATAACATATGCATCATTAGTTTGGTGGCCAAAAACTAAAGTTAAGCATGCTCAGAAAAAGTTGGAAAAGCTGCAAAGACTAGCTACAATCTCTATCTCAGGAGCAATTCGTAGTACGCCTTCTAAAGCACTTGATACAGTTTTATATCTTCTTCCCTTACCTCTATTTGTGCAATTGGAAGCTGAGAAAAACGCACTACGGTTAAAAAGAACAAAACAGTTTTTTGTCGGAGACCTTAGTGGTCATCTCAGTATTCTTAAGGAATTTAAAATTAATCCATTATAAACTCATGGAGATTGGATGAATATGCAAAATAATTTTGAACGACTATTTAATGTGACCGTGCCAAACCGCATTGAATGGGAATCCGGGGGACCTAATATTGAACCAGGTTCGGTGATTTTTTACACTGATGGATCCAAATTAAACAACAGGGTTGGGGCAGGTGTAACGGGCCCTGGAGTCAGTATATCAATATCTATGGGTAAATGGCCAACTGCATTTCAAGCAGAAATACAGGCAATTATTGAATGCGCTACGATTTGCTTACAGCGTAACCATAGACATGCAAATATATGGCTTTTTTCTGACAGTCAAGCTGCCTTAAAAGCTTTCAGCAAAAGTCAGTTACCTGTACTTCCCAGTTACCTGTACTTCAAAATTGGTATGGGAATGTATCCAATTGCTACAGCGGGTGGCTAAACATAGTACAGTGAATCTATTTTGGGTACCCGGGCACTGTGGAGTCGAAGGTAATGAAAAAGCAGATTTATATGCAAGATGTGGTTCATCGAAACCATTCCTAGGGCCTGAACCATTTTGTGGGGTTTCAGAGTGTACCCTCAAAATGGAATTAAAGAAACGGAAAAAAAATCATTGATAGAAGTGAAGCAACTACGTTCATAAGTGTGGGCGTTCAAAGAACGGCACCCCGCCGCGTCCAAACGGACATCGTGCGGCACTTTGTGGACGCCGGATGCGCCCGTTCCGGCATCTAAAACATTTTGGCACTATTATACAACAATCAGAGCATCGAAAGACAGTCCGGTTCCAGACGGCCAACGACCCTCCCAACAAACATCGGTGTCGAATAACCGCTTGTTCAAACAAATTTGGAGAAGATATTCAGCTTTCTAGAAGGAAAAGCTGAACAACTTCTACAAATTTGTTTGAACAAGCGGTTATTCGACACCGATGTTTGATGGGCTGAGCGACAAGAAGCTACAAAGGATGCTGAAGAGGAAGACCGAGGGAAAAGTGGCTACATTGTTGTGTGCGCTTGGTCGGAAGGCTGGTTCAACCGGCCAAATCAGGAAGCGGAAGTCGCGTCCACTGGTTTCGGAGCTGCAGGCAATTACGCAGCGGCAGCGGCTGAATAAGATGGTCAACTCGATTTTCCCGGCGTATCGCGACGTGTCAGTGGTGATAGACGACGAGACCTATCTCACCCTGGATGGCAACGAATGGCAGGGCACGTCGTATTTTACTTCCCCCACGAAGGAAGTGGGCTCCGAGGCGAAGTTCATTTCACACACCAAGTACCCCAAGAAAATGCTGCTGTGGCTGACAATCAGCGAGAAGGGAATGGCAAATCCGCTCTTCTTTTGCTCCGTTCTGGCCGTGAACGGGGAAATTTACAGTACGAAAAGCCTGCCGCAAGTTGAAGGTCCATACAAAAAACGGGACAAGGCCGAGGGGGGAGGGGTTGGTTACAAAAAGTGACATAATTAATGGACGTTCCCTAAGGGCGAAGACGCGGTGTTCTGGCCGGATCTGGCGTCGGCCCACTACTCGAAGCGATCGTTGGAGGAGATGGAGCGGCTGAATATCGATGTGGTACTCAAGTCGGCGAACCCGCCCAACGTCCCCCAGCTGCGTCCCATCGAGAATTTCTGGGCCAACCTGCAGCGTAAGATCTACTCCAACAATTTTTTCGCAAAAACTGAGGAGAAATTGATAAATAAAACGAAGAAAGAACTCAAAAACATGCCTGCAACTATGTTTTCGCCTCCCATGGCGAATTTTCCGGTTAACTGCTCGCAAGGGCGTGGAATTTTTTTTGCTAGTAAGCTTGAATAATTACCTTCCATGGGAAATTTATCAAAAACAATCTGTTTTTATAATTATCCGAAAAAAGTCCATTTTTTAAATAATGCAAACGTTACTAATTAGCATTAGCATTAGCATTGGCGTTTGCACACCTCGTGGATTGAGCTGCGATGAGGAATAATTCGTTTGATGACATTGCATGTCATCATGAAACGGAACCAGTTACTGATTCGTTTCTTCACGCAATGAATTTCATAATAATTGGTAGTTTTTTTTCCTTATCCAAAAACATTAGACTCGTATATTTTTAATTTGACATTAGGGTGACTATTTCTGCGTTCGAGTGGTTCAAATGCGCTGTACTGAAAACCAACATACCGCCATTGCAGAGTTTTGTGCTTCTTGTGCCGCCTCGTCGCTAAATACTTGCGTATTTTATGAAAATATATAAAGAAATCAGCTTTAGAGACAAAGATTTGTGGTTGCCAACCGGAAGAGGTGAGTAAAACTATCTACCATAGGCGGATCAAGTAAATTCGGAGAAATTTGTAAAGGCAGTTCTGCGTTTGTAAAACAAACATTCCGATCGTCGATTTCTCGCAAGCTATAGTTAAGTTCAGGACACCGATAGCACGATTCGATAGAGGAACTGTTTTTCTACCAGATTGTCCTATTCGTTTTTAAAACTGAGCTGTAATTCCCGAAAATTCGACGATTAGAATGTTTGCTTCAAACGCAGAACCACCTTCGCATTTTTCCGGAATTGGAAAATATTTTTCTTATTCCAATGAAAAATTATTTTTACTTTTTAATTCTAGATTACTGGAAATATGGAGGAATGAAAATTAAGAAGACAGACGAAGAACTAGAAGACTCTGAGGAAGTCATTGCAAGTTAAGCCTGAAATGGAATCCGATGATTTTTGTTGAACTCTGTCGTTCAACTGATACACAACTGTGTTCCGCTTAGCTACTCTTTTCATTTGATGTTTGTTTTTTTAAATTGTTGGAGTAGTGCGTAAGAGTTGGAAATAAAATACCTGATCAAAGCCTGTATTAATGCCTAGCTTTTCAAAATCGTTCCAGAAATCTTCACTGATGCGGGACAAAAAATCTTGATTCCGATACATTTTAGTTTTGGTGAAATTTGATCTCACGTGATACCTGCGGTGTTTTGAATTCACATTTTTCTGGTTACTTTGGAAAAAAAAATCCAAAACTCTGATTTTGAAACCATTTAAATCTTTAATCTTTGAACATTTATAGTATTTATAATAGTGTAGCATTCCAAAAACCTCAAACAGAAATAAAAAACTTAATTTTCGGTAAAATTAAACGATTTAAATAGGTAATTTTTAACGTTTTTCGTTTTGCCAATAAAATTAATACCGAATTTTTAGTAATCCATGTCTACCGATAATTTCAGTATGTGCACTTTTGTGTGAGTTTTTCGGTATTTTTTTATACTGACTTTTCCGTATTCTTGTCTTAGCGTGTAGGATCAGCTATAAACCGCACAATTTAAAAAAAAAACATGCAATTTTCTGCGTTATCTAATGCACATACAGGAAACGCTAGAATTGGCAGAAATTAATGGGATATTTCAGCCAGATAACGCCTGAATCTAGTCTGTTGTATGAAAGATTGCAAACCTTGTTGTATGGCGCATGAAAGATTGCAAACAATTTCGTAGTTTACGCTTGCCATATGCGGAAGCCCTCAAGGAGTTTTAAAGTTGCTTCGATCTCTGCGGTGATGATCGATGATCTCACCCACATCTGGTTGATAAAATATTATATCAATAATTTTTATAAATGTTCAAAGATATTAAGACATCTCTCAAATACTCCCTATTCCCAATACAGCGGACTCTGACTGAAAAAAGAACTTTGTGCTTATAAGCAAATGCTAGACAAAGCCCAACTAGGTTTCCTTAACCATGTGGGTTTGTAGGACAAATGATACTTAACTCAACCCACTTTTCAATTACTACACAAAACCAAGAATCCAGGGAAGAATCTTAGCAACAATTTAATAGCGATAATCACCACCAACAAATCGAGCTGAGAAAAATTGACACCCACCATCGAATGATGCGGCCGGCTCTTTTCGTACCGCCTCTATTTCTCCACTTCGCGCCAATCTCCGTTAGATTAAGCCCATGCCGCCCAGTTACCACCGCATCGTCAGTTTGATCATTTATTACCCCTTGCCATGCCTCAACGATGGCGAAAAGAATTCACCTCCAGCTCCAGCAGCCAGCGTTAAGAAGAAAATACAAACCACCTAGGCGGCATGCCACCGTTACTCACGTTACCCTCATTTCGCCAAGTCAAGGCCCAAGTGTGAATGCGAAACTATTTTGATTGGAATAATAAGCGGCTGGGAGGCCCTTTCGGAATTTTACCACCCAGCTTCTATTTGATAATGATGAATCGCCTCGTTCCTCGTCTACGAAAGCCGTCATAAATCGAAGATTTCCGCGTCCATCTCACTGATGGGGGAAAAAAGGCCTCAACGATAATTCTATTAAGATGGATGCTCCTTTCACCTGGTCGCCGCGTATGAGCCTTAAATGACGAAGATCCTGCAAACGAGGACAGGACAAGTGCGTATTGCTCCAGCACCGTTCAATTATGCCATCAAAAAAGCCATAACTCTGCCTCGCCACGTTTCAGAAAGCTGTAATCTAATCGAAAACAAGCTCAATACTTAAGAGCATCTCCACTTCTCCGTATGGCCGATGGTAACCTTGATTGAGGGTTCGAAACAAGAAACCGAATTCGGCACCGATTTTGCGGAGGTGGCCGAAGCAGAGTACGAGACTTAATCATACAGACAGGCCAACCGCGGAACAACTTTGATGATAGTGTTTAGGGATCATTTAGAAATCGCGTTTTGATACAAAGTCGGTAACGAAGAACCCGATCGGAAGTCACTGGTCGGCGGCCCTAATTGGATTGTGGTGGTGGAGCCGAGAAAATTGGAAAAAATAGATACCGCCTGCGACTGTGTGAATGAGCCTTCGGCCGCCGATGTAAGGGCCAATTGCTGACCCACCAACGAGCTTCAACGAGGAGGTTGAATTTTGATTGATGATTACACTGCGAAGTGCAAAATTGCACGTTTAGCAGCTTCCGCGATCGAAGCCGGAGCAGGTTTGGAAAGTGATACATGTTTTTGTGGCGGTCGGTTGAAAGCAGCACTTGAACTAGCATCATTCGTAAGGGGTCGCGATTGAGGCTGGATACATGGAGATCAAACGAACGCCTATGCACTGAGGCGGATGATTTTAAACACAGAGGATGGTCGTGAAATGGCAGGTGGAGGAAATGGGATCATGAGAATGAAACGTTGTTTGGATTAATGAGTGAAATATGCAGAAGGATTGCAAATTTTGGCTTAGTTACAAAACCGAACAGTCGTGTAATTGTCGGTGCGTTTATCCTAAAAGAATACTCAGTTCTAAGGATCGAGAAAATAAATATAATTAACTGCAATTTTTTTGGAGTTGTGTACACTGAAAATTTAATTCAGATTATATTACGGAATTGAAGGTAGGACTCATGAATCTATTCGCTGTTTTCTACAACGAACCCGTCTAGAACTATATATTGAGTTAGCTTCGTATTCAAAGCAACACGTGCAAATGTCAAATATATGAAGCATTTGTTTACACAGAAAGAACATTCGGCGTTGAACGAAAACAATACAAAGAGCTACGAATATTTTGTTGCACATAAAAAAGAAACACCACTCTCTGGTGGATTGACAGATCTGCTATTTCGACTCGAAATGTGATTCGCTAAAAAACTCAATCACGAAGAGTTGTTTGGCAAAAAACGTGGCACATCAAATCCGGAGAAGGCCAGGATGGTATTGAACCAATTTAAGCGTTATCCCAACATTTCGATCAGGGATGTTGCGAAAAAGGCGAAAGTTTCAGTTTGTTTTGTGCAGAAAACAATGAAACGTTCTGGATTACATGTGTACAAGGTCCAGAAGGCACCGAACCGGAGCGATAAACAGAACTCGGTGGCCAAAACTCGTGCAAGAAAACTGTACAGGGAGTGGCTCACAAAACCGTTCTGCATTGTGATGGACGATGAGACCTACATTAAAGCCGACACCAAACAAATGCCAGGACAGGAACACTACGTCGCCACCTCTAAGTTGGCCGTTCCGGAGAGTGTACGGAAGAAGAAACTGTCGAAATTCGCCAAAAAATTCCTTGTCTGGCAAGCGATCTGCGGATGTGGCAAAATGAGTCAGCCCTTCATCACCTCTGGGACCGTCAACGGACAAATCTACAAGGACGAATGCCTCCAAAAACGACTTCTGCCCTTCTTGAGATCTCACGATGGCCTGACACTGTTTTGGCCGGATTTGGCATCTTGCCACTATGCCCGGCCCGTCTTAGACTGGTACAAAGATAATAATGTAGTTTTTGTACCAAAAGACGTCAACCCTCCAAACACTCCGGAACTTCGCCCAATTGAAAAATTTTGGGCAATCATGAAGGCAAAGCTCGTTAAAACTCCAAAACTGATAGAAAATGAACTTGAACTAAAGAAAGTGTGGTTAAAAGTAAGTAAGCAAGTCGGTCCTATCATTGCCCAAAATTTGATGAAAGGGGTCAAGGCAAAGGTGCGGGCATTTGGGTTGGGAGAAGAGGTTCAATAAACCAATGATGTCAAAACTTAACCATTTAGTAGTACTTTATTTCCAGAAAGTTTGAAAAGAATCGGGCTCAAGGAAAATTTTTGGTGACCTATTTTGTGTGTCCAAATTTCATCGAATACAGTCTTTAACTGCACGTGGGACTCGCGAATGAGTTTAGGCACAACTGTACCGTTCACCCTATACGTAGTCAGCTGTTACGAGTGAAATCTAGTTTCAATTATGTTGTTCATGCCATTTAACTCTCATTCTACTCACCGTCTTCTGTATTGTGATCGTCTAACCCGATTAAACCTTACACGCAACTCTACTAAATTTAACTCACAAATTTATTGAAACTGAAATTCATCAAACTTTGCTCAACTCCCAATCAAACTCTTTCGCTATACAAAACACCGTTCGTTTGGTTTTTTTCCTCTGCTACCTTTGACATACATCCTTTTCTTTCTCTCTCTCTCTCTCTCTCTCTCTCTCTCTCTTCTACTCTCCAACTCTACCAACTGCCGTCGCTAGTGTTTCCAGAACAATAGAAAAAGAACAGCGACTGGCTGGTCCCGACAAAATTCAATTTAAAGAGTCGTAATGAATACATTTTTTTACCAGATGACGACCCTTGCAGCACACTTGTTACGAACCAGATAACATTACTTCTTTTTAACTCATTTGGGTCACAATCATGTTGCTTCAACCATTTATAACTATTATGAATTGCTTGGGTCCTCCCTTAGCTCAGTCGGTAAAGGCGCAGCTACAAAGCAACACCATGCTGGAGGTGGCTGGGTTCGATTCCCGGTCTGGTCTAGGAATTTTGCGTACAAGAAAATTTCTCGACTCCCTGGGCATAATACGGTATGATTGTACTTGCCACACAATCATACTAATGCAAAAATGGTATTTGGCATCGAAAGCTCTTAATTAATAATTGTGGTAGTGCATTTAGAACACTAAGTTGAGAGCAAGCAATTAGCTAATTGTGAAAGCAATAAGCTTGAAATGCTAAAAAAGAAGAAGAATTGCTTGGGAAGCAATATGAGTTATTCTTATAATTTACGAGACATTTGTTTTGACTATCTTAGTTGACGTTCCTCGAATCACGTCAAAAACAATTTGCGCTCAATGTAAAAAAAAATACACGCTTATCTCTTTTTGCGAGTTTATTTTGCGCACTATTTTTTTCACGACCCTACTTCTTAAAATAAAATGTGAACTATTCAATTTTAAGTGTTGAATACATCATCCAAGAAAGTGTGTACGCCTCAAGATCTAAAAGTACTTATACTCAAAAGTCTACATTTTGTTCGAATTAACTTATATTCAATCCTTACATTTAAACTAGATAATAACAAAAAGGTAAATACAATTGGAGTGTATACTTTATTATTGCCAGTACTGTATTTTTTCAATTCGAGCATCAATATCTGCTCTGTTTCATCCGTGAACTTTGCTTTCGTCATCGTGTTTGAAAAGGGTCAACAACACTATATCTCACTTTAAAAAAAAAACACTTTTTTCAAAAAACACTTTTACGAGCGTATTAGTAGAACGATTGTAATTGAAAAACTAGGAAAATTTAAATTAGCACTTCACTTGATCACTTTTTGCAAAAAAAAAAAATAAAAAACTGAAACACTTTTTCAAACTATCACTAGTAAACACGAGCAAATTCCACTACAGATAGCTTATCTTTTAACATGTTTTTCAGTTTTTATTTGTTTTGTTCATTTAAATTTTCCTAGTTTTTCAATTACACTATATTGCTATGCAGGTTATGGTTTACACACAAGCTCTTACAGGCACATCATGACAGATAATCAAGGTGTTTATATAAAGGTGGACTAGATGTTGATAATTCAACTGCACAGATAAAAAAAACATTGAATTTTTTGCATTAGCTAATGCTCATAAAAGGAACGCTAGATTTCGCAGAAAATAATCGGATATTTCAATTAAGTTTAAGCCAGATAACGCCTGAATCTAGCCTGTTGTATGAAAGATTGCAAACATTGTTGTATGGCGCATGAAAGATTGCAAACAATTTCGTTGTTTACGCCTCCTTTGGCTTGGAATCAAAGGAGGGGAAATTTTACGCGCCTGTTAAAATTAATTATTTTTTTCTGTGTGCGCTTTTAGGTTTTTCGCACCAAAATTTCGAAAATGTAATGGTAAAACATGATTATGGGTCGAAGGATTATCGAAAGCTTTAAAATAAATACATTCGTACACAGCTCGGAAAAGTAGTGTAAATTTCTGTTCAATATCATGCACATAAATGGAGCGTCACAAACATTACATACTGCATTAGAAATCGTGTAATGTTATGGCACATTGCATACATTGCGGATAATATTGAATGCACAAGCTTTTCTCTGTTAGAACTATTTCATGGAAGTTTCTGCTTCGTTTACAATCATCAGATTTTGGTTTTCTGTGTACGCAATAAAAAACTACAAAATTAATTAGTCTGAAATTTATGTAAATGTCACCTTAACTTGAAGGAAATTTTCCAAGGAATTGAATGGACGTGGTCTAATTGGCCGCACGGAGCTGCTTGGGGAGCAAATGAGCTAATTTTACCCTGGTTCCCCTAATATTTCCTTGTTGTTCAGAAATTTCTTTGCTCGGTGTGACTCAAGATCAACAAAACGATGCTAGTCCTATGTAAAATTTCCAGGAAAAATCGATTGAAGTAGGTTTCATTCGCAGCACGGCTCTGTGAATGAAGATATGGCGGATTTTACCCTGATTGCCCTAATATTGTTGTGTTTTTCAGAAATTTCTTTGCTCGATGAGATGAACAAAATATGGCTAGTTCTTTGTAAAATTTCCAGGAGAATCGATTAAAGTTAGTTTTGTTTTTATCGCACGGCTCTGTGAATGAAGATATGGCTGATTTTACCGTGATTTCCCTAATATTTTCATGTTTTTCACAATTGTCTTTGCTCGGTGTGACTCAAGATCAATTAAATAATGCTAGTTTTTTGTGAAATTTTCTGAGAAATCGCTTGAAATGTGTTTCACTAGCCGCACGGCTCTGTGAACGTAGATATGGCTGATTTTACCCTGATTCCCCTAATTGTTTTGTGTTTTTATCATAAATTTCTTTGGTCGGAGTAATTCAAGATCAACAAATTAAGGCTAGTCCTTTGTAAAATTTGCTGAGAAATCGATTGGAATTGGTTTCGTTTACCGCACGGCTCTGTGAATGAAGATATGGTCGATTTTACCCCGATTCCCCTAATATTTCTGTGTCATTCTGAGATTGCTTTGTTCGGTGTGACTCAAGAAGAACAAAAATTATGCTAGTCCTATGTAAAATTGTCTAAAAAATCGATTGAAGTTGGTTTCATAAACCGCACGGCTCTGTGAATGAAGATAGTGGCTAATTTTACCCAAATTTCCCCTAGTATTTTTGTGTGATTCAGAAATTTATGTGTTAGGTGTTTCTACAGCCAAAAAATAAGGCTAGTCCTATATTAAATTTTCTGGCCAATCGTTTGGAGTTAGTTTCATTCACCGTACGGTTATATGAATGAAGATATGGCTAGATTTTACCATGATTCCCCTAACATTTTCGTTTTTTTTTTCAGAAATTATTTGTTCGGTGTTTTTCTAAAGCAGCAAAAAATGGTTAGTCCCTTGTACATTTCCTGGAGACTTGATTGGAGTTAGTTTTACCACTCTGTGAATGAATAAATGACACATTCTACCCCGATTCCCCTATTTTTTTGTAATTCAGAAATTTCTTTGCTCGGTGTAACTCAAGATCAACAAAGTAAGGCTAGTCCTATGTAACATTTTCTGGAAAATCGATTGGAGTTGATTTCGTTCACCGCACAGCTCTGTGAACGAAGACATGGCTAATTTTACCCTTATTCCCCTAATATTGTTATGTTATTCATTAATTGCTTTGCTCTGTGTAACTCAAGATCAACAAAACTATGCTAGTCCTATGTAAAATTTTTTGGACAATCGATTGGTGTTGGTTTCGTTCACCGCTCTTGGAACGAAGATGTGGCACATTTTACCCTGGTTCCCCCAATATTGGCAATGGATGAATGCACCGAATGAACTGAACGAATCTTTTGAAGTTTGAGAGGTGACTCATTTTTTCTCACTCTGGTTTTTCTGATCCCTCATTTTTACACATATATTTCTATAATTGTGAAGAATTTTACTAACTGAGGAGAACAAGTAAACATGAATAAGGAGAAAAGCGGACTAAGAAATAATAAGTCATAAAGTGAGTTAATTCTTAAAACATGTTTTCATATGACGACACGGCACCTCTTAAAATTCAAAAGTTTCGTTCAGTTCATTCGGTGCACAGGACTATGGTCCTTTGCACCGAATAAACTTAACTTAACTTCAACTCGGATTAACTTTTAATTCTGACCCTATTGTATGATCTGCAAGATGTTTGCTTAAAGTCGTGCTTATTAACACTGATGTTGACATAGGACTAGCCTTATTTTGTTGCTGAAGAAACACACCGAACAAATAAATTTCTGATAAACACAAAAATATTATGGAAATGAGGGGTAAAATCACCATATCTTCGTTCAGAGAGCTGTGCGGTGAACGAAACTAATTCCAATCGATTTTCCAGCAAATTTTACAAAGGACTAGCCTTAATTTGTTGATCTTGAGTCACACCGAGCAAAGAAAATTGTGAAAAATATGAAAATATTAGGGGAATCAGGGTAAAATCAGCCATATCTCCATTCACAGAGCCGTGCGGTTTATGAAACCAACTGTCAAAGATGTTCGATTCCCAACACTAGATGCGTGCTAGCGGCGCGCGAGGGACTTACGTATTTACTTTTAGTCAGCTCTTTATCCAACTTTTTGTGAAGTTTCATTGTTTGACATTTATCAAACATGTGAAACAATGGCTTTGAGTCAAAACTTCTTCAAGCCCATGTTGCTCATGAACCACAATAAGCATTGTTTCGAAAATAAAATGGCAACGCATATGATGCGCTCACACATACACGCGCAAGACTAACGCGAGATGAGCTTACCTATATTCCTTGCCTTTATCTGTCAACAACATGATCAGCTTCTGCTATCTTTCGGTAAGCAGAGATCGTTTTCAAGATGCGACTAATCGAAAAGAGTGTTAAAATTCAAGTGGTGGCTTGAAAAGAAGGATGTTTTGACGAACAAATTAGCAAAACGTTTTGGAATGCATCACAACAGCGTAAAATCTATAATCTACAAGTTTGGGGAACACTACTCGTTCGATGAGCTGCCAAGAAGAGGAAGAAAACCAGGTCCAGCTGACCCAAAAATGCTGGTACCTCCGTCAGAGTGGTGCAAAGAATTAAGAAGCGCAATAAGACCTGAAGACTTATAAAAAGTACAAAAAGAAAAACAAAGTGCTGAGCAAAAATCCTGGCCGTAAACTAGAGCCAGAAAGTTATACAGCAACGACCGTCGGCCTGAAGGAGGACTTCAGAACGATTCCAGGACCACAATTTCACAACAAGAACCGATGTCCTTCCGACGTCGGTTCCACACCAAAGATGTGAGCATCTCAAAAATGTCGTTCGACGTGGAAAAATTTGGCCAGAAGGTTCTCGTATGGCAGGCAATTTGTTCCTGCAGCTGCAAGTCATCGATTTTCTACACTAAAGGTACTTTTAATATCGAAGTTTACCGTACTGAGTGTTTGCAGAAAAGGGTACAAGCAGCGCAAGGTTGCTTCTTTGTTTTGGCCTGATTTGGCGTCAGCTCATTATGCCAGAACCCCAGTACAATATATGCAAGAAAATGGAGTAGATTTCGTTGAGAAAGACATAAATCCTCCCGTTTGTCCACAGTTTTGTCCAATTGGACGCTACTGGGCTATCGTCAATCGCAACTTGGTAAGGAGTTCAAGACCATGGAAGAGTACAAAAAGAATTGGTCAGCGGCTTCCAGAAAAGCCGAAAAAACTACGGTTCAAAACCTCATGAATGGAGTCAAATCCAAAATCAGAAAATAGTGGAAAGAAAGTTGCTTTCATTCATTTTTTTGTTTTTACTTAGAGAGCAAGACTTGAATTAAATGTAGCAGTTGTTTTTAATTTGTTGTTGTTTTTTTTATTTAATTCTATGAGAAAAAAATTGTAGCCAGTTTCTTTTTGATACCGTTCTTAGCATATGGAATTTAAGCTAATTGGGGAAAAGTTTTGGGATTCTTTGAAGAGATTGCATCCTGGTGTCTTACACCAAGCAATTCAGTTAATGATGAAGATGGCCAACTATCTTCTGGTCAAATCGGACTTTCAAAAGTGCACCAGGTGGAACTTCGGGAGACTTGAAAAAACCGTGAAAGTGGTCAATTCATGAAATAAGTGTAAGAACTCTGCAGTACTCTTAAGGATACATGTATGCACTTGTGACCTGAAACTGACGCTTCGAATCAGTGCAGGCCCTCTTGATGATCCGAAACAGCCATTTGCGTGGTCCATTTACGAAACTAGTCTATGAGCTCTGCTGTTTTTAATTCATTTGCATTTGTGATCGGAACCTGCGTTAATAACACTGCGAAAAATATTTTATAGGTAAAAGGGAAAGTGCTCTAATAGGGCTTCAAATGGTGAGTTGACAACTTCGAAGGAGGGTGCGGCCGACCTCTCGTCCTCACAGTTCCTACCTCACGCCTCCACGAGTCATATGGTCACAAAAGACTGCCAGCTGAAACATGGAGACGCTGGTTGGCGTAGCCTGGGCATTGTTGTCAATCTGACAATAGCGAAGTGAGGGGTTCGACTGAAGCTCGTGTACCTTTAAATCATATTGTATGTTTCCCATTCTCATTTGATCAATACCTCTCTCAGCACGCTTTGGAATCATTTTTGCATTCCAAAACCATGTAAGAGCCGGGGGCAACAAGACAGGCATCAAAGGCTCAATTTGTTTTTCAGCATTTCAGCATAACATTTAATTTAAAATTGCACTTTACATGCAAAAAACGGTTGATTCACAGGTTGTGCAGAATCTTATGGCCGGGGTTAAGGCCAAGGTGTGGGCATTTGCGTAAGGACTGTAAATAAAATACGAGTAAAATGGTAAAATGAAGTTTAATAGTTATTTCTCAATCCCTGAAAATTTGATGGCAATCGGATGAAAACTCGAATTTTGCGAATCAATTTTGTGTGTGGCAATTTCATCGTGGACACCCTTTATAACAGATAGTTCACCATTTTCTCACCCGTTGATTCGATTTGCAAGGAAGTTTTGTTGCAAATTCCCAATTATCTAACTCAGTTGCCATTAGCTCAGCCTTCCAAGCAGATCCAGAGCAGGTCACAGGAAACTCAAACTGGTTCTCAGGATCAGTGCTGTAAAAAGTCATTTCGTGGAATTGGATGAATTAATCGATAACTTGGTTGAACAGCTGAATTTATGAATATGGTGTATGATAAAATTATAGATCTTGACAAATTCTACAACTTTGTCTGACAGTGCATTGCCCTAACTGGTATATAGAAAGTGTTATGTTCACTGTCATATTCAAATGATTTAAAATTATGAATATCATTTGAATATGCTTTAAAGTTAGAGCAATACACTGTGAACCAAATATATGAAAAGAATCAAGCACAACAATTTTGTTTTACATGCTATTGTGAAAATCAGCTTCTGGAACGAGTTGTTGGCAAATTTAGCGCATTGGGTCGAAATGACTATTTACAGCACTGCTCAGGGTGAAGAGCGGTCGAGTTCAGGACATACATATTTCGGTGAGAAGACAACTCCAATCGAACATAAACCCTACGAGGAATTTGCTTCCTTCTTGTAATTCTTACAACATTCACATATTTTTACTGCAAGTGAGCAGCTCTGTCAAAAATTGGGAAACCAGAATTGTAACATCTTTATCATTGCTAGCTTTATCATTATTCAGGCATTCAAGAATCTTCTGATTGAAACACATCCGGATAACTTTATATTGTTGTTTTTTCCAGAGGGGTTAATTTTTGCAAACCCGAAAGGCGATTTAGCCTTAACCATGTTGCTACCCAAAATAGAATTGACAATGTTTAAATTTATCAAGTGAAAACATATTATCTCACCTCTAAACCGACAACGGAAACAGCCAACCCAAACAGGATCACAATTCCACTGATAATCAAACAGCTCTTCATCGTTTTCCTCTCCACACATTCTTTCGGTAGAGTTCCCAAATTGCTCGGTGCACTTAGAAACGGTTTCAATGACTCGGCGGTCATTGTCGTGTTTGTTTGCATTAATTTCCTTCTTCAACTAGTAAATTATTACCGACCACACTTTTCCGAGAAATTTCACCTGTCAAAACACATTCACTTTGGAAATCACTTCGAGGAGGTGACTGTAAGCCAGCTCGAATTCAAACAACTTGCAACTGCACTTTCTTAACGTTCGGATTATTTGCATGCGTTTGGGTTCTATTAATGTTGAAGCACGCGCGCGCGAGCAAGTGTAAAAGCGTTTAGCCGTCGCGAACGGTAGAGTTCTACTGAGCAACGATCGCAGTCGGATCAGGCTTCTTGAGCAGCGCAGTAAGTTGGTAGCAATTTACTGAGAGAACGATCGAAGTCATGATCTCGTTGATCTTGGGATGTGTTTACTCTCTTGATTAGTCGGCTCCTGCGGGATGTGATGTCCCGCTCCTCACGCCCACCACTAATCTGTTTATTATAATTTGAACTTGCTGTAAGAGGAGAGAGCGATACAAGCTGATGACGATTCTATGGACTCTGTGAGTTAGGAGTTCATTCATCATATTCCTCGGTGCTATTATTTTTGGATTTTTGTTTTGGCGTGGTGCGATGAACATGTAGAATTTAATTTGGAAAAATATTTTTTTTTGAGATGATTTAAAGAGTGGGTGGTTTGGGGGTTGGTTCGTGTGCGGTTTGCCATGTGCACGAGGGAACAGCAGTACCATTTTTTATTAAAAGGTATGGAATTTTTTTGTTTTCTTCCCGCCTCTCTGGATAGTTAATTTGGCACCCTTGTTAATTGTTTTCTTTCCTCCCTGCTTCTGGTGTGTTTATTTTTTTTTTTTTTTTTTGGCGGCAGCAGGGTAAATGCACCCTTCTTTTTGGGGAAATGCTCCTTAAACTTTGGAAAAATGCTCCTTAGATGCGTTTGCCCGTTATAATGCAATCGGAGGTATTTACCTTCTGGTTAGCGCTTGCCGGTTGTTTTGACGGGTCTTAAGTTTCTTCAAGATTGTATAGCGGAGCTTCGCTCTGCAATCTTTGAGGTAGTTTTGACGGGTTTAAATTTCATTTTGGCGAGTCTTAATTTTATTTTGAAGAGTCTTAATTTTGTTTTGACGACTCTTAAATTCAGAAACTTAAAACCCGTCAAAACTATACAATCTTGAAGAAACTGAAGACCCGTCAAAACACCCGGCAAGCGCTAACCAGAAGGTTAATACCTCTGATTGCATTATACCGGGCAAACGCATCTAAGAAGCATTTTTCCAAAGTTTAAGGAGCATTTCCCCAAAAAGAAGGGTGCATTTACCCTTTGCCATTTTCGGCATCTCACTTTGAATTTGCCAATATTGTTTTGATATGATTTTGAGCAGTAACGAAATAGTTTTCAGTTTGCCACCTGCATTGGTTTGGGAAAAAAATGTTTTAAATAAATTGAACTCCTCAAACACTCACGAATTAAAACAAACTTGTTAAATTCGATTCTTCCGATGAGAGAAATACACATTTTGACTTCTTAAACACGGAGAGAAAAAAAAGCATATTTTAGTTTGATTCAACCATAATTTCATGAAGAATTTGGTACAATAATATATTAGTTTGATTCGGCTACCCGTAGTGGATGAAAAAAAATAAAATTTTAGGACATGGTGTCAAGATTTAGCAGTTGAACTTAACTTATCCATTCGTATGAATTTCCCATTATTTTATTGTTTTATTCGTTTATTTTCCGTCGGCCTATTTCCTCACAACGTGGTGACAACCACCGACGCCAGGAAGACGACTCCACCACCTGGGCCCTACACATCGCACTCATCAACACATGCTCCGGGACCAACGGCTTTTCTCCCCTTCCGAAGGAAGACGAGACCAGATGTTCTCACCTCTGAAAAAACACCGACGTCGACTGGGATTGAACCCAGACCCTCTGGGGTGCCATGTAGCCGTCACACTAACCACTACACTACCGGCGCTGGCAGTAGACCATTATGTTGGTTGATTCATTTTAGCAGCAACGTAAACAAAATGTTTTGTTAATTGATTTAAACAACTTCTATGGCAAAGAAAACTATTTGTTTTTTGATAAAATCCCGTGAAATCTATATATACATGGCTATGGCATACAGTCACCTCCTATATATATATACATCTATATATATATATATATATAATATATATATATATATATATATATATATATATATATATATATATATATATATATATATATATATATATATATATATATATATATATATATATATATATATATATATATATATATATATATATATATATATATATATATATATATATATATATATATATATATATATATATATATATATATATATATATATATATATATATATATATATATATATATATATATATATATATATATATATATATATATATATATATATATATATATATATATATATATATATATATATATATATATAAATATAAATATGGATTTCTGTCTGTCTGTCTGTCTGTCTGTCTGTCTGTCTGTCTGTCTGTCTGTCTGTCTGTCTGTCTGTCTGTCTGTCTGTCTGTCTGTCTGTCTGTCTGTCTGTCTGTCTGTCTGTCTGTCTGTCTGTCTGTCTGTCTGTCTGTCTGTCTGTCTGTCTGTCTGTCTGTCTGTCTGTCTGTCTGTCTGTCTGTCTGTCTGTCTGTCTGTCTGTCTGTCTGTCTGTCTGTCTGTCTGTCTGTCTGTCTGTCTGTCTGTCTGTCTGTCTGTCTGTCTGTCTGTCTGTCTGTCTGTCTGTCTGTCTGTCTGTCTGTCTGTCTGTCTGTCTGTCTGTCTGTCTGTCTGTCTGTCTGTCTGTCTGTCTGTCTGTCTGTCTGTCTGTCTGTCTGTCTGTCTGTCTGTCTGTCTGTCTGTCTGTCTGTCTGTCTGTCTGTCTGTCTGTCTGTCTGTCTGTCTGTCTGTCTGTCTGTCTGTCTGTCTGTCTGTCTGTCTGTCTGTCTGTCTGTCTGTCTGTCTGTCTGTCTGTCTGTCTGTCTGTCTGTCTGTCTGTCTGTCTGTCTGTCTGTCTGTCTGTCTGTCTGTCTGTCTGTCTGTCTGTCTGTCTGTCTGTCTGTCTGTCTGTCTGTCTGTCTGTCTGTCTGTCTGTCTGTCTGTCTGTCTGTCTGTCTGTCTGTCTGTCTGTCTGTCTGTCTGTCTGTCTGTCTGTCTGTCTGTCTGTCTGTCTGTCTGTCTGTCTGTCTGTCTGTCTGTCTGTCTGTCTGTCTGTCTGTCTGTCTGTCTGTCTGTCTGTCTGTCTGTCTGTCTGTCTGCAGGGGTTTTTGGGGCCGGGGAAGGTTCTTATGATGGTTTTAGACCCCTCCCATCTCTAGAAAGGGGGGCTCTCATACAACTGAAGCACAAATTTCTGCATAACTTGAGAAGTGATCAAGCAAAGGAATCCAAATTTAGCATGCGGAAGTTTTTGGTGGCAAGAAATATTTCTATGGTTGTTTGAGACCCCTCCCCTCTCTAGAAAGGGAGGCTCCCATACAAATGAAACAGAAGTTTCTGCATATCTCAAGAACTAATCAAGCAAATGGAACCAAATTTGGCATGTGGGGTTTTCTTTAGGCAAACAATGTTTTATGGTGGTTTGAGACCGCACTCTCCTAGAAGGGGTGCTATCATACAAATGAAACTGAAATTTCTTCATAACTCTAGATCTAATAAAGCAAATGGAACAAAACATGGCATGCGGGGGGTTTTAAAGGCAATAAATGTTTCTGCGGTAGTTTGAGACCCCTCCTCTCTCTCTCTCTGGTAGGGGGGGGGGGGCGGTGCTCCTATACAAATGAAACACAAGTTTTTGCATAACTCGAGAACTAATCAAGTAAAAGGAACCAAATTTGGTAGGTAGAGGTTTTTGAAAGCAAAAAATGTTTCAAAGGTAACTCGAGACCTCTCCGCCTTCTGTAAGAGGGGGGCTCTCATACAAATGAATCACAAATTTGTGCATAACTCGAGAACTTATCAAGCATATGGAACCAAATTTGGCATGTGGAGGTTTTTGGAGGAGAGAAATGTTTCTATGGAAGTTTGAGACTCTTCCGCCATCTGGAAGGGGGCGGGAGGGGGGCGGGAGGGGGTTTCCATACAAATGCAACACAAATTTCTGCATAACTCAAGAATTAATCAAGTAAATGGAACCACATTTGGCAGGTGGTGGTTTTTGAAGGCAAGAAATGTTTCTATGGCAGTTCAATACCCCTCCCCATTTTGAAGGGGGGGGGGACTGCCATACAAATAAAAAGCAAATTTCTGCATAACTCGAGAACTAATCAAGTAAATGAAACCACTTTTAGCAAATTTCTTCATAACTCGAGAACTAATCAAGCAAATCGAATCAAATTTGACATGTGTGGGGTTTTGAAGGCAATGATTGTATGGTGGTTTGAGAAACCACCCCCCTTCTGGAAGGGGGGGCTTCCATACAAATGAATCACAAATTTCTACCAAAAATGAGAATTATCCAGGTTACTTAAACACAAAACGTGTATTTCTCGGGTAAGAAGCATGCTTTGATAGAAGTTTTGATCAAATTTGTTGTGCTCTAACTTTATGAAATATTATCCGATTTAATTTCGCTAAGAAGCATTCGACTGGGAAATTATTATAGTCTTATATCTCGGTAACATAATTGGCCATAAGAGAGATCCAGAGAGACAAGCGTCAATATTATGCACAGGCTTACTTTATGATTTTAATGGAGGCGAACAAAAGGCGGTCGAAAAGCGCAAACTATGCTCCGACCATTTCAACTCGACAGCTTATAAAAACTGTTACAAGCCTGAGAAAGGGTAAGCCAAAAAGTAATTCAGTTGTTATCTATTATGAACATAGAATCATTGTTTATTCCTGAGATTCCTGGTGAACCATCCCACGAAATGGAAATTAAATTCCAAGACATCGAGTGCCTTGCCAGTCCGTTCAATCATGAATTGACTGAGGATGTAACAGAGGAACAAGCGTTGGATGTTGAATATCTCGGTGTTGATTTTCACTTTTCTACAAACCTGCTTCACTTGCTTCAAAACAAACGATTGAAGGGCCAGCAACAATAGATACGTTTGCGTTCCGTTGACGTAAATTTGAAAGAAAACCTATGGGAAAACTGTCAAATTCACGCAAACGCATCCGCAATCTATTAATTCTGGGCCAGCCATGACAGTCAAGCGAGCCTGAAATAATGTGCGTGTGTTTCATGGGCGCGCTCGTTGGCAGCTGTTGTGGCTGGCAAGACAATCAAACATGGTTGACACTGAAATGGGCAGAGTGGCCGTCAGATAGCGTTAGTGTTTTAAAGTATCTAAATTTAAATTAATGACAATGCATTGTAAGGCAATTTGTTCTTAGTGTTACGTCTGTTTGTCTGTGGTTACCGTATATATCGTCATATGGCTACCATCTGGATCACACATATGTCCTTGTGGTTGCGCCAACCGCCTGACTATGCATTTTCCACGGTCTTGGCATAGCACACGACTGCATTACCAATGGCTGCCTAGCCAGCCGCTTGCTAGCAACAGCCAGCTGAGCCATCAGCTACCTGGCTGGCAGCTCGGCCGTGACTCTCCTGCAGATTACTTGACACCGCCAGCTGCCAATGCAACACTGGCCCATTCTTGCTCCGAACAGCTCCGAGGCTGCCGAGCAAATAAAGCAAATCCAATTATTTTTTTTGCAATATAATATAATCTTTATTTTTCTCGTGTTCTTTACATATCTTTGTTTTCAAGTGATTAACATATGTTTTCAGCCCTTAATTTTGTTGTTGACACCGATGATGTTTGTATGTTTTTACAGGTGTGTGTTTTAGTGTTTGCACGGCAAAATTAGTTTTAATTTGATAACCTACTTAACCTAATAATTTTAAAAATGATGTAGAAGGAGATGTTTCGATCATCACCATGAGGCACCAAGAGTGGACAGTTATGTTTGCTAGAATGAAAGGTATGAAGAGAAAGTGTTGAAAGTTCCGTCAGTGTACAGTAGGTTGGAAATAGAATAGAAGTATTGAAAATTGAACGAAACTCGAACCATGGACGTTATCATTGCCTAACATCCCACTGCGGGGTAGATCCAGGCACGGACGAATCCGCCACCCCAATAGGCAATAATAACGTGATGGAACTCGCTCATGTACCACTGATAGCTTGTGATAGTTTCTAGCGGTAATTTTAAAAATGTTCTATTATTCGGCAATCGCTCGGATGAGCGGACTCTCGGAATGACGGCAGTTCTCTATGAACGTATCTATAGATACCTCGATGCGCTCTTTCACTGTTTTGAAATCAGCGACACGATGTAGCTCGGTGGTTCTTGTTCTGAGTGCGGCGACGAGAATTAATCGGAGCAACCGATTTCGGACAACTTGGAGTAATGTAATTTTCTGCGCAAGTCTCCCACACCGGCATGACGTAATTTACCACCGAACAGTGAGACGAATTGAAAAAAAGTGAGACATGGGTATTTGCGGCGAAACTATTAGGTGTGGCCCATTGATGTCTTCTAGAATGTTTCTACATTTTTTGAGTACTCAATTATTGTGTTAAAAAATTTGATTTAAGGGGTGCATACACCTAGATAAAAATAAACTAACTTTTTTATTTCTGGTTCAAATCGATGACCATGTATAAAAACATTGTATATTAGATTATTTCATGAAACTTTGTAGAAGACAAAAACTTTTTATCTCTTAACTGGACGAAATTGTAGGGTGAAAAAGGAATAAAAAATGTAATACCCCCTTAAAACTCGTTTTTTTATTTGAATTTTTCTTTTTTTTTTAATGTTCAACAAAGTTTTTAGTATTTTAAAAATACACTTTTTTGTGGAAAAATGCTAATCAATATCTCTTCATTTAAAGGATTGACGTCGGTATTAATACATTTTTTAAGTTATCTTCAAGGATGTGTAGATAACAGGTTAGCAGGTATTACCAGCTAAACTTAACGTTAGTTTATTTAGCAACTCATACGCTCTAAAATGATCTAAAAATTATAGGGGGGTCCAAGAGGGCACCCAACAAATTTTCAAAAAAGTAACTAAGCTTGTTTTTGTCGTTGTTTTGCTGGGATTTTTTCCTGCACCGCAGAAGTCTTCCACGGAATTCCGTAAAGATGGTCCACATCTCGGCTGAGCTATAGAGCGCATTATTATTTTTCTCGGAAGGGGAGTCGGTTGGAGCAGCGGCCACACCAGCTCTGATTTGAGTAGAGTTCGGTAGAGGAAAACAATACACGTGTGGACGCTAGTACGCTATAGACAAGAATGATTTTATTGTAGTTTCTCTAAATTGATGATGTTAAGCAGTGTTGCCTGAAGGGCTTTTGTTCAGTCGTTGCATGTCGAACCGTTGCATTTCCAAGGCTTTGCATGGAACATCCCAGGTACTTCAAGTAATAAAAACGGTTCTTTTCAGGGCCAAAAAATAGTTGAAATGAGTCATGTCCCTGATATAATCTACCTCTATTTTTTTTCCATTAAGATTCAGCATCAGTATCACTAAACCATATCCAAATTCGCGGTTCTTCAGAATGCATGCCATTAAATACAGCATCTACACCTACCTCAAACCCAGAAGACCCGAGAAAGTGTTGATCTGACCAATAATTGACCATGGTGAGCAAAAGGAATGCAAACGCCGCACGTTACGGCTGCCTCGGCTGTGAAAGTCTGTTTCATTTTATTTGCAGATTTGATTGCATCCATACGAGGAATGTTTGATCCATTTCCGCTTTTCCTCTCGAATTCAAGTTATTGCAGATTTTACTGATTATCCATTATCTAAACTGCAACTGTTTATTACAGTTCTTGAGTGTTTTTTGCTGATACATACGATGTTTCACTTACACCTGTGCGCCAATCTATTTTGAATCGGCGGCAGCGTGTATGGCGGCGGCCGCAGTCGTCCTTGGCGGCGGCGACGTGGATCGGCGTGGGCATAAATTATCCCCTCAACATTTCCTTATGCTTATCCCTTTTAATTGTTTGGCTTTCTCGTGCACTGTAAAGATTATAGGATCACTCCAAGTCTTATATTTTGATAGAAGGCCCTGATATCCATAATGTTATATGACCCAGGTCGATGAATTGACGTTTTTTTTTTTGGGCGGGGGGGAACATCACCAACCCGCCACCGGGAAAACGAGGGGGGGGGGGGGGGGGGGTCCACCCCCCCACCCCCAAAAAACCCACACGCGTGCACAGGGCCGGGCCCCCTCGCGGGCCTCCTTTGTGGGTTTTTTGGGGGGGGGGGTTTTTGGGTGGTTAACCCCACCTCTTAAAGGGTGATACGGTCAAAATTTGGTCAAGGGAAAACGCGTGTAAATCGGTGAAATCGTTTATTTAAAAAATCAAATTAAATTTCTTTTTCAAATTCAATTAGTATAAAATTCAGGAAAAATATTCAGTTAGGCTTCCGCTTTTCCAAATCCGAATTGCCGGGCCTTACGCTTGACCCATGCCATCAGATTTTGTACAGCCACCTTGTCCACCTTCTTCGCCGCAGAAAGCCAGTTTGCCTTGAACTGCTGCTCGTCCTTAGCAGTTTTTTTGGTCTTCTTTAGGTTCCGCTTAACAATAGCCCAGTATTTCTCAATTGGGCGGAGCTCTGGCGTGTTGGGAGGGTTCTTGTCCTTGGGAACCACCTGCACGTTGTTGGCGGCGTACCACTCCATGGCCTTTTTACCGTAATGGCAAGATGCCAAATCCGGCCAAAACAGTACGGAACAACCGTGTTTCTTCAGGAAAGGCAGCAGACGTTTATTCAAACACTCTTTCACGTAAATTTCTTGGTTGACAGTCCCGGAAGCTATGAAAATGCTGCTTTTCAAGCCACAGGTACAGATGGCTTGCCAAACCAGATATTTCTTTGCGAACTTTGACAGTTTCGTGTGCTTGAAAATATCTGCTACTTTTCCCAGTATTTCTCAATTGGGCGGAGCTCTGGCGTGTTGAGAGGGTTCTTGTCCTTGGGAACCACCTGCACGTTGTTGGCGGCGTACCACTCCATGGCCTTTTTACCGTAATGGCAAGATGCCAAATCCGCTACTTTTCCCCTTCCTTTTGCCGTATAAAACTCCTGTCCCGGAAGCTGCTTGTAGTCGGCTTTGACGTAGGTTTCGTCGTCCATTACCACGCAGTCAAACTTCGTCAGCATCGTCGTGTACAGCCTCCGGGATCGCGCTTTGGCCGTCGTATTTTGTTTATCATCGCGATTTGGAGTCGCTACCTTCTTGTAAGTCGATAGTCCGGCTCGTTTTTTGGCTCGATGCACGGTTGTAGACGATACACCCAGCTTATTTGCGGCATCTCGGAGAGATAGGTTAGGGTTTCGCTTGAAACTACCGGCAACTCTCTTTGTCGTCTCAGCGGCTTCCGGTTTTCGATTTCCCCCCCGATCCAGACTTCCTGGCTGTCGACAAACGTTCCCCAAATACTTTAATTACATTTGTAACGGTTGATTTGGGAACTTTTAGCGATTTTGCCAACTTTGCGTGCGAGTAGCTCGGATTTTCGCGATGCGCGAGCAAAATTTTGATACGCTGCTCTTCTTGCTTGGATGGCATTTTGACAACTGAAGAGTGAATTCCAAAATCAAAATAGGAGCAACATTCTACACACACACACCTTCAAAATGAGGGGTGTTCAGGTTTTTTAAATGCAAAATTCAAAGAAATACGTCAAGTTGATATTGACCAAATTTTGACCGTATCGCCCTTAACTTAGGGCTTTGGTGGTTTGGGGGTCCCCGGGACCTGCGGTTGGGGGTTTGGCCTTTTTTTTGGGGGTCAATCTGGGGGGGTGCTATGCATACCCCGGCCCCGAAGGCCCGGGGTTGGGGACCCCCCGGGGGGGGGTTTTCCGGGGGGGGGGGGTGGCCGCCTCCGGCTATCATGCCGGGGGCGCGCCGGCAGAGAGGGGGCGTGTGGGGGACACATGCTCCGCCGGTTTTTCCCCCCCCCCCGGCGCGGGGGGGGGGGGGGGGCTGTGCAGGGCCTTATTTGTGTGGATATTGTCCGGGAAGGGCGGGGGGTGGAAAAATTTGGGTTAGGGGGGGTTTCCTTTTTCGCGGCCCCGCCCCACCCACCCGGGGGGGTGGGGGGTGGGTGGGTCCACCGACCTTTGGTGGAGTTGTTCCATTCCCTTTGCCACTTAACCATAGATGCGGCTCAAGTGGTTTTTCGAATACCTCTTGTTCCACGTTGTTCGAAGCACTCTAAAATCCTCTTTTATGACAATGCCTATGATAAGGTTCGGTTTGCACTAACCACTCTTAGGCACATAAGCCTGTGCGTACTCTCTAGCTTATTCAGGTAGCTCTTGGTACTCAAGGCGGTGATCCATACCGGCCCGCCGTACCTAAGTATGGACAGGGCGACACTGACCAGGAGTTTACGCTTACTCCCTTGCACCGCCGAGCTATTCGACATCATGACGGATAATGCCGATATAGCCATAGAGGCTTTCTTGAAAGCGTAATCGACGTGGCTGATGAAGGACAGCTTATCGTCGATCATGACCCCAAGATACCCCAAAGACCTCATCGATTCGATTGTTCAGTTACCTGCACTGATCGTCGCATTTTGCTCCGATTTTCGGTTGTTAACAACCGTGACCTCAGTCTTATGGTGGGCTAGCTCCAGTTTCCTAGAACTCATCCATCTCTCCACAATACCAATGGAGTGCGAGGCCGTTAGCTCTACCTCTTCGATGGATTCACCATATATCTCCAGGGTGATGTCGTCTGCGAACCCAACTATCTTCACCCCATTCGGGAACTCAAGCCGTAGTACCTCGTCGTACATCGTGTTCCATAGCACCGGACCCAGGATCGAACCTTGTGGGACGCCTGCGGTGATCTGGACACGTTTCTGTCCTACCTCAGTGTTGTACACCAGTACGCGATTCTGGAAATAGCTTCCCAGAATCTTGTACAGGTACCCAGGAAACTGAAGGCGTTGGAGCGAGTCGGTGATAGCCACCCAACTGGCGCTATTGAACGCATTTCTCACGTCAAGGGTGACCACTCCTCGCCTCTTGCGCTGGATTGCCACTTCGGCCATCTTGTTGACTGACAGAATGGCATCCACCGTCGACTTCCCTTTACGGAAGCCAAACTGGTTATTAGACAGACCGCCTATACCCTCCGTGTACTTTGTCAGTCTGTTGAGGATTACCCTCTCAAGCACCTTACCCGCTGTATCCAACAGACATATAGGTCTATATGCCGATGGATCCCCTGGTGGCTTCCCTGTCTTTGGCAGCAACACAAGGGTCTGAATTTTCCAGGCGTCACTCCACGGATTCGTATTGGCCTTCTGACACAGGCCCTCAAAGCAGGCTCGCTTGCTGGCCTTTATCTCTCTCTTTAGCGCGACCTTCGCGGCGACTAGCGCCCCTCTACGCTCGATTCTATCGGCGTCTGACCGCGCTCTTTGCACCCTCCGTCTTGCGTGGAGGCATGTTCTTTGGAGGTCGGCGATCGACTCTGTCCACCAATACACCGGCGATCTTCCATTCCTCGGTTTGACTTCCCTCGGCATGGTCGCATCGCACGCTCGTTTAAGTGTCATCAGTGCCTCTTTAAAAGTCTCTACATTAAAGTCCTCGCTCTGCGAGCGAATGTAGTGGATAACGAACCGTCAAGTGGTCGCTATGGGTGTAGCCATCATCCACCCTCCAATTATTAACCCAGGACTGCTGATGGTTATATCGATTATCGATTCCGCTCCGTTTCTATGGTAGGTACTCTTGGTACCCACGTTGGCTAGGTCCACATTGAGCCTAGCCAAGGCCTCCAGAAGAATCTGGCCCCTGGGATTGGTCGAACGCCCAAGCGTTGAAGTCCCCCGCTATTACCAACGAGTTTAGGCCAGTTAACTCAGTTGTCATCCGATCGAGCATATTGGAAAACTGTTCAATCGACCATCTTGGCGGGTTTTTGAACTTTCTCACGCCTGAAAAAATGGTATCAATTTGTGGAAATAAATTCTATTTGTTTTAGACTACGAGCGTTCACACTACGAGCTATATCTCATGATATAGCGAATCTTGATATGCGACGTTATATGCATTCCAGTGAAAACTAGATGTACAAACATTGATAGCAAGCTACTTTATATCAAGTGATATAGCTCGTAGTCTCTACGGCACATTACATTTCCTACTATTTTTAACTAGAAAATAAGAAAAATAATTAATATTTTCTTTTTAATTTTAATTTTTTTTTTTTTTTTTTTGATAGATATGCGTTTTTTGTGTTCAATGTGGGAGTTTTTATGGGGTGTGTATATGTGGTGGGGAAATGGCGTGTTTTTAAAAAAAAAAAAAAGAAAGAAGTAGAAAAAAATGTAAGTGTTCGCGTTTCAGTTCCGAGTGTTTTTGAGATTATCGTGTTCAATATCGTGTAGTTGTGAATACATGTGCAGGAAGTGATCGTATGTGGTTGTAGTTTTCTCCGTCATCAAAGCTCCCTGGCGAATATCGTTACCACAGAACGCAGCCACCACCCCACCGAAGTCTACACAACCCACCACCAGATGGACGGAAAACGTCTCTTTTGGGCGGCCATGCGGGGTGGCGATAGAGAAGGCCATTGCGAACTGCGCGATAACAAGCACAATGAATGCGATTGGCTTGGGTCACTGGCCGTATGCTGAGGGCGGTGACCCCATGACCCATTAGACTCGCATATCCAGCTCGATAGGATTTTTGAATCAGTAATAAACCATCTAGTTGAACGGTCGATAATTCTCGATCCTAGTGAAAACACAAAACCGTTTAAGAAAGCGAAAGATATTAGTGCACATCTGTAGAAGCACTTAAGCAGTGAACAGCAGGACCCCGCTGTATTTTTGTACAGAGTCCCTGGAATCCCCGGTAGACGTACCGGAAGCCTGCACCGTTCCTAGGGCATCACACTATTCATCGTTCCGAGTCCGTCAGCATACTCGGTGGCCCAGGACGGTAGTAAGGAGAAGAAATCGCCATCCCTACCCCATCAGCATCCGGAAGAGCGAACGCGCATCGTCGGAACTGGAAACCCGAAGCATTAGGAAAACCAGCCGTCAAGAGGAGCAGTCAACGTGGATACGTGGTGGTGAAACTGCAAGGGGAACCGAAGAACAGAAGGTCAGATAGACATTAAGAAAGTGGGAGATAAATATAAATTGTGAACGTGAAGTGCTCTAGGAGTTTTTATACTAATCAGTGCGATTATTCCCTGCTTCGTGTAACATTGTCCGGTGAGCGTGCCGACCCTGAGGCCATTGTAGTCGGGGAGTTTCAGAGGCGCTCCCGATTGAGGTGGCTAATACTTACACTTTGGCGCCCAACTTAAAATTGCCTTATCGGCAGCTGTTTTAAGCATCCAGCAAGGAAAATCGCACATTAAGTAACTAGTTTCTACAGAAGTCTCTGGGAAAACATCCAGGCCTTCACGAGTTACTTATCACAATAGGAATTATTAGTTGATCTGACATAATTCAGCAAATATTTTATTTACAGCAGAGGGGTTCTGATTGTTCTTGAAACGGTATAAAAAAAAAAGAAAACGATGGTTTAAAAAGTGAATCAAAAGTTGATTTCCGTTAGAGCGGAGTGAAGTGTTTTATCATTACAGTGTGTATTCGGAGGAAGGTATTAAAACACCAGAGAGAAAGTTGGATTTATTTTCAAGCATAAAATTAAGATTTTTTAAATTATTAACATTTCAAAAAAAAAAAAAATTCAGTATACACGATTGCAGCAAACTTAGTTTGTTTTTTTTTACATTCTAAAATATTATAATTCCACTGAAGTTTTGGCAAACTCTGAAAATGGAGCAGGTTCAATTGCAGGCACAATATTTTGCGTTGAATCCGGCTCATTTGACCGATAACGAATTGAACCATGAATTGAAAATTCGTGAGGTGAATATGCGAGCCGAGTCTCGTAGTAAACAGGAGAGAACGTTGCGTAGTTTGTTGAAGGCTGAAAGAGAAAAAAGTAACGTTAATTTCAGACGAATTTGGATTACTTCGCTTGATGAATTAAAATACTGTGATGAAATACTTTTAGAAACGAAGACAGCGTTAGAAGGAAAGAAAACGAAGAAGGCACCAGATCAAATATTTAAAACCAAACTTCTTCACATTTTCTTCAGGATGGAACGACTTAAGTCCCATACTAAAGAAGAAGCAGATTTGAACAGTATAACCATAATTGCAGGAGAGTGTGTAAGGTTGTTGAACATGTATTTTTCAGTCACCTCACCACTTTCAGAAGTGAGAGAGGCAGAAGTTAGTATAATCAATGAAAGTTTACGACAGGCACGCGAAGAGCGAATAGATGAAGCGAGAGATGTGATCGATGTGATCGATCCAATAGGTATAACGGATGAGCAGCATGAAAGTGAGCATAGAAGAGAGAATGATACAGGAGAAAATACTCAACATAATTCGGACGATGATGAAGGTGCAGTTGGTGGTGCTGTTGAAGAGGATGAGGATATCAGAGATAGGGTTGTAAACGAGCTCTCCGATGAGAATGAACGTTTGAAAGTAGTGGTAAATCAGCTGTTGAGACGTATTCAGGCACTAGAGGTTTCGAATACAGCCAGACAGCTTGAAAAGGAAAATGAAAATACGAAACAGAAGAGCAGCACACCCGTAGATGAGAGAACGGTTCGAAATGAGAATGATGAACGTCAAGGTAGCAATAAACAGAATTTTTTTGAATGGGTTAAGCAGCGATATAGTTCAATGGAAAGTATAAGTGAAGGGAAATAGGAAGGTTCAGTTGTCAAACCAGGAAAATTCTAATAAGAGACAGATAATAGGGGTAGAGAAACCAAAAAGCCACCAATTACCGGTGCATCAATGGTCGGTTAGATATGATGGATTGGATAATGGAAGGAGGTTAAATGTGTTTCTGAAGGAAGTTGAATTCAATGCGAGATCGGAAGGGTTTACTGAAGCGGAACTGTTCGTGTCTGCACATCACTTATTCACGCGAAAAGCGAGAGCATGGTTCATGGAAGTCAATGGAAGTAACGAGCTAGAAACGTGGGAGAATTTAACCAAAGAACTAAAAAGTGAGTTTTTACCTGAGGATATTGACTACCAGTACGAACGTCTGGCTTGTTCGCGGAGACAAGGTCCTAGGGAGAAATTCCAGGATTATTATCTGGACATGGTGAAAATTTTCCGTAGTATGTCCAAACCATGGGATGACGGTAGAAAATTTGACGTCTTGTTCCGAAACACCAGGTCGGATTGCAGAACAGCTATGCTAGCGGCCAATGTAACATCCATACCTAAAATGAGGGAATTTGGTAAAAAATTCGATTCAATTAATTGGCAAGTGTATATAAAAAAGGAGAATAGATTCAGTAGACCGAACCAACCAATTGAGGAAATACAACAGCAGAAAAATTACACCAGTAGATACGAAACAAATAATAGATTTCAACCAGACAATAGAGGGGGTTATCAAGGACGGAACTTTAATCCGAATTATAAATCTGGAGAATATCCACCGGGGAAAGCCGGAAATGAGGTTGCAAATAACCAGCGAAAATTTCCACAGAAGTAGATGAATCAGGACAGCAAGCAAACCCAGAATTTGAGACAGTTTAATCCAAAACCTGGCCCTAGTGGTACTAGTGCACTTCAAAGGATAGTTAAAGCATACATTCCCATTAAACGTGGAGTTTGTTTTAACTGTCACGAGGAGGGACACTCGGCAAAGGATTGTCGACAGGAGAAACATGAATTTTGTGAACAATGTGGTTTTCCGGGATTTTCGACAACCAATTGCCCATTCTGTCAGTCAAAAAACGTCAAAAAGACTGCTCAATGAGGCTGAGCAGTCAAGTCGACTCCGAAAGTCCTCAGCAAGATTTTTCAGGGGATTCAGCAGCCATACTTCAACAATTAGGTTACTCAAGGGTGGCAAATCGTTCCAAAAAGAAGGAGGAGATTGCGTCATTGCTCGTCAAGCTTAGTGGAGATGCCAGACCATTTACGCGAGTCCAACTGATGGGAATTGAGTTGACTGGACTTCTGGATAGTGGAGCTGCACGGACTGTTTTAGGGTTCGGAGCGTGAAAATTAATCAAACAGCTAAATTTAAAACTAGAGCCAACTAAAAAAAATTTAAATTTAAAAACAGCAGGTGGGGAAAATTTGGAAGTTCTTGGATGTTCGGATGTTCCAATCACTTTCAATGGAACTACAAAAATTTTACCCGTCTTGATTGCTCCGCAGCTAAAACGGAGGTGTGTGTTGGGGTATGATTTCTGGCTTAAATTTGGAATCAGTCCGTCCATACAGAGCCACCCTTTAGAAGAGTTAGATGAAAAAAACAGCGAAGAGGAAGAAAAAGCAGAGGAGTTGACAGATGAACAGAAACAACGGTTGGAACAGGTAAAAAAGCTATTCCTAGGTGCAGAACCAGGAAAATTCGGAATGACAGATTTAATCTCCCATACAATTGAGATTAAAGAGGAATTCCAACAAGCGGATCCGGTGCGGAAAAATCCGTATCCGTGGAGCCCAGAAATTCAACGAAAAATCCACATAGCGGTAGATAACATGATTCGGGATGGGATCGTCGAGGAATCTAATTCAGACTGGTCTCTTCCAGTAGTACCAGTTGCAAAGCGTGATTCGCAGGAGGTTCGTTTGTGTTTGGATGCTCGAAAATTGAACGAGAGGACTAAGAGGGATGCTTACCCATTGCCACACCAAAATAGGATCTTGAGTCACTTGGGACCGGTAAAATACCTGACAACGATCGATTTATCCCAAGCTTTCCTCCAAATTCCGTTAAACCCAAACTCAAGGAAATACACCGCTTTTTCGATTCCGGGTAGAGGACTGTTCCAATTTACACGGCTTCCGTTTGGACTGGTTAACAGTCCTGCTACACTCAGCAAGTTGATGGATCGTGTACTGAGTCACGGAGCGCTAGAACCGGCAATATTTGTCTACCTAGACGATATTGTGGTTGCTAGCATAACATTTGAGGAACATCTGAAAAAACTTGAAGATCTAGCGAAGCGATTGCGGGAAGCAAATCTCTGCATAAATTTGAGCAAGTCGAAATTTTGCTGCCAATAATTACCGTACCTTGGATATATTTTATCCCAGGATGGATTACGGCCTAATCCAGATCGCGTACAAGCGATCTTAGGATATCAGGTTCCGAACTCGGTTAGACAGCTTCGTCGATTCCTCGGTATGATTAATTACTACCGTAGGTTTATCGCAAAATATAGCGAAATAACAGCACCTCTCACTGACTTACTGAAAAATAAGCCAAAGAGGGTGCAATGGAACTCAGCAGCCGACAATGCTTTCAAGGTCATCAAGGAGAAACTTATCTCTGCTCCTGTGATGGTCAATCCAGATTTCACGCTCCCGTTCACAGTCCAAACGGACGCAAGTGACAACGTTATCGCGGGTATTTTAACACAGATTCACGAGGGGGACGAAAAGGTGATAGCTTACCATTCGGAGAAACTCAAGGGTGCTGAACTCAATTACCATGCGGCCGAGAAAGAAGGTCTCGCCGCGCTCCGTTGTATTGAGAAGTTCAGATGCTATGTAGAGGGGACGAAGTTCACGTTGATAACTGACTCCTCTGCTCTGACATTTATAATGCGAGTGAAATGGCGATCTTCATCTCGCCTTAGCCGGTGGAGTATTGAAATGCAGCAGTTTGATATGGATATACGCCATCGTAAGGGTAAAGACAATGTGGTACCCGATGCGCTCTCTCGATCGATTGAATCTCTCGATGTGGAACCCGATGATGGGTGGTATAAAAAACTGTTGGCAGACGTTACAGTAGACCCGGAAAAATACATGGATTTTAAAATCATCGATGGAAAACTGTTCAAGTTCGTATCAACCAGATCCGACCTTATGGACTACCATTTTGAGTGGAAACTATGCGTCCCAATCACAATGCGGGACCAGGTATTGAAAAAGGAACATGATGATAATCTGCACATAGGATATTTAAAATGTATCGATAGAATCAAACGTCGATACTATTGGCCACGCATGGCCGCAGATATAAGAAAATACATTGCGAATTGTGAGCCATGCAAAGAAAACAAACACTCTACTATTTCTACAGCTCCAGAAATGGGAAAACAGAGAATTGCAAACCGACCCTTCCAAATAATTTGTATGGATTATATCCAGTCTCTCCCCAGGAGTAAACAAGGCAACGCACACTTATTAGTGGTCATGGACCTATTATCTAAGTACTGCTTGCTTACTCCTGTGAGAAAGATATCAGCGATATCTCTTAATAAAATATTGGAAGAGCAGTGGTTTAGGCGACTCTCTGTACCACAAATCGTCATCACAGACAACGCGACGACATTCTTGTCAAAAGACTTCCAACATTTACTCGAGCGGTATGATATACAGCATTGGGCTAATGCTCGACATAGGAGTCAAGCAAACCCGACCGAACGGTTAAACAGAACTATCAATTCCATGATTCGTTCCTATGTGAAACAGGATCAAAAGCTATGGGACACGAAGATATCGGAGATTGAATTCGTTCTCAACAACACAATTCACTCAACAACGAGGTTCAGTCCACATTGCGTGGTATTCGGTCACGAGATAATCGATAGAGGATCTGAGCATAAACAAGAGAAGAGAGAGGAACCAAATGAAGAGCAGAGAATAGAAAAGCTGAGAGGAGTAACAAAAAGGGTTGGAGAGTTGGTGAAACAATACCTCCAAAAAGCACACGAAGATACTAAGAGACGATATGATCTTCGCCATAAGCGTTATTCACCGACGTTCGACGTGGGTCAACGAGTTTATAAGCGTAACTTTCGTCTATCGTCAGCTGGGGACCAGTTTTACGCTAAGCTGGGACCGCAGTGTGTTCCGTGTATCATCCTGAGAAAAGTCGGAACCAGTTCGTATGAGGTGTCAGACATGAAGGGAAAGGTGTTAGGCATATTTTCCGCCGCCGATTTAAAAGCATGAATGCTAAAAGAAAAACAACAAAATAAGAAAAATACGAGCTCATAAATCAAATCAATGTTAGCGGGTTTTTCTAATTTGATATCAGTTGAGTATTTTGCGGTAAATTGTTTTGAAAAAATACTTAGCCTTTCAGATTTAGTTAATTCGATGCAGGTACGAATCCTGAGTTTGTACCGGGTAAAACAATGATCATTCCAAATCTTGTATATAAAAAAAAATGTATACAAATTCGGCCGAATTAGTGTTAAGTTATGCATGTTTGCCAAAAATTTTAGAAGTTATTTTATTTTGTAGTTGTAATTTTATTTCTTATCTGTTTTAGTTTAATTGCTTCATTGAATTATTTATTTTATATGAGAAAGTAAAGAGGTATGAATCGTTTCTTCTAATGATTTTCATTTCTCGTATAAGGAAAGCTGAAAATATGTTGCATTGTCAATACCGTCAACTGAATGAAGATTATAAGGTAGTATATGTTTGTAAATATATCATGTGTTTATTTTGTTGTATTGCGGTTCAAGGTCGTGATCATAATACCGAACAATTCCGGCAACTCAATATTGTTCCGCAAATGAATCATATTCACCATTCTACTGTATTCACTTGGTACAAAAGAAGGTGAACTTCTAGCAAGGAATTCCCAAATAGTGTTAACGAAAATTAAAGCTAATAATGATCAAAAGGCCTAAACTATCCGCGGATATCAACATGATATTAGAACGTTCGTTATGCTCACGTTTTTTTTAGAAGTTCCTTGCTACAAACTTCATTGCTAAGGTACCACAGATGATCTGCATCACGTCAGAATCACTATTGACAGCACTTTTACAATTTTTCCGACCTCGACCCAAACGCACACTGATAAAACACTGATAACGTTACCACAGATAACGTTTCAGATCGCAACTCCGACAACTTACGTATTATGTTTTATACACAGAATTATTCTTCATAAATGTTTTACTGTACACATTTTGTTTTTTGATTAAATAATGTAAACAAATAATAAATTTTAATGTTAAATGTCTTTTTAAACAATCGGTGAAAAATACACTTAATTGTTTCGAGGTTACTAGGCCGGCCTGCCTTAGTATTTGATCGCTGGAGACCGGAGTCAATAGACTTTGATGGTCAGTACTGACATTTTGTCACTAAATTGCGAGGAGTTGATAAGATCAACGATGAAAACTTATGACCCCGATACTCGATAACAATGATAGCATACTTCACAAGTTTTTTTTTCGTTAACTGTTTCAAGGCCTGTCTTAATCTAGTACGTTGTAAGTCAAAGATTTCAGTAATTACAATCAGTGATTGTGATTTTACCGGGTGAGAAGTTTCTTGAGTTGTGCAGGTTCAGAGGTACGTGTAACTGGGGAAATAATGTGTGATTTGTAGCCAAAAATATTTACGTTGTAAATATTTTTACCCGAACTGGGGGAGAGTGTAAGTGTTCGCGTTTCAGTTCCGAGTGTTTTTGAGATTGTCGTGTTCAATATCGTGTAGTTGTGAATACATGTGCAGGAAGTGATCGTATGTGGTTGTAGTTTTCTCCGTCATCAAAGCTCCCTGGCGAATATCGTTACCACAGAACGCAGCCACCACCCCACCGAAGTCTACACAACCCACCACCAGATGGACGGAAAACGTCTCTTTTGGGCGGCCATGCGGGGTGGCGATAGAGAAGGCCATTGGGAACTGCGCGATAACAAGCTCAATGAATGCGATTGGCTTGGGTCACTGGCCGTATGCTGAGGGCGGTGACCCCATGACCCATTAGACTCGCATATCCAGCTCGATAGGATTTTTTAATCAGTAATAAACCATCTAGTTGAACGGTCGATAATTCTCGATCCTAGTGAAAGCACAAAACCGTTTACGAAAGCGAAAGATATTAGTGCACATCTGTAGAAGCACTTAAGCAGTGAACAGCAGGTAACTTGCCCGTAACTGCCATGAAAGACAAAAGTCTTAACGCAAACTACTTGTCCGTTAGGACCCCGCTGTATTTTTGTACAGAGTCCCTGGAATCCCCGGTAGACGTACCGGAAGCCTGCACCGTTCCTAGGGCATCACACTATTCATCGTTCCGAGTCCGTCAACATACTCGGTGGCCCAGGACGGTAGTAAGGAGAAGAAATCGCCATCCCTACCCCATCAGCATCCGGAAGAGCAAACGCGCATCGTCGGAACTGGAAACCCGAAGCATTAGGAAAACCAACCGTCGAGAGGAGCAGTCAACGTGGATACGGGGTGGTGAAACTGCAAGGGGAACCGAAGAACAGAAGGTCAGATAGACATTAAGAAAGTGGGAGATAAATATAAATTGTGAACGTGAAGTGCTCTAGGAGTTTTTATACTAATCAGTGCGATTATTCCCTGCTTCGTGTAACATTGTCCGGTGAGCGTTCTGACCCTGAGGCCATTGTAGTCGGGGAGTTTCAGAGGCGCTCCCGATTGAGGTGGCTAATACTTACAAAATACAATTTTTCTATTATGTTGTGCGTAGCTACATCTCAGAAGACTCCACTACAAAGCGTAACAATTTATAATAAATACTAAACAACCTCCCAAACTATTGTTTTACGTAACATTTGAATAAACCCCTATGCCCAATTCGGCTTCTATTTGAATCAGTGAGTTGCACCACAATCTTACATTTAGGTAGTGTTTATTTTTATTCCAATATTTCAAATATACGTTACATACATATTTTCAGCCGTCACTGTATTGGATCCACAATCTATTCTGAATAATTTCACTATTGTATGAGGATGTTAAAAATATGTCTAAAGTTCTAGACAAAATAGTCAAAAGGTCGAAAGTAACATTTGTAAACAATGACTTCTAGCGTATTTTTCGGGAATCTGCTTGCTCCCACAAACAAAATAGCATCAGAAACATATACAGGGAGCTATTACCTTCCCGCGGTAGTGGATATATATGTTAGTAACATGGCATTTCCAGGAAATTTAAGTTTTAAGTCATTGTTAACAACTGTTACATTCGACCTTTTGACGATTTTGTCAAGAGTTCATCTTGAATGCAACCTATCAACAAATTTACAAACAACTAGCATACACGCTATTTCCAAACAACCCAAAATTAAATACGTTTGACTCAAATCAGTCCGAAGTATGGTATGGTAGTAAAGTATGGCTACTCAAAAGTGAGTAAAGATAGTTCGTAGTGGTAAGATGACAAATAGTCACCGATGTTTTCAAGAAGTTAAATTTTATGTTGATGGAACAACCATAGAACAAAAATGTGTTCGCTGTCCTGGTACCACCATAAACTAACTCTAAGACCAGTAGGTCCCGATCAAATACGATATTTTTCTTGACTCAATCAGTACTAGCACATCGGTCCCAAGCTCGGTCCCAAGCTCAATGATTCGCCCCTAACAACGTAGCTCACACCAACACATTCTCAAATGTTGTGTCAAAATAACATAGTGAATCAAAACAACAACCAAGATACTAGTACCGGAAGGTACCGAAAAGCGTAAGAATTATTGCAAGGTGCAGACTGCAAGGTATACTTCGGACCTAGGGGTTCTACAACAGTGAACCAATTTCAAATCGCTAGTTGCACATTGATTGTTGGTACCACGTTTGAACCAAATATGTGTAGAAAAACATCCTCAAAACTTTGTCAAGACTAGACATGTTTGGTATTTCATCCTCACGACTTCTTTACAACAAAGTTCTTATATTCTTGTCAAAGTAATCACCCTACCCTCGCTACGCCACTGCTGAATGAGAGGACTTCTCTCGCACGATCATTCCACCGAATCGAGACGACACTCTACCTACCACATCGACCGATAGCGACAACGATCACAGGCGATCGTTATCGGTGACGTCACAGCAGGGATCATCTGGTTGCTAGATAGTGGACGATCTGCTGTGCGATAGTCGTGTCGGCTCTGACTCTCGAGAAGGATGGATGGGAGCAGAGCCACAATGGAAACGGAATGTTCTGTGTTAATTGTTTGTGTTGAGTGTTTGTAATGTAGCAAATGTACAAATGTAAATACTGTAAATAAAATGTGTGTTGCGGACGAAATATGTGTGCTGCGTGATAGTTGTACGAATGTGTAATGTGATGTGTGGAAAAGGTTGAAAGGAACTGCAAAAGAAACACCAAACCCATTCCGCATCGAACGCTGAAGAGCTTCGGTTCAGTATTTTTCGCACTCCGCATTACCTCTTTTGCATTTTTTTTTCAACCCGCTATCAATCACGCGGTGATTAAAAGTAGTGCACTGTTTAAACCACCGATATCCAGCCGAGCGTTCCATTAGGGAAGCAGACATTCCCGGCCGAGCCCGACGGATGATCTGTCCAACCTGTACCATCGTCAAACACCCGAGGGGAAAAAGTGTAACCCCATAAGCACCATCGCAGCAAGGAAGGTCATCGCTCCATCCACTGCCGGTCAGCAAGCGGTGCTTTGTTTGCGGACAACAGCAGAAGGTGCCATACCGGCAAACGGCAAGTAGCACATTTGTTTTTTGTTTCCTCATCTGCTAGTGTGTTGTGTATCTCTCTCCCATATAGTAAATCGTTCTGCATAGGGTGGTTCAAAAAAATATCGTTCTGCATAGGGTGGTTCAAAACAAAATCATCAGATTTTTATTTTATTTTATTTAATTTTTGTGTTTTTTTGTCCCTGAATTTGTCTTTTCATGGATGATTCTAAGGGGGGCGACTTGCCTCCCAAAGATGTTTTTAGGGCGCGCTGTTATCAGCCGTCTTCTGCCTCTCTTTGGGTTGTCTACTTTTGGCAGAAAGTGAAAGCCCTAGACTTTTTGGGCATAAAAAGAAATTTGACGCGTCGTTATCCGGGGACCGAATTTCATCAGGTCAACCGAAACAAACTGCGTGTTATTGCACCTACATATAAAATTGCAAATGAAATTGCTAGTGATGAAGGTTATAATGTTGAGTACTACGTCTACATCCCATCTCGAGATGTGGAGATAGATGGTGTGGTTTCTGCAGCGAGCCTGACGTGTGAAGACGTTATGGAAGGTAAGGGGTGACTTCCAGATTCTGCTTCGTCTACCATTGAGATTCTGGAATGCAAACAATTGCATGCAGGATCGATGGTAGATGGAAAAAAGACGTATTCACCGTCGGACTCGCTACAAGTGACCTTCGCCGGATCAATTCTCCCAAAATTTGTTGAAATTGATAAAGTTTTTTTCCCAGTGCGCCTTTTTGTACCAAGGGTATTTAATTGTACCAAGTGCAAACAGTTGGGTCTTACGGCTACTTTTTGCGACAACAAGCCCCGTTGTGGCAAATGCGGCCAAAGGCATCTAGAGGATGCTTGCCAACAGGAAGCAACAAAGTGTGCTTACTGTGGCAAAGAGCCTCTCCACGATTTGCAGAACTGCCCCGTGTACAAGAAGCGCACTGGTAACGTGAGACGTTCCATACAAGAACGCTCCAAGCAGACGTATGTAGAAATGTTAAAGTCGCAAAACGGAGCGTCTGCATCGTCTGTATCAGCCGCTCAAAATGAAAATCCTTTTTTGATTTTGTCTTCCGATGAACTGGACTCTGACGAAGCTGATGAGGGTGGATTTCCGGAGGTACACGCCCCCGGTAAAAGAAAGCCTACTAGTTCTCCGGGTGTGCGCCGAAAACAAATAAAACACTCTCAAAAGCTTGCAAAAAATTGGAGGTAGAGGGGGTCAATTTAAAAAACCGAATAAACCGGTAATAGCTGATGCATCCGTTCCTAGCTGTAGCTATACCAACCCGCCGCTACCTAATAACAGTAACCGTAAGAGGTTACCAAAAACTACGTCTTCTCGCAATTCTAAGAATATCCCGTCCAAGCGAGGTAAGATTAATTTTAGGGACATTGTGGATAACATTTTAAATGCTCTTGGCCTTTCGGATGCTTCACCGCTCCGAGGAATTATTGACCTGCTTATTCCTATAGTTGGAAACTACTTCAAGCAATTGACTGTATCATGGCCCCTTATTCTTTAATTCATATCTTTCGATGAATAATTCGTCGAGTGAGGATCAAGATATGATCACCGTATTACAATGGAACTGTCGTAGTCTAATACCTAACTTAGACTCGTTCAAGTATTTGATTCACAATTCTGATTGTTATATATTTGCTCTCTGTGAAACATGGCTTTCATCCGAAGATGAATTAAACTTCCACGATTTTAACATTATTCGCCTGGGCCGATATGATTCATATGGTGGCGTACTTCTGGGGATCAAAAAGTGCTACCCCTTCTATAAAATTTCACTCCCAATAATCTCAGGCATTGAAATCGTCGCTTGCCAAATAAATGTAAAGAATAAAGATCTTTGCATAGCTTCCGTCTATGTCCCTCCGAGGGCATCAATAAACCGCCGTCAACTTTGGAGTTCAATTACATTACTTCCATCTCCAGTTCTTGTTCTGGGCGATCTGAACTCCCACGGTACTGCTTGGGGCGAACAATACGATGACAATAGAGCGGGTATTTTCTATGACTTATGCGACGATTTCAACTTGACCATCTTGAACACTGGGGAAGCGACACGAATAGCAAAACCTCCTGCCAGGGAGAGTCGACTTGACATATCTTTGTGTTCTAATTCACTATCATTAGATTGTCTGTGGAAGGTAATTAATGATCCCTATGGTAGTGATCACTTACCAATTATTATCTCAATCACAAATAGTTTTCACAAAACAGACCAGTCAATCCATGTTCCTTATGACCTCACGAGGGATATTGATTGGCAACATTTTGCATCGGCGGTAACCCTTGGTATTGATTCTACCGATCCTCTTCCACCATTAGAAGAGTATCGTTTCCTTTCCGACCTGATGTACAAAAGTGCATTAGAAGCTCAGAAACGACGTGTTCCAAGTGCATCCCTCAAAAGAAGACCCGCCACCCCTGGATGGGATGATGAATGCACTAAGTTGTATCTTGAGAAATCCGATGCGTTTAAAGAATATCGTAGACATGAAACATGTGAGCTTTTTGATAAGTACCTCATGCTTGAAAAAAAAGCTTAAAAACTTACTCAAAGCAAAGAAACACAATTACTGGCGTTCGTTTGTAGAGGGACTATCTAGAGAAACCTCGATGACAACGCTTTGGAGAAAGGCTCGTTACATGCGAAACCGCTCATCCTCCAATGAGAGTGAAGAATACTCCATGCAATGGATATTCGACTTCGCTAAAAAGGTTTGTCCAGACTCTGTCCCAACACAACCGAATTTACGGGATACTACCCGAAATAACGGTTCTCTAGCCGAACCATTCACAATGTTGGAATTTTCAATGGCACTTCTTTCATCGAATAACTCTGCTCCGGGAAGCGATATGATTAAATTCAACCTTCTAAAAAATCTTCCTGATATCGCTAAAAGACGATTACTTAACCTGTATAACACTCTCATGGAATTAAATATAGTTCCACCCGCATGGAGGCAGGTTAAAGTAATAGCTATTCAAAAGCCTGGGAAACCAGCGTCTGATTACAATTCTTACCGTCCGATCTCTATGCTATCACGTTTAAGGATATTGTTAGGAAAAATGATCCGATATGTCATCCGATATTAGTCTTCCATGCTATAACCCTCCTAGTGTACGCTTTTCTTATCACAGTTCCTCCATTGATTATGTTCTCTCCATGAGATTTCAAGGAGTTCCAGATCAACTTCGACCTATTTTAACATGTCAATTGCAATAGAAGAATTTTCACTGATGGGTCGCGCATTGATGGATCCACTGGTTTCGGTGTTTACAATGAATACTCATCTGCCTTCCGGAAACTTCAGGAACCTTGTTCCGTATATGTTGCTGAGCTGGCAGCAATCAATTTCGCATTGGGGATAATTTCCGACATGCCCATAGACCATTATTTCATCTTCTCGGATAGTCTCAGTTCTATTGAGGCCCTCCAGTCGATGAAAACAGTTAAGCACTCATCTTACTTTCTTTCAAAAATAAGGGAGCAGATGTGTGCGTTGGTCGAAAGATCATTTAGAATTACCTTTGCATGGGTCCCCTCACATTGCTCAATTCCAGGCAATGAAAAGGCGGACTCTCTAGCAAAGGTGGGCGCACAAGAAGGCGAGATTTTTGAAAGAAGAATTTCACATGATGAATTTTTCCCATTAGTACGTCAGAGTTCTCTTTAAAGTTGGCAAAACGATTGGACAAGTAATTCTCTTGGGCGGTGGTTACATTCCATTATTCCAAATGTTTCGTCGAGATCGTGGTTCAAAGGTCTGGATGTAAGTCGCGGTTTCATTCGTGTGATGTCAAGAGTTATGTCCAACCACTACTCGCTAGACGCACATCTCTACAGAATTAACCTCGTCGATAGCAATGTATGTAGGTGCGGAACCGGTTATGATGACATCGCTCACGCAGTTTGGCATTGCACGGATAATGATGCCTCCAGAGCACGACTATTGGATACCCTTGTGGCCCGAGGTAGACAACCCTTCCGCGAGGTAAGAGATGTTTTGGGAATGCGTGATCTTCCCTACATGCAAACTATTTACGAATTCCTTTGTTTGTCTGATCTAAGAGTGTAACGTCATCCTCCATCCATCCACTCTAGTAAATTCCCTGCCATTGTGTCCCAGTTATATTATCCTTTTGTTTCCGTGCTACTTGTACCTGCCCAGCAAGCTGTGGTCACCCATCTGCAGCTTAGTTCCTGTAAGGGACTACAGGGACCGAGGATCTGGTAGATGTCGCAACCATGAGCAGCAACAAATACCTGAAATAAGTTACCTGCCTAGCCCCTTCCAAACAATAATTTGACCCATTAACCTCGAGCTAGCCACGAGTAATTGGCACCCCACTAAAATACTAAAATCGAAAAAGAAAAATTGTTAACTACAATATTGAATATCGGCTCCGCAAAGTGTTACACATGCCTGAGCCTAATAAATAAACGAACTGATTAAAAAAAAAAAAAAAAACACCAAACCCATCAAATTACAGTCCACTTTATGGAGGCACCCAAAATATTCCACCCCACTGGCAGTGCAATAAATTACCCCCCAATCGGTGTTGGTCAGGGTCCGGTAACCCAACATTATATTATGGTCCTTCGAGCCGGCTAGGTAAATCGGCAAACCGGACAAGGGAACTGCCAGCTTCGGGCAATGCGTGGCTTGGATGCCAAAATGGTTGGTTGGTGGGCACAATCAATCAGCAGCCATCACTGCGGCATAATTTATTATCTCCACATCGCCTTTGCTTCTGAATGGACATGGCACTGGAATATGATGGCTGCTATGAGCTACATAATAGGATACTGACAAAAACAAATATGGACACTTGGATCCACGGACATGAAAAACACATCGTACTCAATTTATGCTGCGTCGGACATCACAACATAAAAACCACGGCACATTGCCTGGTTTACCAGGTAATTATAAGCACAGTATATGTCCAGCCGGATGGACACCACACATTTAACGTACTGACACACTTTCCATTATCGGTCAACAACAACAACAACGCATTTGGAGCGATCTTCACAACAACAACAAAATACAGTCGCCGATCACAGCTGATGGATCAGCTGTTGAGCCGATCTGGACGTCAACAAATCGAAACCGTATCGAGGGATACAATTTGACACACCCACTACGAACGATTCCAGAGGCGACTATAGAATCACGAGTGAAACACAGACGTTTGTGGAACGACTGTTTGGAGCGGAATATGGTTGTGTCTATCCCATTTTCGGTTTGGATCATGCATACAGATGATTGCAACGGGAGAGACTCGAATACACATGCATGGTGGCCTACGGATGAATGCGGATCAGTTCGTGACGAACGCTTTCGGAGCAATTATGGGCCAACGATGACGACATACCTAAGGCATACATCGATTGGCGTGGATCGGAATGGAATCGAGTAGCTGCATCTACTTGGCCAGGTAAGCAGCTTACATGTATATGTCTAGCCGAGCTAGGCATGACTATTTTCGGAAGCTAACAACCACTATTTTTCGGAACAACAACGATGACGTCTTCACCTTCGGCACACATCCACGGAGGTCAATCATATGGTTCGTCGATCAGCTGATTGTTTTGGAGCATGGAGCAAACGATTTCGCGCTGACTGTCGATGTTAGAATCGATACGTAAAATATGGATAGGAATACCACAAGCCAATACCACCATCAGACGAAAATCAATTTGGACGACCATTCTAAGGGGCGTCAGACACGAGGGTGTCTGCCATACACAGCAGGTTGAGTACATGGATTGCTCAATAATCATCAAAGCAGGTGCATGGATGTCTGCTGTTTTTTACACGGTTTGGGCAAATCGGTGCTCATTACCGAATCCTGCATCAATCCAATATGAATAAAGCACACAGGGTGCTTGAATGGACAATCTCAGACGTTTGATCACACTGGGTGATCGAACCATACCCTAGGGCAGGACACAAGGGTGTCCTGTATCGGTTCCTTGGTTTGTGTACAAAGGGTGCGCAAACCAATCATAGGACAGAACACAAGGGTGTTCTATACTCATCGGTTTGTGCACATAGGGTGTTTAAACCTATCCATGGCAAGGACACAAGGGTGTCCTAGGAATGCCATGCCAAGGAGAGGATACAAGGGTGTCCTCTAGGTACCATTTCTAGGTCTTGAGTACAAAGGGTGCTCAAGACTAAGGCCAAGGCTTGGACACAAGGGTGTCCTCTAGCCTTTCCACGGTCTGTGCACATGGGTGTGCAGACCTATCCAAGGTATGGGTACATGGGCACCTCAGGAATCAACCAAGGCTTGGGCACATCGGGTGCTCAAGGATAACCCACACCGGTAGTCAAACGCCGATTACCAAATGTAGGCGCTAGGGGTATCTGCAGTATGGATTCGAATACAGGAACCAAGGGCATGAGGATTGAGCAGAAATCGGAAACAAACCGCTTTTTATTTTTGGCATTTACTTTCGGAAGCAACAAATGATCATGGACGACATCACACTCTGGCTGAGGGCAACATCGAAAGTTTTACCAGGTTAGTAAAACAGTATATGTACCAGCCGAGGTGACTTTCGGATTCTACATGTAATTTTCTCCCACATGTACTCGACTTTGGAATGAGGTTATCTAAATCGCGACGATTCCTGAATGAATCGGATTGCCGTAACCTACCACGAGAGCAAGTCAGCGTATCATCTTAAACAGCATCTGCAGCATCAATGGATGGCGCAACCCACGGTTTATATGGCAAGGCGACCATCAAGGATTTAAACTAGCGGAACCGTAGGTCATCCCAATCCTGGCATTTCTACTCCAAACAACGGAAGAACTACGAAAGGATCATCACAGGATAACCCCAAATTCGGTTGTTAACCAGAACACATGGAACAGGAGCGCAAGTTTTGAAGGATGCGTACATCGTGTTTACATTCGTGTGAATGAAGATTGGAGAACGGAGAGCAAAGAGACGGATATTTTCAACATCAGCGGCAGCTGCAGGTCTTTAAGGGTGGGTGAGCAACCAATTCACCCCCAATACGAACTATTGTACGTTGAAACAAAGGGTTGGAAGAAGGCTGAACGTCTATGAATACTGCTACGGAAGGATTTATTCAGAAATGTAGGACATTTCAGGGTAGGTGAGTATGTTCGGGAGTAACATCGCCCTACCGTCGCTACGCCACCGCCCTACCCTGCGCCTACGCCACTTCTCTTGCACGATCATTCCACCGAATCGAGACGACACTCTACCTACCACATCGACCGATAGCGACAACGATCACAGGCGATCGTTATCGGTGACGTCACAGCAGGGATCATCTGGTTGCTAGATAGTGGACGATCTGCTGTGCGATAGTCGTGTCGGCTCTGACTCTCGAGAAGGATGGATGGGAGCAGAGCCACAATGGAAACGGAATGTTCTGTGTTAATTGTGTGTGTTGAGTGTTTGTAATGTAGCAAATGTACAAATGTAAATACTGTAAATAAAATGTGTGTTGCGGACGAAATAAAAGGTGATACGGTCAAAATTTGGTCAAGGGAAAACGCGTGTAAATCGGTGAAATCATTTATTTAAAAAATAAAATTAAATTTTTTTTTAAATTTAAATAATTATAAAATTCAGGAAAAATATTCAGTTAGGCTTCCGCTTTTCCAAATCCGAATTGCCGAGCCTTACACTTGACCCCTGCCATCAGATTTTGTACAGCCACCTTGTCCACCTTCTTCGCCGCAGAAAGCCAGTTTGCCTTGAACTGCTGCTCGTCCTTAGCAGTTTTTTTGGTCTTCTTTAGGTTCCGCTTGACAATAGCCCAGTATTTCTCAATTGGGCGGAGCTCTGGCGTGTTGGGAGGGTTCTTGTCCTTGGGAACCACCTGCACGTTGTTGGCGGCGTACCACTCCATGGCCTTTTTACCGTAATGGCAAGATACCAAATCCGGCCAAAACAGTACGGAACAACCGTGTTTCTTCAGGAAAGGCAGCAGACGTTTATTCAAACACTCTTTCACGTAAATTTCTTGGTTGACAGTCCCGGAAGCTATGAAAATGCCGCTTTTCAAGCCACAGGTACAGATGGCTTGCCAAACCAGATATTTCTTTGCGAACTTTGACAGTTTCGTGTGCTTGAAAATATCTGCTACCTTTCCCCTTCCTTTTGCCGTATAAAACTCCTGTCCCGGAAGCTGCTTGTAGTCGGCTTTGACGTAGGTTTCGTCGTCCATTACCACGCAGTCAAACTTCGTCAGCATCGTCGTGTACAGCCTCCGGGATCGCGCTTTGGCCGTCGTATTTTGTTTATCATCGCGATTTGGAGTCACTACCTTCTTGTCAGTCGATAGTCCGGCTCGTTTTTTGGCTCGATGCACGGTTGTAGACGATACACCCAGCTTATTTGCGGCATCTCGGAGAGATAGGTTAGGGTTTCGCTTGAAACTACCGGCAACTCTCTTTGTCGTCTCAGCGGCTACAGGTTTTCGATTTCCCCCCGATCCAGACTTCCTGGCTGTCGACAAACGTTCCCCAAACACTTTAATTACATTTGTAACGGTTGATTTGGCAACTTTTAGCGATTTTGCCAACTTTGCGTGCGAGTAGCTCGGATTTTCGGGATGCGCGAGCAAAATTTTGATACGCTGCTCTTCTTGCTTGGAGGGCATTTTGACAACTGAAGAGTGAATTCCAAAATCAAAATAGGAGCAACATTCTACACACACACACCTTCAAAATGAGGGGTGTTCAGGTTTTTTAAATGCAAAATTGAAAGAAATACGTCAAGTTGATATTGACCAAATTTTGACCGTATCGCCCTTTATGTGTGCTGCGTGATAGTTGTACGAATGTGTAATGTGATGTGTGGAAAAGGTTGAAAGGAACTGCAAAAGAAACACCAAACCCATCAAATTACAGTCCACTTTATGGAGGCGCCCAAAATATTCCACCCCACTGGCAGTACAATAAATTACCCCCCAAACGGTGTTGGTCAGGGTCCGGTAACCCAACAGGGCAAATGCACGACACCGGAGTCAAGCTAATCCAGTAGAGCGTTTGAATAGGACGATAACCTCGATGATTCGAACATACGTCCGCACCGATCAAAAGCTCTGGGATACTAAAATATCTGAGATCGAGTTTGTTTTGAACAACACGCTGCATGGATCAACGAAGTTCACACCGCATCGTGTTATTTTCGGTCATGACATGATCACTCGAGGATCTGACCACCGTAGAGAGGAAGAAGGTGAGCTCTCACAGTGTACCCACTTCACTCTGACATGGAGCATAAGGCTGGCTTCTTCCAATGCCTTGAGGTTATTCAGTTCATTTGATTTAAAATGAACTAAATAAAAATCGTTTGAAATCCCATTGCGAGAATCGCCAGGTTGGGATTTCTTTTTCATCTTTATCACTTGAACTGGTGTAACTCCAAGCAATTTGATAATTTCTTGTTTGATCTCATCCAGGGATTCACCACTGGCTAGACCTTTTAAGACCACCTTGAACAGACGTTCAGTTTTGGTGTCATGTGTAAAGAATTTGATGCCTCTTTGAGCAAGATACTCCACGAGAAGTTTCAATCCGATCAAGGTTTCAGCCAATACACGGCATTCACCCCGACGACCAATTTGAAAGGAAAATTTAAAATCTTTAATGAAATTCGTGAGTTCCTTACGGAGCCCATGAAAATCAGATGTTGTTACCACAATAGGTGGAACCTTTTCTTTCCCTGCATTAATTCGGGAATGCTTCGAAGATTTTTGCCTGACTGATGGATCATTCTCATCATCAGTAAGAATATCGAATTGATTGCTCAAATCAATATTAGTAGAAGGGGAATCCAGAGATTGTCCCTTTCTTTTGCGTTTAGGCGCCATTTTCTCCAAAATGATTAGAATTTATACGTTTTCTCCTAATCAACTTCCAAGCAGATTCTACAAGAATCCGAAGGGTCAAAGAGGAATTTTCCAAATCGATATCCAAGTCGGATTACCTCGCGTAGGGTCCAGACAAGGATCGAAAAGGAATAAGGGTAAAAAATAAAAAATGTGCAGGTAATGTTAAGCACTGAAAAGTGCTGTTTGATTTTGTTATAGCTTTAGGTAGCAAAAATACTTCCTTCAGCAAAAGAAAATAGAACCGCACGGCATGAGAGCTCGATGCGGACTGATTCTAAAATATTATAATTCCACTGAAGTTTTGACAAACTCTGAAAATGGAGCAGGTTCAATTGCAGGCACAATATTTTGCGTTGAATCCGGCTCATTTGACCGATAACGAATTGAACCATGAATTGGAAATTCGTGAGGTGAACATGCGAGCCGAGTCTCGTAGTAAACAGGAGAGAACGTTGCGTAGTTTGTTGAAGGCTAAAAGAGAAAAAAGTAACGTTAATTTCAGACGAATTTGGATTACTTCGCTTGATGAATTAAAATACTGTGATGAAATACTTTTAGAAACGAAGACAGCGTTAGAAGGAAAGAAAACGAAGAAGGCACCAGATCAAATATTTAAAACCAAACTTCTTCACATTTTCTTCAGGATGGAACGACTTAAGTCCCATACTAAAGAAGAAGCAGATTTGAACAGTATAACCATAATTGCAGGAGAGTGTGTAAGGTTGTTGAACATGTATTTTTCAGTCACCTCACCACTTTCAGAAGTGAGAGAGGCATAAGTTAGTATAATCAATGAAAGTTTACGACAGGCACGCGAAGAGCGAATAGATGAAGCGAGAGATGTGATCGATGTGATCGATCCAATAGGTATAACGGATGAGCAGCATGAAAGTGAGCATAGAAGAGAGAATGATACAGGAGAAAATACTCAACATAATTCGGACGATGATGAAGGTGCAGTTGGTGGTGCTGTTGAAGAGGATGAGGATATCAGAGATAGGGTTGTAAACGAGCTCTCCGATGAGAATGAACGTTTGAAAGTAGTGGTAAATCAGCTGTTGAGACGTGTTCAGGCACTAGAGGTTTCGAATACAGCCAGACAGCTTGAAAAGGAAAATGAAAATACGAAACAGAAGAGCAGCACACCCGTAGATGAGAGAACGGTTCGAAATGAGAATGATGAACGTCAAGGTAGCAATAAACAGAATTTTTTTGAATGGGTTAAGCAGCGATATAGTTCAATGGAAAGTATAAGTGAAGGAAATAGGAAGGTTCAGTTGTCAAACCAGGAAAATTCTAATAAGAGACAGATAATAGGGGTAGAGAAACCAAAAAGCCACCAATTACCGGTGCATCAATGGTCGGTTAGATATGATGGATTGGATAATGGAAGGAGGTTAAATGTGTTTCTGAAGGAAGTTGAATTCAATGCGAGATCGGAAGGGTTTACTGAAGCGGAACTGTTCGTGTCTGCACATCACTTATTCACGCGAAAAGCGAGAGCATGGTTCATGGAAGTCAATGGAAGTAACGAGCTAGAAACGTGGGAGAATTTAACCAAAGAACTAAAAAGTGAGTTTTTACCTGAGGATATTGACTACCAGTACGAACGTCTGGCTTGTTCGCGGAGACAAGCATGGTGAAAATTTTCCGTAGTATGTCCAAACCATGGGATGACGGTAGAAAATTTGACGTCTTGTTCCGAAACACCAGGTCGGATTGCAGAACAGCTATGCTAGCGGCCAATGTAACATCCATACCTAAAATGAGGGAATTTGGTAAAAAATTCGATTCAATTAATTGGCAAGTGTATATAAAAAAGGAGAATAGATTCAGTAGACCGAACCAACCAATTGAGGAAATACAACAGCAGAAAAATTACACCAGTAGATACGAAACAAATAATAGATTTCAACCAGACAATAGAGGGGGTTATCAAGGACGGAACTTTAATCCGAATTATAAATCTGGAGAATATCCACCGGGGAAAGCCGGAAATGAGGTTGCAAATAACCAGCGAAAATTTCCACAGAAGTAGATGAATCAGGACAGCAAGCAAACCCAGAATTTGAGACAGTTTAATCCAAAACCTGGCCCTAGTGGTACTAGTGCACTTCAAAGGATAGTTAAAGCATACATTCCCATTAAACGTGGAGTTTGTTTTAACTGTCACGAGGAGGGACACTCGGCAAAGGATTGTCGACAGGAGAAACATGAATTTTGTGAACAATGTGGTTTTCCGGGATTTTCGACAACCAATTGCCCATTCTGTCAGTCAAAAAACGTCAAAAAGACTGCTCAATGAGGCTGAGCAGTCAAGTCGACTCCGAAAGTCCTCAGCAAGATTTTTCAGGGGATTCAGCAGCCATACTTCAACAATTAGGTTACTCAAGGGTGGCAAATCGTTCCAAAAAGAAGGAGGAGATTGCGTCATTGCTCGTCAAGCTTAGTGGAGATGCTAGACCATTTACGCGAGTCCAACTGATGGGAATTGAGTTGACTGGACTTCTGGATAGTGGAGCTGCACGGACTGTTTTAGGGTTCGGAGCGTGAAAATTAATCAAACAGCTAAATTTAAAACTAGAGCCAACTAAAAAAAATTTAAATTTAAAAACAGCAGGTGGGGAAAATTTGGAAGTTCTTGGATGTTCGGATGTTCCAATCACTTTCAATGGAACTACAAAAATTTTACCCGTCTTGATTGCTCCGCAGCTAAAACGGAGGTGTGTGTTGGGGTATGATTTCTGGCTTAAATTTGGAATCAGTCCGTCCATACAGAGCCACCCTTTAGAAGAGTTCCCAAGTAACACAATTTGTTTCAATAAAGTAACATTGGCTTCTTTGAGACAAAATATGATTGAAATATAAGGCAACCACGACGTTACGCGTGACTGCATTGCAATCAGAAAAGCGCAAGAGGTGGAGTCTATTTGCAACATATTATCTGAGTCTCAAACGTGTTGGCAAAAAGCTCCATGAAACTTAAGGTACTGATACCGTAAACTGACATGTTGAATGATAATCATGTTCCTCGTGAGATTTTAATACGTTTCATCGATGCATTAATATAATGTAATAAATACGCGAGTCTATCGTTCACCGTTAATATTTGTTTTCATTTTGTAACCGGTTGCAGATGAGGTGCAATTATATTGCAAAAAATGAGCATTTTTTTCACTGGTCTTCAAAAATGTGTATTATTATTAATAATAATTAGTTCTATAAAATTTCGCATCCTCAAGACAACTTTATCAACGAACACAGAATTATGGTGAAATACGCTGTTTCACTTCGAAAAATAAAAATATCTTTTTTAGTTTCCCTAAACAAGTAATTTTCAAATTATATTTTGAATTAAAGATTCCAAATTTGATTGTCATATGCTTGTCTGCCGTGTACAAATGAAATGTGTTCAATTTGAGTCATCAAATCTTAACCATAATGCAAATACATGAATTTATTTGTCCCTGCATGATTTCATCATTTAATTTATCATGGCGGCTGAGCATAAAAAAACTACATCGCAGGTTGTAAATTTATTGACAATCACATCGTAGATGAAAATACGAACAATCTTTTCATCGGAAGTCTAGTGTTTCAGAATAAAGTGAAATATACTTTCTGAGCTAGGCACTAGTGTTATACTGTTATCGGTTATCAATTTAATTGTACACAGCTGTTTTTAAGTTACTGTGAAAGAGCTGCTGCTAAGAAAGTGGTTAAGATGGCCAGCCAATTAAAGAGAATCATTCAAGTAATAGTTGCACTCACTCAAGTAACACTCAAACAAGGTGTGGAAGTCTTTTTAAAAAATGTATTTGAATGATAGAGAGACGTGCATTCATGCCTGTGAAGAACAAATACATCAAAAAAAGCATTGATAAGCGATTTTTATCGATAGGCCCAATTCATTGAATCCGTAGGCCAACAAAATTAATATAATTTTACGTTAAAATGAACTTCTTTGACATATGTGTTTCAATTAGTTTAGGTTTACATAATTGTTTTCAAAAATTATTTGTAAGCGTGTAGAAATTTTTGTGATTTCAACAACAGGTGTACCTATTTTCATCAAGAAAAATAAGAACAACAAATATTCAATAAAGAATGAAAACAATTAAATCATGCATGATGGAGTTGAAATAAAGAAGCGTTTTAATATTAACAATACCTATAAGTGTTTAAAAGTTTGATTTTTTTTTAAAAACCCTAGAACAACAGTCATTTTTCTATTTGATATCAGGAATAGAATTTTGCTATGTATGTGAAACAAGTAACATTTTTCAAAAGCTTCATCTCATCGTACAAGTTAAATGGGGCATTTCTGGTTGAAACCTCGTACATCCTTTTCTTCGATAGATACGTTAAATCTAGATTGATGAAAAGATAATGACTGTTCGCCATACCAAAGATTTTTACATTATTTACATATTAAAAGGGTAGACAAATTTCATGTTGAAAATTGATCCGTGGTGTATGGCTTATTTCTTTTAATCTCAAAACACTGGACTGTTGCCGAGATGATCATTTGAACGTCGCCATACTGTAGCATTTTCTCATTGCAGCGTGCATAGTATACAATATGTATCTAATACGTTGCAGATTTAATAATATTAATCTTAGTTTTGCCTATTGAGCTGCAACCTTACCGCAACGGTCTTTAACATACATGAACTTGTTTGTGTAGTTTATAATATGTCACAATATGAGTTACGCCAAAATCATGTTGCAAATTCATGATTTGAAACAAGCATTGCATGCGTAGAGTGTGAGCACAAATATGTGTTAAACGTCAGTTGTCAATAGAAGTGCACAGAAGGAAGTGTAATTTTTGAGACGATTGTGTAAAAATCCAGATTTCAGGCAATGTTCTTTCCTGTTTAAATGAGTCTCCGTTTTGTTTTCAATGATGCAATCAGACTGGCTGCTCTAGCTGTCTCATGAATATTTGACTAGAGAAATAAAATAAAAACAAGTCCTGGTAACAAGTATATTTCAACATTATTTATGATAGATACCAATATGCTTGTTTTGTTTCGTATCATCCTCTTTCAATATTCACCATCATATCTAGCGAGTTCTTTTGTTTATTGTTATAGTTTGTTTTTTAATTCATTCCCTATGCAGTTATAAGCATGATAGTAAAAAACCTTTACCGTAAAACGGGACGAATAGGTTTATATCTGTGGATCGATCCAAGGTTTGAATTATTCATTGAATAAAATATATTTTTTCGTCAACAGACTGATAAGAAGTACAAAACTCAAGATTTTGCTTATGAAATGAAAGGTATTCATTAATCTGAGATTTTTTTTTAAAAATGCTTCGCATTTCGAATTCAAAGCTCCTAAGCAATTTTAATTTAATGACCAACACGGGTATTACCTGAAATTTCGATGACATAATTTCTTCCTATAAAAATAATTTGCTTTCAATTGCGAACCATATGGGTGAATGAGAAAAAACGATTAATGCATAAATGTTGTTAAAATACTACCCTATCAGCGAACATCGCATTAATGTAATTCCAATGTGAAAGACGTTAAAGAGTAAATTCACCACAATATTCCACCATGATTAAATATGGCAAAGGGTAAATGTACCCTTCTTTTTGGGGAAATGCTCCTTAAACTTTGGAAAAATGCTCCTTAGATGCGTTTGCCCGGTATAATGCAATCGGAGGTATTAACCTTCTGGTTAGCGCTTGCCGGGTGTTTTGACGAGTCTTAAGTTTCTTCAAGATTGTATAGTTTTGACGGTTTTTAAGTTTCTGAATTTAAGAGTCGTCAAAACCAAATTAAGACTCTTCAAAATCGAATTTAAAATCGTTAAAAAAAAATTTATACCCCTCAAAATATCCCAGAGATGTTTGTTGGAATTTATTCTTTTTTGAAAAAAAAAACCACCCAAAAAAACACCCGGCGGGCGCAAAGAAGATAGTTAATTCCTTTTGTTTTTTTCTGGCGGAAACATGTAAAAGAAGTTTTTTTTATTTTTATGGGGGATTTTTTTTAAAAAAAGGGTGCATTTACCCTGCTGCCGATTAAATATAAGCAATCACGTCTTATATGCTAGAGGTCTAGGAGTGAACGGTTGGATAAATTCGTTGGACTAATTAAGCACAACGAATTTATCATAAATCTTTTTTTGAAATTCCATTTTTAAATCATCAAATGAATCTGACTAAATGGAAATGACTATGCAAAGCACTGGTCAGAATTGTTTAAAATGAATAAAGAATTTTACGGAAAAAAAACTATGTAACCTACAACCAGTTCAAGTGATTGAATTTATCTTGAGTTCTAAACATTTGGAAGGGAATACTTCATTCAATAAATAAATGGCTTTCCATCGTTAATGTAATAAAACAAATAAGCTGGAACACTTCTTAAATGTTCTCAATATCACATGTTTCACGGTTATATTTCTCCGCTTTTTGTGAGATTTTACTAACAGTACTCTAGATGTGGTTTGTAACATCGCTGTGACATGGTACCTGGAAGCCATACTAGTTACTAGATGGTTGCATATCTATTCCAATATATTTTCACAACAACGTGTGAGAGTAAGTTACAAAACGGGTTTTGGTAACTTATAGGTTCATAATACTAAAATGAAACAAGATTGGATTTTAAGATTATGTTGCAATGAAGTTCCTGATTTCAACATATTTTACATACCCAAAGAGAAATATATTTGAAACAAACAAACTCCAGCTGACTTGAGATCATAATTCAATGATAATGATTGTGTCAAATTTGAATATTTGGCAACGTTAGTGCAATTTAAAGTACCCCTTGCAACATTAAATAAGCTCTGATGCGACAGTGTTTGTTTCCTGTGCCTGTTGATAGTCGTATTAGTAACAAGAAAATGAAATACATTTTTTGAACGATGTTGCATGTGTTGCTTGGGTTAGATGAAAAAAACAGAAAAAAGAAAAAAAAAGGAGGGGGGTGAAAAAAAGAAAAAAAAAACGGGTGGGAAAGGAAAAAACATTTTTTCTTGGGGGAGAAACAGGAAAAATTAGAAAGAGATTTTTTATCCTATAAAATAGTGATAAAAAAGAAAAAATAAAAAGGAGGGGGGGGGGGGAAAAAAGGTATACGGGGGGGGCAAAAAAAAAAAAAAAAAAAAAAAAAGGGGGAGAAAAAAATGTGGGGGGGGGGGGGGGGGGGGATATATATAATGTGGTTTGTTTTTGAGGTGGTACAGGGGGGCGGGGGAGGTTCGTTTGTGTTTGGATGCTCGAAAATTGAACGAGAGGACTAAGAGGGATGCTTACCCATTGCCACACCAAAATAGGATCTTGAGTCACTTGGGACCGGTAAAATACCTGACAACGATCGATTTATCCCAAGCTTTCCTCCAAATTCCGTTAAACACCGCTTTTTCGATTCCGGGTAGAGGACTGTTCCAATTTACACGGCTTCCGTTTGGACTGGTTAACAGTCCTGCTACACTCAGCAAGTTGATGGATCGTGTACTGAGTCACGGAGCGCTAGAACCGGCAATATTTGTCTACCTAGACGATATTGTGGTTGCTAGCATAACATTTGAGGAACATCTGAAAAAACTTGAAGATCTAGCGAAGCGATTGCGGGAAGCAAATCTCTGCATAAATTTGAGCAAGTCAAAATTTTGCTGCCAAGAATTACCGTACCTTGGATATATTTTATCCCAGGATGGATTACGGCCTAATCCAGATCGCGTTCAAGCGATCTTAGGATATCAGGTTCCGAACTCGGTTAGACAGCTTCGTCGATTCCTCGGTATGATTAATTACTACCGTAGGTTTATCGCAAAATATAGCGAAATAACAGCACCTCTCACTGACTTACTGAAAAATAAGCCAAAGAGGGTGCAATGGAACTCAGCAGCCGACAATGCTTTCAAGGTCATCAAGGAGAAACTTATCTCTGCTCCTGTGATGGTCAATCCAAATTTCACGCTCCCGTTCACAGTCCAAACGGACGCAAGTGACAACGCTATCGCGGGTATTTTAACACAGATTCACGAGGGGGACGAAAAGGTGATAGCTTACCATTCGGAGAATCTCAAGGGTGCTGAACTCAATTACCATGCGGCCGAGAAAGAAGGTCTCGCCGCGCTCCGTTGTATTGAGAAGTTCAGATGCTATGTAGAGGGGACGAAGTTCACGTTGATAACTGACTCCTCTGCTCTGACATTTATAATGCGAGTGAAATGGCGATCTTCATCTCGCCTTAGCCGGTGGAGTATTGAAATGCAGCAGTTTGATATGGATATACGCCATCGTAAGGGTAAAGACAATGTGGTACCCGATGCGCTCTCTCGATCGATTGAATCTCTCGATGTGGAACCCGATGATGGGTGGTATAAAAAACTGTTGGCAGACGTTACAGTAGACCCGGAAAAATACATGGATTTTAAAATCATCGATGGAAAACTGTTCAAGTTCGTATCAACCAGATCCGACCTTATGGACTACCATTTTGAGTGGAAACTATGCGTCCCAATCACAATGCGGGACCAGGTATTGAAAAAGGAACATGATGATAATCTGCACATAGGATATTTAAAATGTATCGATAGAATCAAACGTCGATACTATTGGCCACGCATGGCCGCAGATATAAGAAAATACATTGCGAATTGTGAGCCATGCAAAGAAAACAAACACTCTACTATTTCTACAGCTCCAGAAATGGGAAAACAGAGAATTGCAAACCGACCCTTCCAAATAATTTGTATGGATTATATCCAGTCTCTCCCCAGGAGTAAACAAGGCAACGCACACTTATTAGTGGTCATGGACCTATTATCTAAGTACTGCTTGCTTACTCCTGTGAGAAAGATATCAGCGATATCTCTTAATAAAATATTGGAAGAGCAGTGGTTTAGGCGACTCTCTGTACCACAAATAGTCATCACAGACAACGCGACGACATTCTTGTCAAAAGACTTCCAACATTTACTCGAGCGGTATGATATACAGCATTGGGCTAATGCTCGACATAGGAGTCAAGCAAACCCGACCGAACGGTTAAACAGAACTATCAATTCCATGATTCGTTCCTATGTGAAACAGGATCAAAAGCTATGGGACACGAAGATATCGGAGATTGAATTCGTTCTCAACAACACAATTCACTCAACAACGAGGTTCAGTCCACATTGCGTGGTATTCGGTCACGAGATAATCGATAGAGGATCTGAGCATAAACAAGAGAAGAGAGAGGAACCAAATGAAGAGCAGAGAATAGAAAAGCTGAGAGGAGTAACAAAAAGGGTTGGAGAGTTGGTGAAACAATACCTCCAAAAAGCACACGAAGATACTAAGAGACGATATGATCTTCGCCATAAGCGTTATTCACCGACGTTCGACGTGGGTCAACGAGTTTATAAGCGTAACTTTCGTCTATCGTCAGCTGGGGACCAGTTTAACGCTAAGCCGGGACCGCAGTGTGTTCCGTGTATCATCCTGAGAAAAGTCGGAACCAGTTCGTATGAGGCGTCAGACATGAAGGGAAAGGTGTTAGGCATATTTTCCGCCGCCGATTTAAAAGCATGAATGCTAAAAGAAAAACAACAAAATAAGAACAATACGAGCTCATAAATCAAATCAATGTTAGCGGGTTTTTCTAATTTGATATTAGTTGAGTATTTTGCGGTAAATTGTTTTGAAAAAATACTTAGCCTTTCAGATTTAGTTAATTCGATGCAGGTACGAATCCTGAGTTTGTACCGGGTAAAACAATGATCATTCCAAATCTTGTATATAAAAAAAAAATGTATACAAATTCGGCCGAATTAGTGTTAAGTTATGCATGTTTGCCAAAAATTTTAGAAGTTATTTTATTTTGTAGTTGTAATTTTATTTCTTATCTGTTTTAGTTTAATTGCTTCATTGAATTATTTATTTTATATGAGAAAGTAAAGAGGTATGAATCGTTTCTTCTAATGATTTTCATTTCTCGTATAAGGAAAGCTGAAAATATGGTGCATTGTCAATACCGTCAACTGAATGAAGATTATAAGGTAGTATATGTTTGTAAATATATCATGTGTTTATTTTGTTGTATTGCGGTTCAAGGTCGTGATCATAATACCGAACAATTCCGGCAACTCAATATTGTTCCGCAAATGAATCATATTCACCATTCTACTGTATTCACTTGGTACAAAAGAAGGTGAACTTCTAGCAAGGAATTCCCAAATAGTGTTAACGAAAATTAAAGCTAATAATGATCAAAAGGCCTAAACTATCCGCGGATATCAACATGATATTAGAACGTTCGTTATGCTCACGTTTTTTTTAGAAGTTCCTTGCTACAAACTTCATTGCTAAGGTACCACAGATGATCTGCATCACGTCAGAATCACTATTGACAGCACTTTTACAATTTTTCCGACCTCGACCCAAACGCACACTGATAAAACACTGATAACGTTACCACAGATAACGTTTCAGATCGCAACTCCGACAACTTACGTATTATGTTTTATACACAGAATTATTCTTCATAAATGTTTTACTGTACACATTTTGTTTTTTGATTAAATAATGTAAACAAATAATAAATTTTAATGTTAAATGTCTTTTTAAACAATCGGTGAAAAATACACTTAATTGTTTCGAGGTTACTAGGCCGGCCTGCCTTAGTATTTGATCGCTGGAGACCGGAGTCAATAGACTTTGATGGTCAGTACTGAAATTTTGTCACTAAATTGCGAGGAGTTGATAAGATCAACGATGAAAACTTATGACCCCGATACTCGATAACAATGATAGCATACTTCACAAGTTTTTTTTTTCGTTAACTGTTTCAAGGCCTGTCTTAATCTAGTACGTTGTAAGTCAAAGATTTCAGTAATTACAATCAGTGATTGTGATTTTACCGGGTGAGAAGTTTCTTGAGTTGTGCAGGTTCAGAGGTACGTGTAACTGGGGAAATAATGTGTGATTTGTAGCCAAAAATATTTACGTTGTAAATATTTTTACCCGAACTGGGGGAGAGTGTAAGTGTTCGCGTTTCAGTTCCGAGTGTTTTTGAGATTGTCGTGTTCAATATCGTGTAGTTGTGAATACATGTGCAGGAAGTGATCGTATGTGGTTGTAGTTTTCTCCGTCATCAAAGCTCCCTGGCGAATATCGTTACCACAGAACGCAGCCACCACCCCACCGAAGTCTACACAACCCACCACCAGATGGACGGAAAACGTCTCTTTTGGGCGGCCATGCGGGGTGGCGATAGAGAAGGCCATTGGGAACTGCGCGATAACAAGCACAATGAATGCGATTGGCTTGGGTCACTGGCCGTATGCTGAGGGCGGTGACCCCATGACCCATTAGACTCGCATATCCAGCTCGATAGGATTTTTTAATCAGTAATAAACCATCTAGTTGAACGGTCGATAATTCTCGATCCTAGTGAAAACACAAAACCGTTTACGAAAGCGAAAGATATTAGTGCACATCTGTAGAAGCACTTAAGCAGTGAACAGCAGGTAACTTGCCCGTAACTGCCATGAAAGACAAAAGTCTTAACGCAAACTACTTGTCCGTTAGGACCCCGCTGTATTTTTGTACAGAGTCCCTGGAATCCCCGGTAGACGTACCGGAAGCCTGCACCGTTCCTAGGGCATCACACTATTCATCGTTCCGAGCCCGTCAGCATACTCGGTGGCCCAGGACGGTAGTAAGGAGAAGAAATCGCCATCCCTACCCCATCAGCATCCGGAAGAGCGAACGCGCATCGTCGGAACTGGAAACCCGAAGCATTAGGAAAACCAGCCGTCAAGAGGAGCAGTCAACGTGGATACGTGGTGGTGAAACTGCAAGGGGAACCGAAGAACAGAAGGTCAGATAGACATTAAGAAAGTGGGAGATAAATATAAATTGTGAACGTGAAGTGCTCTAGGAGTTTTTATACTAATCAGTGCGATTATTCCCTGCTTCGTGTAACATTGTCCGGTGAGCGTGCCGACCCTGAGGCCATTGTAGTCGGGGAGTTTCAGAGGCGCTCCCGATTGAGGTGGCCAATACTTACATTACTAATCATTCTTTTTATTTTCTAGTTACAGGTATTCCACTAAACAGCTCACACTCTCCATAATTCTACTATTTTTGACAAAATTATGACATACCATTCAGCAAATTTACCGTTCGTTAAACATGAAGAAAATATAAAAATTTAAAAGGACCTTGGCCCATGAAAAAAAAATTAAATTTGTGTGGTTTTTTCCAGTATTCACTACAATTTTAGTTTATTTCTCAATTGATGGTAGTCTCCTGGGAATGTTCTTTCGCTGGATTTTAATCCCAGTGCATGTTAAATGTGGCCAGATTTTTGATTTTCCGTGTTGAAATTCCGTCAATCTCACCCCTTTAAAATTACATGAGAACAAACTCCTTGGACAAGATTCCCGAGGGGGTAGGCTACCTTAACCATTTTTTATTTCAGGACAATCGGAGTTTTGAATAAGTAAAAGTATACAAGAATACAGGCATGCAACCTGACGTTACCATGTTTACCTAATAAATTGTAAGAAAAATTCATCAATTTCGTTATTAATAAAACTTACTTGCCGAATGTTAAGGACCTATCGATTGCAGGATCGTTCTCAATATCTCGATCCCTGTCTTCCTGCAAATTAAGACCAGCCTTCGATTAGACATGCATAGCAAAACACTTTGTCAGGAAGCAGTTGATGAGTAAAACCATTTTTGATGTAGGTATTTTAGAGCACCAAATTTTGTCCACACATCGCTGGTTCAATTATCATTATTTGTGGTATCAATATGTACACTCGCGATGGAAATTTTCTCGACATTAAAGGTGGACTTTTAATTGTATTTAAATACAAACTCACTCGCGGAATTGCTGAAAGTCGAAACACGAAAATCTACACTGCAGTTGCTAGAACGAAACGACGAAACTGATCATTGTTTCACACGCACCCCTCTGAATGGCTCATCGCATCGAGACGTCATCATTTGTATTAAAAGCAGATTTCTAAAGGGCTAATGAACATAACTGAAGGGATGCATACACGGTGAAAAATTTAATCGGCGCGCCTAAAATTGCCCGGCGGCGAGGGCAAAAAAAATGCAGCGGCGCGCCGGTCGAAAATAGTGGCGGCGGTGGCGCTTTAAAATCGTCAGCGGTGGCGGCGCGGCGTGGCGGCGCACAGATCTAGTTTCACTTACTTAGAAGCACATGAAAGTATAAAGTTCGAATTTGAATGTGTTGATCCATGATATTTCATAAATTGCTCAGTAATATCATAGACTAACTCTAAGACCAGTAGGTCCCGAACAAATACGATTTTTTCTTGGCTCAGTCAGTACTAGCACATCGGTCCCAAGCTCGGTCCCAAGCTTTATAATAGGCCCCTAATAATGAACTCACACGAACACACTCTCAAATATTCTGTCAAAATAACACAGCAAATCAAAACGAAGGCGCAAATATGTATAGTTAGGTGCTGGCTTCAAGGTGTACTTCGGACCAAGGGGTTCTTCAACAATGAACCAATTTCAAATCGCTAGTTGCATATTGATTGTTGATAATACGCCCCTAATAATGAACTCACACGAACACACTCTCAAATATTCTGTCAAAATAACACAACAAATCAAAACAAAGGCGCAAATGTGTATAGTTAGGTGCTGGCTTTAAGGTGTACTTCGGGCCAAGGGGTTCTACAACAGTGAACCAACTTCAAATCGTTAGTTGCATATTGATTGTTGGTAATATGACTCCAAAAGTGATCTACCTTGTGATCAAAAAGTTCCGGTAATTTGAAAAAAAAACGCATTTATTTCAATTTTTAATTGATAGGGTATGTGTCCCTTAACTCAGCCTAATATGCAACGATCGATTACATTTTTTATCATAGCTCATGAAGTATGGTAGCTGTGAGCGATATTGAACTAGATTTACACTTGCTTAGGTACGTTTAATAAGACGTTTGGTAGTATGTATCACAAAAAGTTACACAACTCATTTTATTAAGTCAGAAACTGTCGAGGGATATGGATGTAATGTCGGTCCATAGACACCAAATTGGGTCTGTTAATGTATGTAACTTCGTTCCATTCGAGAGATTTACTATTAAATGCTGTCTTCGTACGGTTTTTTTTCCTGATTTTCTGATTAAAGGCGTTGCCAGCTGTATTCACACTACCCAACACATAATTTCACAATCAAACTAAACTAAAGTTACTGTGAAACATTTCAGTGATTTTGACATATGATTTACTGGTCATTCGATAATAAAAATATTATAATTTACTCTACACAGATTTTGTTTTTATAGTTCTGTTAGTTGAGCCAATTGAAAAATATACAAACGCAAACTCATACATTACCATTGAAAATTTTACCAATAACAACATTTTTACTACGTTATTAATCCAATAGGCCATAGTTGGGTACATAGAAAATAATATGTCCCTAACATTGGGTCTAAGGTTTTCTTGTTAAATTTTTGTTAATTTATTGATGTGAACAGATAATTAATAACGTGTGACTATTTTTTTACATCTAGGCTGCATTACTCGGTTGATCGGTTCAATTTAGCCAAATTTAGATCATTCGAAGATCATGCAGATAATCTGTTCAGCTTAACCAGCGAAGTCATGGTGTCTAAAAAGTTAAGGAAATCGAACATTGCACGGATGTGAATCACTATATATTGATTAATAATGTCTCAATTGCTTTGAAATTCATCGGTAATTGCGATAGCAACATGATTTTGTTGATTATGGCTGAATTAATAACATATTTGGTACATAGGCCGAATGAAGGAGCTAGGCTAACATTACATCCCGTTACCCTATCTTTATTATCGCCTTCAAAGTACTCGCCATTAGAGGCAACACACATATGCCAGCGCTTTATCCAATCATCCATACATTTTTTATAGGCCGATGAATGTATGGCTTTCAGTTCTTCCAGCGAATTCTTTTTTATCGCATCAATCGATTCAAAACGCCTACCTCTGAGCGGAATTTTCAGTTTTGGGAAGAGAAAGAAGTCGCACGGGGCAAGGTCTGGTGAATATGGTGCTTGTTTGATGGTATTGGTGGAGTTCTTGGCCAAAAATTCACAAATAGTGAGCGCGGTGTGTGATGGAGCGTTATCGTGGTGTAAAATCCACGAATTATTGCGCCACAATTCTGGCCTCTTCTTTCGAATTGCCTCACGCAAACGTCTCATAACTTGTAAATAATACTCTTTGTTAACCGTTCGACCTTCTGGAAGGAATTCAGAATGGACGACACCGCGAAAATCAAAGAAAACGGTCAGTAAAACTTTAATTTTGGAGCGACTTTGTCGTGATTTTTTTGGTTTCGGCTCATCTTCGGCGCGCCATTCGGACGATTGTTGACTTGTGAGCATATCAAATTCATATACCCACGTTTCATCACCAGTTATGATGCGTTCCATGAATGTGGGATCGCTATCTGCGTTCGCAATCATCTGTTTAGCGACCTCAACTCGATGCTGTTTTTGCAAAAAATTCAGCTCTTTTGGAACAAGTCGTGCTTCAATGCGTTTCATGCCCAGAATTTCCGTCAAAATGTGTTCGGTCGATCCAAATGAGATATCAAGGAGTGCAGCTATCTCCCGAATGCTAATTGAGCGGTTTTCCATAACTAAATTCTTCACGGAAGCGATGTTTACATCGGTAGTTGAGGTCGATGGTCGTCCAGAACGCGGCATGTCACTCACGCTTTCACGGCCTTCTTTAAAGTCTTTGTGCCAAACAAATGTACGATTTTGTGACATAGAGTCCTCACCAAAGGCTTTTTGCAACATTCTGAGCGTTTCCGCTGCAGAAAATCCGTTTGCAACACAAAATTTCACACAAACGCGTTGTTCCAATTTTTTATCCATGGTAAAAATCGCCGAGCGTCTATTTTTCGACTAACAAAAGCAGTTGTCAAAACAAAACTAATGGATAATTTGCTCTCACACTTTGACAGAATATCAGAACTAGTGTTGCCATCTTACACTAAAAAGATTTTACCGAAAAAATAAAGGCGGCCTTTTTAAATTGAAAATTACCGGAACTTTTTGATCACAAGGTATAATATAATTTTGGGAAACATTTGGAATAATCTACTTTTAATTCAAAAAATATGAAAACAAACAATTTTGGAACAATTGATATCGATCACAATTCCTAAGCCAAACGAAATCAGACGTGGCGTTTCATCGGCATTTCGTGTCTTCCCTGATTTTTAAATGAATTTTAGAAACTGAGTTCCTTACCCGTGTAAGAAGAAAGAAGTCAAATAATATTCTGCAAGATGAGTCCATTGAATGTTATATTTTTTTAGATTGGTGACATTAAAAATTCTCGTCACATTGCTAACCTGCCATAATAACAGCCATTTGTGTATTTTGTTGAGCTCTATAATCTCGGTTTTCAACCATATTCAAGTAGCTTTATTTCATATGGGATGACGTGAAACGCATAGCCCCAAACGCTATGAATCAAAAATACCCCGTCTTACGGTAAACCCTAATATTCGCAAAGGCTCTACGCAAAGTCTGCGAAAGACGATGCATATGTTTCTCCCAAAAGCAATCCAAACTTGTCTTCACATATGCGCTCATTAAAATTTATCGTTATGATGTTGCCTTTCTACTAATCATTCGAGTTACTGCCTGTTTACATTTGTACTGATGGACATGCTGCTGCTCCTTTGACTTGGACAACAAATGGGTTTAAATTGATTTTAAGCCATTTTCGCAGATGAATACATATTTGTCAATGTATTTCCGGTACATCTTTTTCCAACATTGTCTCGCTTACATCAATTATAGCTTAGTAGCACCATGAATCAGCATGATGTAAAATGTAAACGGCTTATAGAGGAAGAAATTTTATAACATGTAATTTGAAAAAAAAAAAAAACCAAAATGTGATCAATGCCAATTGATATCAGAGTGTATTTCTGCCAATATATCTTAAATCGATAAATCTTACAATTATCGAACTCATGACATGACAATTAGCTGTAAAATAATCTAACATTAATCGCCCGGTACTGACCTTACTTAAACAAGCCATATCACCTCGCAGAAAAGCAGCCCATCTCCAGCATGAGAAACCATTATCAGTGAATTAAATATTTGATCGCATAACAGTGGCCCATGCGGAGGCATCATCATCGTTCTAATTGTCGTAGTCGTCAAACCCATCGGTTACGCATCATCAACACACCACCATCACAGATCATTGTCACGGGAGAAATGTGACTTGACATTGAAACTGCTGTCCAGTGTCATTCTGAATGAATGGGTCCGATTTGAGCGGAGGAAAGATTGTATACGATAAGCCGAACAGAGCTTCCAAACAGAAGTCCGTGATATTGAAACTCATCCACCAGTAGCAGACGAATGCGGTGGTCGGTGCCGGTGAGGGACTGGCAATTGAAGTCCGTTATTTATAAGTTTACTAACCGCGCCGCAGCTATTTTAATTCATCCTCCAGATGCGCGAACTTGAGAGATGCGGCTCATCAACACTCGTCAGCGGCACACACGCTACATACCACCTCGGACAATAGAGGCAGTGGCCCATCAGGAGACAAGGCAAAGGCGGGTAAACTTTCTTTTTTGATATGGCAGGGATTCGGGTTCTAATCGTGAACATTTCTATCGTAAGCGGAAGTTAACAAATTAACCTACATTGGCACAAGGTTCTAAAAATGGAGAAATTGCTTAAAATAGGCGAACGCATTTTCCCAAAAGCATGCGCCCACTAGCGTTTAATGTTTGTGGAATATAGTTGGCGCCATACGCAGTAAGCTGTGGTGGCAATAAAATTCGTTCCTTGTTTTCGTTCTGGAACACTTCCGCTCATGTTTCATATTTAATAGTAAGGGAAATGAGTAGGATGTAATATCAGTTATTTGACCATTAATGTACATATGAACAATCATTTTTTTATATCATTTCAATTGATCAGGGCGTGCTGTTGGGACATTATTATTTTCGATGTTTCGATTATTCCACGCAATAAACTTTATTTCTGAAGAATGCAAAAATTAATTTCATTTATTACAGCTTAAAGTACCTCTACTACACTTCAATTATGTTTACAAGTAATAGTTATTCATAACTTTTTCTTTACCATTCATTGAATTTTCAGTACCGTCATCTGGAGGGAAGATGATCACTTTTAAGACAAAATATGCAATAACGATCCGGGTTTCCATTCTACATAGAAACAAATATTTTTAATACATGTATTGCTATACGTTATACTAATGAGCATATTTTTTTTCTTAAGTTGAATTCACATTTATTTCTTCTTCTTCAGCATTTCAAGCTTATTGCTTTCACAATTAGCTCATTGCTTGCTCTCAACTTCTAAATGCAGTTCAACAGGTCTTAATTGAGAGCTTTCGATGCCAAGTACCATGTTTGCATTCGTATGATTGTGTGGCAAGTACAATCATTCCCTATGCCCAGGGAGTCGAAAAATTTTCCTTTATGAAAAATTCCTAAACCAAGCATGGTTTTGCTTAGTAGCTGCGCCTTTACCGACTCAGCTAAGGGAGGACCACATTTATTGAAATGAAATTAATTATCATGCAATTTTTATGTTCACTGGTTGAGGGTGAAGTTGATCACGACAACTCTACTAAGGCTGTGTACCAATCAGCGAATTAATTTTAATTTTACTTAAAATTGACAGATGGCAAATAATCGATTAATCGATTAAAATCCCTTTGTGAATGATAAACAAACTTTCGATAAGATGTCTGTCAAAATTGAGTTCCAGTCTGTCAGAAATAAGTCAGCTCGAGTAGCAGACTTAAACGATTATTTTCCATCTGTCAAGTTTAAGTGAAAATTAAAATTAATTCACGAGTTGGTACTCAGCCTTAGCAACTGATTTATGGATTTATGTCGTCTTGAAACTTGCACAAGAATCGATCTAATATCAATAGAGCCCAATACTAAGATAGGTTTTCACGCTAAGACAAGAATACGGAAAAGTCGGTAAAAAATACCGAAAACCGCACATAACCCTTAGAGCATCTCCAGGAGTGTTGTAGTTCTAGATTCATTTTAGATGTCAGTTATAAATTTTTCTCTTGGGAAAATATATAACAAACATACCCTCTCTTCAGCAGCTGTTCCAAATGTTGTTCTAAACCCAAAGGCTTGAATGTGTGTGTATAATTGATTCTCAAAACTTCTGTGGGCATATTCTCAGAATTAATTAGGAATTTTCCTCAAATTTCCGCTGTAATTCCTCTCAGAACTCCTTTGGAATTTCCCTCAGAATTACTATCCCCTTCGAATTTCTCTAGAAATCTCAGAAATCGTCTGGAATTTTCCTCAGAATTCCCTTAGATTTTTTTTTAGAATTCCCCTAGAATTCTCCTCAAAATTCAGTTGCAGTTCATAGGATTTTTTCTGGAGTTCTTCCTATAATTCATTCGCAGTTTTTCTAAGAATTCTTCTGGAGTTCTCCTCAGAGTTCTTCTGCAATTCTCATTAGAATTCCTGTGGAATTAATCTTGGAATTACACTGAAATTCTCAAAATTCCACTCAAACTGTCTTCAGAAGTCCACTGGAATTCTTACTAGAATTTATCTAGTATTCTCCTCATGATTCTTCTTAGATTCTGATCAGAATTCCTCTGGAATTCCTTTCAAAATTCCGCTGGAATTTCTCCAGTATTCCTCTGGAATTTTTCCTCATAATTCCTTTGAGATTCCTCTCAGAACTTCTATGGAATTCCCCTTAATATTCGTCTAAATCATTTTCGGTTCTATTCCTAATTTAAATATTCCACAATATGGAGAAATTCTCGAAAAAAAATTAAACACAAAGATAAAGAAATGATGGTAATAACAAAGAAATAGAGATATGATGGTCAGCGAGTTCAGACTTGTTGCTGCAACTTGAAATTATTAACGAAAAAATAGAACGTATACAAGATTCAAACAGATGCATGACCGGACGTTGATTCAAAGTTTGACGTATGACTTTCTTCCATAGACACTACCACAATGACAAAAAAAAAAATAACTTGGATGAAACGCGTTTCAAATTTGAACAAAAATAGAACAACGTAGTATTCCAGTTTTAAATTTTAACATGAAACTGTTCGAAATTATCCAACTAGAACGCCTTGCTGAAATTGCCTTTGTTATAAATCCAGTTCTATTTTGTAACGACCATACACTCCTGGAGATGCTCTTAGGGCACCTCCAATCCAACCACCCACATACTGAAATTATCGGTAAGCATGCACTCAGCCAAATAATCTTAAGAATTTCATAAGGTTCAACTTATGAACGATGATATAAATTTCATAAGGTTGACTTATGAATGGATTTTGATTTACACGACGTTGTTGTTGTTCGCCTTTAAGCTTTCCCATTTACAAGTGTTGAAATATACTAGGTCCGAGTCCAGGTTGCTCCATATGTTTATTTTTTCAACATCATTATATTTCATAAGGTAAATTGATCAAATTCATAACGATTTCTTGTAGCAAATAATCATAATGCAATCTTATGAATATCGAAAGTTTATTTCGCTGAGTGTGGATTACCGACTCGGTTATGTTGAAAAGAAGGGAAAATGTAAAAAAAATGCTTATTTTTTACGATTCTTTTTACCGAAATTGCTTGCAGCCCACTGAAAGAATTTTAAACCAAATTTAAATGAAAGCATTTTAAACCAAAACCACTTTTTGGCGTAAAACCACTTAACTAAAAAAACAAGTAAAATAAAACGTTTTCTTTCGGTAAATTATTCCGATAATTTTGGTTTTGCAACCAGGACCTAATTTTCGGTAAAATTAAAACCTTATTTTCGGTAATCTTATCCTAGCGTGTTCACACGCTGTTTCCAAACAACCTCAAATTGGGTACACGGTAAATCTGATAAACGCATTTTATGACTATATTTTGCACACTTTCAAGATTATAGTTTATACGTCAAGAAGTGACTAGTTCTTATACACGTATCAAGAGTACTTTTAACGCCTTTTCATGTACTCTGAGAAAAATTTCATCGTTGTACCGACAATTAAATCATGGTCCGGATGACTATCGCATATAATGGTTACAATAACCATGAAAATGGTCGAATTCACCACGTTCATGGCATTTTTGACTATGATCATGGTAACAAGGACTATTACGACATTATGGCAAATGTTGAATCAACTATTTTTAATGGTCGTTTTGACCTTGATCATAGTCGGTTCAAAATCACTATACTGCAATAGTCATCCTAACCCCCAATAATGGTAAAATTGACTATCAAATTCCTCTCTGTGTATGTTAATGGCGACAGAAAAATGCGTAAAAAGTAGGCACCGCTAAAGAAAATTTACTCTGCCCGTGACTTGATGCTGACGCCATTTTCAAAAAAGCATTTATTTGATAAGCGCAGTGTTTAAGTTCCGAAATTGTTTTCGGCTGTTGCGGTGTAAAAAAGAGATGAATTATAAAATACGTTGGATGCAGACGCATTCGCTAAATTGCAGGTAAGTACATTTTTATGGACGAATCATTAAGCTTGGGACCGAGCTCTGGACCGATGTGCTGGTACTTCCTGAGGCAAAAACTATATCCATTTTCTTCTTCTCTAAAAAATGCGTGAGTCAATCTCTGCGTAAAACCTGCGTGAAAATTTTTTTGTTATTTTTTTAATTTTCAACTAATAAAAATGGCTGTGATTACTCATGTCTTTTTCACTTTCGAATCTGAATTACGGAATTGAGCCATTTTCAGTAATACTCGAGCAATATTGATTTTCCGAAATGCGTAAAAAGTACACATCTTTTAAGTTATTAAAAGAAGTTAAAAGTATGCATGTTTTAATTTTCAAATGGAGTAAAAGGTATGCATTGTTTACTTTCGAAAAGGAGTAAAAAGTATGCACATTTGGACGTATATTCAGTTTACGCTAAAGAGAGTAAAAGTAATATACTCCTTTTTGGCGTAGTCCCAGTTTCCCTCGAAAGAGCATACTTTATAGTCAAAAGAGCGTAAATTTAGATTACCGTGTACGATTGAATCGAATCGATCAAGTGTGACTACTCAGAAGTGAGTAAAAATAGTTCCGATTCCGATCAATTTATATCCAATAGTCAGTGTGCAAGGGTAAGTCGCTTACACTGTAACCGGCCAGTACCCATTAATGGGTAAATATGTACCCATTTTTCGATAGTAAATGAAACTGTCAAAAAATGGGTACTTTAAAAATCAAAATAATGCATACTAAAGACCCATTTTTTTGTTTTAATGAGAGATCCAAAGATGGGTATTTTTCTACCCATTAATGGGTAAAAAATATCTTAGCATTTTCCTAGCTCGCTTTGTTTATTTGAAAGTGCGTGGTTCGAAAAATAAAAAAACTTGGCGGAATCCATTCCACGAAAACGCGAAGAATATGGAAGAACTAAAGGTTAAACTGTTGGTTAAACTGGATAGCGCAAGCTTCCAAAAACTAAGAGGTACGTTAATAATTTAATATAATAATACAAAATGCTTCAATTTCATCAGTAGAATCGTTCTTCCGAGTATGTGTCTCTTCCGGGGCGTAAAATCCAAGCTTTCATCAAGTTGACGTCAAAATCATTTAAATCCTTTCAGATATATTCCACGGATATCCTCTCTGGAGGATAACGATGTGATATGGACCACTTGAACGTCGCCGGAATATTTGCCGGTGTGAAAACTCCCGAACGAAACTTAACATACCTGATAGGTAAAAGGTCTGAGGCTAAAGGGTTGTCCAAATACAAATTCACATTCAGTTATTGCGATCTATTATGTTTATTCTAATGCTCATTATTCAATATCACAATTAAAAACAAATCACGAAAAATGGGTATTTCATACCCATTTCGCAAATAACAAACATTTCGAAAAATGGGTATTTCATCCCATTTCCCAAATAGCAATCATTTTGAAAAATGGGTAAAAAATACCCGATAGCCTGACGTACAGGCTCTTTACCCATTAATTGGTAAAATCCTTTTACCCATTAAAGGAGTTAACCCACTTAAGTTCGAAATGGGTGATATTTTACCCATTAATGGGTACTGGCCGGTTTCAGTGTAGAACAGTGTGCCAGCCACGATATCTTACCCGATATCATCACTAGTATTTTCTGTCTTAACATTTGTGACACTGTCAATGAATATGGCAAGCGGAGATACATATGTTAGATGGTAAGACAGATCTGTTCAAACATTTTCTTGTAAGAAATGTTCGACTTTTAAGCAGACATTTAAAAAAATAAATATGACGAAATCGAAAAAAAAAAGCTGCAAAAATTGTCAATTGGTTAAACTTGATATAGAAGACTTCATCATTGCTCTACGTGCTGAAAATTTCGCGATCGTATACTGATTTACTTGTTTTATTTCAAAAAAATGTGTTAACAAATCTGTTTGAGCTGAGCCCAGCATCGAAAACATGTCAGGTTGTTTGTCATATGTTAAGATAGATCTGTCAAGACAGAAAATGATAGTGGAGACACCGGGTTACACTCTAGACGAATATGTTTAATAACTGCCGCACTTCGATTTTCAATCCATACCACATGTGTGGCACACTGAGGAACACTTTTGTCAGTCGAGCTTAGAGAAATAAGAAACCAGCAACCTTGCCAATATGCATTGCCTGGTTGCCAGGCTCAGTAGAAAATAACAATTTGGGCTGGCAACACATCAGCACATTACGGGAACTCGCAGAACATTGCAACGATTGTAGACACACTAAAAAAAATAGCACAGGAGAAAAATGTGCTGAGCGATCCACCCGTTGTAAGTGTGTTAGTCTTAACTATTTCTAGAGAATATTCAAATATGGCTTTCACTGTGTAGTGAAATTTTTACACGCACTATCATAAATTTTTAATTTCCCCCTCCCTTCTAACTTTGGACGTTAAATATAAAAGTTTTAGTAAGTAAGGTAGCCAAACATATGACCCATATGAGTTAATCGTTCTCGATTTTGGGATGTATGGAAACAGCGTGTGGAATACAGTAAACATGTCTATAATGTGGAAGAGACGAGAGATATCGAACACTCTTAAATTATTTTCTATTTTAATGAGTGTGTTGCACCGTTGCACCCACTAATATGTACATTGTAATGGACGAATCCAAGTTGAAAAAAGAAGAAGACACCGAGGGGTGATAATTCTGACAGCTCCCAAGTAAAGGGCGAACATTTTAAAATACTTCATAAAAATTCAAATGAAATTCAAATTTGAAGCAGTTTGTTGTATGATAGATGAAACATTCAAAACGACCCAATAAAGACATTTTCAGCAAAACAAAAATAATTCCCCTATTGTGTAGTTTTGGATGTTTTATCTATCATACAACAGCCTCGAGCTTGTACATCTCCCGTCGTATACGACTCTTTGGGTGTTTCGGTTGAGCTTCGAAGTCGTGACTTTGGCGTGCAAGGTATGGATGTTAATCACTAGCCGGGGTCGCCCCCATGTTATCTCTCTCGCTTCACTGGTAATAATTTACTCGATAGAGGGTTGAACAACCAGTAAAGTGAGAAAGACAACACCTATGAAATACCATTTAGTGGGTAAAAGATACTCATTAACAGGTAAAAACAGTTTTACTGGGGATTATCGAGATTAACCGGGTTAATTTATTAATCCTCTACGGAGATTTGAGATAACACCTTTTGTGTATAAAAATCACTCACCTTTAGTAGCTATATGAAGCTGTCAAAGAGATGGGTGATTTAAAAAAAATACAATGTGAGCTTAAAGTATCCGTGGGTGTTCCTTGAAACAGCTTCATGTAGTTCCAGAGGTGGGTGTTTTTAACTCTTATATGGGTGAAAATTTACTTCGTATAAAAATTAAATCCTTGAGAGTTTGTCAAAAGTACAAGTACAAATCTTATACCGTTGCACCTCGCTTTGGTGTTTTATTTTAATTCCAGCTCTGTGCCAACCACGGTGTCTTACACACTAGACGGATATGTTTCATAACTGTGGCACTTTGATCCACCCCTTGGATAAACTGGACCCAGAATGTTTCCAAAAGCTAGAAGGGTATTTTTTTTACAAATAAGAAACACATTTTGATAAACACGCAGAACATAACTGTTTAATTTTTACTAGATGTATTTTTGCTTACATAAAATATCATTAAATACAATGTTTCATTTTTAAATTCTCAAGATTTTCCTGAACAATTTTAAAAATAGCATTTAATCTACTGTGATAAGATGAGTAAAGTTAACCAATCCAATAAAAATGCTGGCTTCGAGGAGATGGGTGACAAGTAAACATCCATTTTGGCGTACAGACGTTCTTTCTACTTATGGGTTAACCGCTTTTTCCCACCTTGTGGGTTAGTCAACTTATCTTCCAGGTGAGTGAAAAAACACCCATTTCTACGTACTTTTATTCCTCCGTGGGAAGTAGAGTAAGAGAGACGACATTTATGAAATGCCAATCAATGGGTTAAAGATTCTCATTCATTGGGTGATTCACCAATCGATGAAGTGTTACCTTGGAATGAATCAAATCACCAGATACATCTGCGGATCCTATACGTTCCGATTGCAGACAAATATCTGTTCGTCTCAGAGGGATGGATGGCAGTTTGTTTTCAGTTTCCACCATTTCGTCATCATCTGAATACGGCTGATGAACAATTTCGCACGGTTCAACTCGTTTAGCTTTCGGATGCAACGGTATCATGACCGTGACGGTTGAGTTTGTTTTGACAAGAAAACAGTGTTGCCGGAGATGAATAAAAATTAAGAACAAACCCGGCAGTGTTGCGAGATTTAATTTTACATAACAACTAAATGCAATAGAGCATCAACATCGTGTAATATTCAACATTTTTTTGCGGAGTCCTTTATGTGCATTGGTTTTCGTGTAATATTCATGTTTTTGATATGTGTTTGTTACATTCATGCAGCTTATAATTTTGTCCTGATGTAATTTGAAGACCGATGTAATATCACATCAAGTGGATGTTATTCTGCATTGTATTTCTTTGATTACATCAGTTTTTAATACGTTAGCATCAATTACGTTGACGTGTATTACAATTTTTTTGCTGTTTATCAGCCTGGGGTACTTCTTATTTCAATATTTTACCCAATTTCCTCTAAAACTACATATTATAATAATGGGTAGAACTAACCCACAACCAAATATATCGTGGGTTTACCCAAATTTACACAATTTTGAGTTGTTCCAATTTTTATGATTTAGGGTTACATTTACTCAATTTTGGGTAAATCCGGATGAGCAAGTAAGACTACTAAAGGTATTCCACGTGACGTGCGTTTGACGTTTTACAGTTGAACTGACAAGTGGTTTGACAAGACATTTGTTTTGGTCTTCTGTTCGCCACAAATGTGCTGTTGATGTCAGCGATTGGACGAATTGGAGGTGTAATTAAGAAAAACATTCGTCTGCGATCGTAAAAAAACAGTTGTGGCATGTCGACAGTAAAAATCTGGTGCTGTGTGGTGAGCTGCGGCTCTTACTTCGTGGACAAAGCGTTGAACACAGAAAAGTTTTTCCGCATCCCAGACCCGGCTAGCTTGGCATCAAGACACCTTCGTCAGTTAGCCGAAATCCGGTTGAATGGTTGGAAGAAAGCTGTTTCTTCAAAACTGGTGGCCAACCAAAGAATCTGTGGACAACATTTCGTTACAGGTGAGAGGAAGCTTGTTATTTCTGGAGTGAATTGAGCGTAATCACATTTGGAAACAAATCCACGAATCGCTGATTTTTGTATATTGCTGAATATAAAAAATAAGCTATACAAAATCACTCATGAATAGAAGAAAGATCCAAGTCTCAACCTAATGATTGAAGTTTTGAAGATTGAGCCATTATTTGAGAACAAAAATTGACGATTGGCCGGTGTGTTTACAAAACAGTTACCCGAATAAGACAAAAAACTAAACATAATCTGAATCCAATCATTTTACAGGAAGGCCCGCATCGCTAACGGACACTACAAACGTAGATTGGATACCTAGCCTATACCTGTTACATTGCTCAACCTCAGAGTCGCTATTGATAGCTGAAAATCAAGCAGATTATAATGAAGGTACACGAACCAGGCATTTTGATATCTTGTTTTTTTTTTTAACAAAGTTCTTCATTTCATTTCAGAGAGGTTTGGGGTCGATTTTTCATTGGAGACGGTAGAAGACTTTGTACCCGCTCGCTCTATGGGGTGGGTTGGGGATTATATGGAACATCAAGAAACATTAGGTATGGATTCTTCTAGAATTACAACTGTGTTGTAATAAGTATGACATTGGCTGTTTTATTTCCGGCGGCTCAGTTTGTAATAACACCCGAGGTATATCTTCAGGAACTTTAACGGCATCGGAATCTGAAGACCTATCATTAGAAATGCAGCAACAAACACTCCGTAGAACCCGCTCTGTAAAAGTGCAAGCGACAGCCTTGGTGAGAAGTCACGCTACGCAAACTGATAATGATGAACTAAAAAAGAAAATAGATCAGTATGAAAAAATAATAAAAAAATTGAACAAAGAACTAACTTTAAAAAATGCACAACTGGAAGAGCTCAAGAAAACCCATAGAAGAACGAAGGTTGATATGCTAACTCTGCGAGAACGTCCGAATGATGTGAAGTTTTACACTGGTCTTGAAGATTACAAAGTTGTTGAAATGCTCTTCAAAACTATTGAGCCATACCTACACACTTACAAAATTTTACAGTATTCGGTAATTTTTTACCGAACTTTCAACAGCGGAACGTTCGGTAATCCGATTTACCGGATTTCGGTGAAATTTTACAGTATTCCGGTAAAAAAATTACCGGAACTTGTCAAATTTTACCGAATCCCGTTAAATCGGATTACCGAACGTACAGCTGTTGAAAGTTCGGTAAAAAATGACCGAATACTGTAAAATTTTCTAAGTGTGTACTAGCTCCTTTGAATCTCACCAAAGAGCAAGTATTTCTGATGACATTACATAAGTTGAGATTCGATTACTTTTTTAAATCCTTAAGCATCTCCTATGACATCAGCCCAACAACAACATCCCATTATTTCTACTCTACAATTTATACACTTTACACTGTATTCTATAATGTAATTTACTGGCCTGATAGAAACATTCTGAAGAAACATACTCCTCAGTGTTTCAAAGATGCGTTTGGAGAGCAGATAACCATTATTATTTATTGCTTTGAAATCAAAGGGCAAAAATCATCGAATCCTATCGCAGCGGCTAAACAGTGGTCCGAGTATAAAAAATCGAGTACGCTAAAATATTTAATTGGTATAAGTTCAACAGGCTATGTGATGTTTGTATCACAAGGATACGGAGGCAGGGCATCAGATAAAACCATCACGCAAACTTCCGGCTTCCTAGACAACGTCGCAGAAGGAGATGTCATCATGGCTGATCGTGGTTTTTTGATTGAGGAAGATGTAAAAAACAAAAATTGAATATTCCAGCATTCAGGAAACAAGGAGGGCAACTTTCAGCTATGGATGTGGAAAGAACAAGAAAAATTGCCACGGTTCGAATCCATATAGAGCGTGTAATCGGAGTTATGAGAGAGAAATATCAACTGCTCAAAAAACATGTACCAATGGTGCTCATTACGAGAAAACATAAAGGTATCATGGTGATGGACATGATTGTTCATGTATCAGCCATTCTAGTGAACTTACGCAAGCCGATAGTCAATTGATGATTTCCAATTCAATATAAAGATAAATAAAATATTCAGAAACCAAAAAATAAAATGTATATTTATTATTCATCGTTACGTTATTTCTTGGTAACATTTAAAAAATGCAACAAAACAAATCAAAAGGAATTATTTTTTAAAATTCCAACTTTCTAGTATAGTACTTGGCAAGTAACTCTGGAATAATAATTGCTTTGAAAAATAAAGAAGCTTTGTATTCAGCATCAGCCCAGAAACAGGCATTTCTGTCAATTCGAACTAATAAGTTTTCTTTTTTTGTCCAAATATAAAAATAACCATATAGGGATTCTGTCATTGCGATTTGCATCTGTACCTGGGCGAAGTATTTATGACTTCCTACCATCTCATATTCATCATTTGTTTTAGCAATGTAAGCCGGCTTGCATTTTGTTAGTCTGAACAAGATATTGTCTTCTTCTCTGAAATTGAACGGGCACTTAACTTCAATCGGCACTATTCCACAGCATGCACATTTCAAAATGCCATCTGGCGACGCAGCCAGCTCCGGATATTGCTTATGAATGATCAAACCTGTTTCCATGACGGTTGCATTGATATGTGTTTTCACTAAAACATCGCTCAACTGACGAAGTGCAGTTTTTTCCATTTTCTTACCATAACGAGTAGCTTGTGTCGAGAAGTATGATTTGTCTGGATAGCAAATTGCATTTAACAGCGAAATAGATGGGTTTTCTATGTTCGTGGATAGCACATTTTTCAGGACAGATGGTGTTACTCGTCCAATACGAGCAATACTCCATAAGTCACAGTCCGATTTTACTCGTGTGGCACGTTCCACTTGTTGCCGTTGTTCGTCATTCAACGCCTCTTGCATTTTTACATATAAGGTTAATGATTTAAATCGCAACTCTTCAATACTCATTTCTCTAAAACTTTCATCATACAACTCGTTGAACAAAATCAGTCCCAATAAGAGCGATGGATCATTTTCCTTTTCCTGGCACTTAAAACATACGTTCTGCGGTGTGCAAAAAGGTTGCATAGCAACGCATTGCACATCTTTGTCCTGGAGTTCATTTAATTTGACCCGTATATCGTGGATGCACAACATAGGAATGTTTCCGCAAGCATCATCTGAGGAATCACGTGTGTATCCAAAATCCATTTGATCAAGTGGCAGTTGTAGGTTTCCCGGAACGGTTTTATTCGGCCTCCCCCACCGTTGCTCCGCATCCGTCACTGCCTGAGTATCAGTTGCTCCACTTCGCACAAGTTGGTTGTAGCACAGACTGGTAAGATAGTACAACACTGCTCCCACATGTGAACATACTTCACCGATACCAGCAATACAATCACAGTGTGCGGAAATCACATCTTGATCTTTTACTATGCTCCAAGGAGTAAGACATTGGTCATTTATGCTCATTGAATGCATAACCTACAATTATAAATTACATACATACATGATTTTTTTTTTGTTGGGGCTAGAACCACTGCGTCCACTGAGTTGAACTTTTGTGGTATTAATACATACATGATACTCGTCAACGAATTTTATTGTTTTTACTTTACCTTGCCTCGAACAACATAAATTTCTCCCAGTGGAATTCCTTCTACTTGTTTCACCATGCCACTTTCAAAACGCTTTTTTGCTTCCACTGCTTTGAAACACTGAAAAGCCATTCCACTGTAGGCAGACTGTTTATGCAGCACGTAATCTATGATGGATTCATATGATACCGTATCCGGAAGCTGACTGGTCTTCATTTTCATCAGATATGGGTCTCTGTTTCCAGTTATGGCAAATTTTGTCCAAATACCTCTTAGCAGCATATATGCTAAGAGAAGCAGAACCTACTAGCCTTTTGATAGGATGTGTTTTTAATACTGAAAATTCATGTAATATTTACCTGTTGCAAGAGGTACAGCCGGTGTATTTAGCAGCTTCGCTGGTATATTCTTCTTTGGTGGCATCTACACGATATCACTGATCAGATACAAAAGATAAGCCAGTTTCTTGCGATGAAATTCGCAAATTTTTCAATAAAAACAACTGTTTCAGTTTTTCTTACTCCTTTTCTTCTTCTATTCACAGGAAAACAACTTCAGATGTCTGTTCCACTGAGAAACGTCAAAAAAGATAAACAAGAGAAATCAGCTGATCACAAACGTCTCGTGGAATGCCTTATAGATCATTGCACGATAGCGTCATTAATGCAGTTTTGACAGTTCAGGAAGCTTATTTACCTGGACTTAGAATATTTTCGGTAAGATCGGTTTGAGATTGTGTGCTGTAAATTTATTACGATTGAACTAAAACAGCCGGAAAACAAACGCCAGTGCTTATTTTTACACAATTTCCTAAATCTAATTGTACAGAATCCGGAAAAAGCCAATGAAAAATTTCGTTTGAGCGGTTCGAATTCTAACACCTTGTAAACAAGCTCCCTGAACTGTCAAAAAAGTGAGGTTAATACATTCCGTGCAATGATCTATAGTATACACGGTAAATCTGGAAAACTCCTTTTATGACTACATTATGCACATTTTCAAGATTATAGTTGATACGTCAAAAAGTGACTAATTTTTATACACTAATGAAGAGTACTTTTTACGCCTTTTCAAGAATGTCAACGGCGACAAAAAATGCGTAAAAAGTAGGCACAGCTGACAAAAGAAAATTAACTCTGCCCGTGACCTGATGCTGACGCCATTTTCAGAAAAGCGATTTATTTTGTAAGCACCGTATTTATGTTCCGGAATTGTTTTAGGCTGTTGCAGTATAGAAAATTGAGGAAATATCCAATAGATTGGATACAGGCGTATTCGCGAAGTTGACAGGTAAGTTAAATATTTTCTTTCGTCAGTAATTACAAATGTTTAACACTGTATGAAACAAAACAGGTCTTCCATGCCCTGTGGCCGGATGCCGGATACATTATTAGGGACGAATCATTAAGCTTGGGACCGAGCTTGGAGCCGATGTGCTTGTACTTCCTGAGCAAACAAATTATACTCATTTTCTTCTTGACTATCCAGCCACTGCTATAAGGTTAAAATAAATAGTTCCAGAATGTCTGTTAATCAACTTTGTAACAAAATGCGTGATAAATTTTTTGCGCAACACCACTAGATATGTATTTGTAATTTTTTTTCAATTAATAAACATGACTGTGTAATTTATTGATGTCTTTTTCACTTTCTAATTTGAATTTCGGAATTGAGCCGTTTTCAGCCATACTCGAGCATTATTGATTTTGTGAAATGCGTTAAAAGTATACATCTGTTATGTTCTCAAAAGGAGTAAAAAGTATGCATATTTACATTCCAAAAGGAGTAACAAGTATGCATATTTTACTTTTCAAAAGGAGTAAAAAGTATGCATTTTACACTTTTCAAAAGGAGTAAAAAGTATGCACATATTGACGTATATTCAGTTTTCGCAAAAGGGAGTAAAAGTAATATACACAGAGAAACCAAACTATCCAAAATTGAGTGATTTTCACTCAACTTGACAGCAAAGTAAAACCAGTCATAATTAAGTTATTTGCAAAGTATCTAATTTTGAGTATTTCGAAAAGACTCAGTGCTGGGTGAAATGAACTGTTTGTGTAACAGTGAATCTACAGTAAAAAAAATCCAAATTTTTTTTTTTTTTTTTTGGGATTTTTTTTTTGAGGATTTTTTTTTGTGATTTTTTTTTTTTATTTAATTTAAAAAAACATAAATTTAAAAACAAACCAAACAAAATTTATTTTTTTTTTTGGTTTCTTGTGGGGTTAATTAAATCATTCGATTGGTAATTTAATCAAATCAAATAAATCATATTGAAACGAGTACTTTTCGTTTGTCATGAAACGATTTACTAGGGACATAGCATGCCGTTGACTCTAAAGAATTATAGAGGAAAGCCATGAAAGAAACTTCTGGACCTTCTTTTCAGGAAGTGACTCATCATATCGAAGTTCCGTGATCATCTCCATGAACTTTGCTGAAATACTGGGTTTTCACTAATAAAGTTCTCCATCCCTCCAAAGCCACTAGAATTAGAAAAAGCAATCGAATAAGTGAAATAATTACACTTACCGGTAATTTTTTTGTAACGGGGTTTCAAAATCCAGAATTTTACTTAATTGATCCATATCCATAAACGCGTAAAATTTTAAACTGAAACACGAATTTGCTTCCGCCTCACAGCACCATTGTTCATTAAATGGCCATCAAAAATGTTCAGCCAAAGCAAAGTGGCAGCCCAACACTCCGATTTGGATTGTTTCATGGAAGGCGCCTCGCACGTATACTGAAAACATACTACTCTTAAAATACCTTGCTTTGCGTAAAATTGACTTTTTCAATTTAACTTTAAGATTGGGTTAAAAATCCACCTGGGGGAGAAAAAAAAAATTATATCTAAAATAGTAGTCCTAGTAGGTTATTTTTGTGTACTATCTTCTTTTTTTTGGTTGGTTTGTTTGGTCTGTACTCCTTTTTGGCGTAGTCCCAGTTTCCCTCGAAAAAGCATACTTTATAGTCATAATAGCGTAAATTAAGATTACCGTGTAGTGTCAAATCGAAACCAAAACAAAAGTCCCACCCGTACTCTCGTGTTTACCCCATTGGCAGTAAAATTCATAATATTTGGAGTTCTTCAGTGAAAAAAATAGTGAACTGCTATGGCAATCCCCAGGATCATGGTCTTTCGACCAACCTGGGAAGAGTTCCAGGATTTTTCCGGCTACATAGGCTACATGGAATCGAAGGGAGCGCACAAAGCTGGTCTTGTGAAGGTTTGTATTTTTCAACGCGAAGGAATTTCCATGACCCGAATTCGAATTCCAGGTAGTTCCTCCACCTGAATGGATACCCCGCAAGCAGGGCTACGATTTGAAAAACATCAACGTTACCATCAGGACTCCGATCTCGCAAGTCGTTTCCGGCATGCAGGGTCTATACCAACAGCTCAATATCCAGAAGCGCGCGATGACGGTGCAAGAGTTCTACGATAAAACTCGCCAGGAACGGCATGCCACACCGAAGCACTTTGACTACGAAGATTTGGAGAAAAAGTTCTGGAAAAATGTCACCTACGTGGCTCCGATCTACGGGGCGGATGTGCCCGGGAGTATTACCGATGGAGATGTGAAAGTGTGGAATATCAACTGCCTTGGGACGATCCTGGACTATGTAAACACGGATTATAACATATCGATAGCGGGAGTTAATACGGCATATTTGTATTTTGGAATGTGGAAGACCACTTTTGCATGGCACACCGAAGACATGGACTTATACTCAATCAACTATCTGCACTTTGGAGCTCCGAAAACTTGGTACGCCATTCCTCCGGAACACGGGAAGAAGCTTGAAAAGTTAGCGGAACGATACTTTCCTGCTAATTACCAGGAATGTAAAGCGTTCCTGAGACATAAAATGACGCTTATAAGCACGCAGGTCCTGAAACAGAATGGTATTCCATTCAACAAAATAACACAGGAACCAGGGGAAATCATGATAACGTTCCCGTACGGCTACCACGCAGGATTCAATCACGGCTTCAACTGTGCCGAATCAACCAATTTTGCCACGGAACGGTGGATCGAGTACGGAAAGCGAGCATCGGTTTGTAACTGCCGGCCAGATATGGTGAAAATTTCGATGGAAACCTTTGTCCGAAGATTCCAGCCAGAACAGTACGATGGATGGCTACGGGGGGAAGACTACGGCTATCATCCGGAAGATCCCACCAATTATTGCGCCGCACCCAAGCCTAGGGTGTTACCGAAAAATCTTAAAAAGTGTGTCTTGTTTCAATGGTGTGGAAATGAAGTTGAATTCATGTTTATCTTTTATTTGTTACAGAATGCAAGCACAACTTCAGATGCATGCTCAAAAGCGAGGTTGCGCTCCAATAAAAGTAGACAAAAAGTGAGTTGGCTTATCGAATCTAATGAGATAACACTAATTCCCGTTAAATCTTTACTAGGAAGCTATGCAAAAAAGCGGAAAAGCCAAAAGAGAAAGAGAAAGTGAAATCGATCTGGAGCAAACTGGAAGGGAGGGAGTGCGGCATGGCAACCAACCTGCTCCTGGACGGTCCGGTTAAAAACACCAACCGAATCCGTTTTCAAACGAAAACGATCCACCTGTTGGACGACTGATCATCGTCCTCGCTGTCCCAGTGTGGAATCCCACCAACGCGACAGCAGAATTAGTGTGCAATTTGGTTTTACTTGTTGTTTGTTTGATAGGTAAAGCTCACTAGTCTCGATGGCAAGTGGTTTCGCACAAATTGCTAGTTATAAGTAGATGTATCCGGTTTCTTTTTCCAATTGGTTTTAGGTCATTTTGCGATCTAGATGTCATTGCTCGATGCATGGCAGATCTCATTTTTATTTTATAGTGAATTCGATGGTAGGTACGTTAACCTGTGTATCGGAACTGAAAACCGGATTTTAACGCGTTTGTGCAACAAAATAACTGATAAACTATAGTAATATATAATTAGATAATATTTCCCTCCTGAATTTGCTAGGTGAATCCTTGATCCGAATTTCCGTACACGAGTTCAAATTTAAATTCAAGGGTTAAAAAATAACAACGGGGGACATGGCTTTAAAGAGAAACTATGTTGCAGTCGACAAGAATAAGGTATGGTTTCAGTAAGTTTCCAGTGGAAGTGGGAAACCTTCAAGTAGACTGGGGATGGTTTTCAAAATCGCACCCAATGCCGTAAGCGTGAGGTGGATGGGGCCATGGAACCAGACATTGTCATATGCTTACTTAGTGCATGAATTGAGTTGATTCCTCTACAGTAAGGACGATTATCCTGTGAAGGAAAACCCGGAAAAATTCAAATGTTCTAATTTTGGCGAAAACCATAATTCAATTTATTAAAACTTTATTCAAAGGTGAAAAATAACATTGTCATGTAAATTTGATCCTAGTTTTCCATCGGAGACTAAAAATTATATTATTTATGCCTTTGAGTCTCCGACTTCTTCTATAGTCAAAGCAAGAACTGCTTCTCTCCTAAAATGCGAGTTTGAATTCGATTCACTTCCTTCGTTTTGACAAGCTGCTGCGGGAGTATCGGGGCACTAGCGCGGACAAGGAGGAGCTGGATGCATAATGCCACCAGCTTTTGACTCTAGATCCGGCGTACCCTACGGTCGTGACCGCTCTCAAAACCGTGCCAGAGGAGAATTTGTGAAGTGTAGATTATTGGACGAGGAAACGTAGCAAAGAATTGTTCATTCGGAGAAGGAAGGGCATAAGTTGGCCGATTGTCCGGAGAAGAAGAAGCCGCCCAAACAGAAGAACAAATGTTCTGCGGTGTCATCTGCATCCGCACCCGGGACACGAGGAGAACTCGGCGTGCTCGTCCTTCTGCAAGCAGCCGTGGACGTTCCCTCTGTCAGTTGATCATAGATGCGGCTCTAATGGTCTTCCGGATACCTCTTGGGCCATGATGTTCGAAGCACTGTCATCGCCGCTAAGACGCAGACCGCGTCGCGTGGCATTATGCGGCATGCACTAACCACTCTTAGGCACATTAGCCTGTGCGTACGCTCGAACATACCATGGTAGCTCTTAGTACTTAAAGCGGTCGCCCACGCCGGCCCGCCATACCTGAGCTTTCGATTGTTCCCTTGCACCGCCGAGCTATTCGACATCATGCGGGAAAATGCCGATGTAGCCATATAGGCCTTCTTGTAGGCGTAATCGACGTGGCTGATAAATGACAGTTTGTCGTCGATCATAACCCCCAGGTACCTCAGGGACCACTTTGAGGTGATGGTGCAGTTACCTGCACTTATCGTCGCCTGTTGCCTCGATTTTCTGTTGCTGACCACAGTAACCTCCGTTTTGTGATGGGCCAACTTCAGTTTTCTGGAGCGCATCCATCACTCCACTATGCCAGTGGGGTGCGAGGCCGTTTACTCCACCTCTTCTTTGAATTCTTTACCCCGTTAGGGAACGTAAGTCGCAACATTACATCATTCATCATACATCGTGTTCCAGAGCACCGGACCCAGGATCGAACTTTGTGGAACTCCTACGGTGACTTGGACACGTTCCAGGCGCCCTTCTGCTTTGTAAACCAATACCCGATTCTGAATGTAGTTCCCTAGAATCCTGTACTGGTACCGAGGAATCAGGAGGCGTTGGAGCGAGTTGGGAATAGCCTCCCAGCTGGCGCTTCTCAACGTGTTTCTCACGTCAAGGATGACCACTGCACAGTTAGACTGCTAGATTTCCATCTCTGCCGTCTTGGTGACAGACAGTCTGGCATCCACCGTTGACTTGCCCTTACGGAAGCCAAACTGGTTGTTTGTCAAGCAACCTCTCCCCCCCGTGTACACCGACAGCCTGGGGAGGAAAAACCCCCCAAGAAAAGGCCCCCCCCGTCCCCAGGGAGATATCTGGGGGAACCCCGGTTGTTCCCCTGGGGGATTCCCGGGGGGGGAAGAAAAACAGGAGGCGGGGGCTCCGGGCGGACGGGAAGACGCCACATCCCCCCCTACCCCAAGGCAAGCCGCCTTCATGGCCAGGTGCGGGATACCATCTTGTCCTGCCGCTTTGTTCATCTTGAGCGACTTTGCTATCACGATTAGTTCGTCGTTCGTCACCGTCGCCTCACCCCCGGCCTCCGCGGTGCCGTTGTCATTGCCACGTTATTGTGGATGTTCAGCGTGTTTGCCGACCATCCATGGGACAATCTACGGTGCTGGGAGGCCAGGAACGAGGGTAGTGGCTCGAAAAGAGTCTCATAATGATCACCTGCAGTATCTCTGCTAATTTCCATTAGGAGCCGCCGCTCCCTTGGTTTTGGTCACTAACACCCTATAGGCGTCACCCCATGGGTCCGTATTGGCCTTCAAACACAAACCCTCGAAGCAAGCTCATTTGCAAATGCTGGCAACTCCCTCTTTAGCGCAGCCTTTGTGGTGGCTCCGTTCGTTCTGCATCCGACTGCGTTCTCTGCATCCTCCGCCTTCTACGTAGGACTGTGATTGACTTTGTCCACCAGTACACCGTCGACCTCCCATCTCCAGGCTTGACCTTCCTAGGCATGGTTCCGTCGCACACACGTGTTAGTAGCGCTACGAGCTTATCGCCACACGGATCCTGGGTTTCACTCATATTCCTGGATCTTTAAATACTTCTTGGTCGAAGTATGATGTCCTCCATCTGCGGGCGAATGGAGTAGGTGCTCTTCCCTCCACCCTCCACCCTCCAAATGCTCAGCCAGCCCAGGGCTGATAAACGTCACGTCGATGCCTGACTCCGCACCGTTCTATGGTAGGTACTCTTGGTACCTACGTTGGCAAGGTCTACATTGAGCCTAGCCAGTGCCTCAAGCAGGATCTGGCCTCATGGGTTGGTAAGGTGACTTCCCCACTCCAGCGCCCAGGTGTGAACAGTCAGCTCCGTTGTCATGAGATCAACCATTTGTGAAAACTGGTCAATCGACCATCTTAGAACAGCTTAGACTTAGACTTTTCGGTCTTAACGATGAGGACCTCACCCTTGGTTCCGCTTCCGTGGTTTTCCTTCTCCCCTGTGGGCCGTCGTTTGTTGTTTGTCGTTTGGGACTTGGGCCACTCTAGGCACTTGAGACTCTGTTCACTGAGCTGGGCTTTGCGCTAGATATGGCACCAGAGCTACAATCTTTTTACCCGGTCGGTCGTGAGGATGAATCCTCCGACCCCGACACCAGGTTTGCATCTACTTCTTAGAAGCGCTGGGTGCTTCTTCCCCGGGAGATTGCCTCTCCCAGTTGGACGTCCCTCTCCCCATGGAAGAGCGGGTGGGACCTCCCACGGAAACGGAAGCAGCCGTCTGAGTGTGCTTAGAGGCAAACTCTCTGGTTTTCTCCACAGCGACTAGCCTGGCCATCTCCATGGCCCTTTGGTCGGCTAGTTTATGCATTAAATGTTTACCTTGGCCCATAAGTTTTCGGTTTTAGAGGTGAAGCAGAACTTCTCATTGTGTGCGTCTATTGAATCAAAGAAGAGCGTGCAACGCATGATTTATGATAAAAATATAAAACTATGTAACAAAGATGTAGAGCCTCTCTGGCTAAACAATTAAAATGTTAAATCAAATGTTAATATTAAAACAAGAAATAAAGATACATTTTAGTAGTAGTAGTAGTAGTAGTAGTAGTAGTAGTAGTAGTATAGATATTCTCTTCCAGTCGAGCACTCGACACTGAAGATGTCTGTAAATCGCAGACGAAATAGGCCTATCTGTCAAAAGATAAGCTTTCTGTGGTGATATTTAACGGAATTTGCTCACGTTTACTAGTGATATTTTAAAAAAGTGTTTCAGTTTTTTTTTTCAATTGATCACTTATTAGTGTTCGTGTTAGTGTTAGTGAAATGTTAATTTAAATTTTCCTGTTTTTCCAATTTATTTTTGTTGTTATCAAAGCAATTGGCTCAAATAATCCCAGATCAAAACTGTTCATACTATGCCGGACTCAGTTAGAAGAACTCAGCTCACAAAATGCTGTCCATCTTTTATGGGTCCCAGGGCATTCAAGTATTGCTGGTAATGAATGAGCAGATTAACCCGCTCGTAATGGTGCCTCAATTAATTTCATAGCTCCTGAACCTGCCTATTTTAGCATGTTGGATCAAGAGGAAAATTGCTTCTTGGGCCTTTTCTGAACATAATAGGCGGGCAGATCACAAGTATTTATGTCGTCAGACAAAATTGTACTTGTCATCGCTGTCACCCAAAGTCAGCAGCTATTAAATCTCTCAAAAAACAACTGCAGTATCCTAGTTAGGGCTCTAACGGGTTACTGTAACCTGAACTATCACATAAAAAACATGCAACGTGCCCAATCGTTTGCATGTGAGCTTTGTGAAGCTGATTGTGAAACTTCCTTCCCCCCAAATGTGCTGCAAGTGCACTATTTCATTATTTTATTTTTAGTTCCCTCCTTCTTCTTCTTATCAATTATTATAATTAAAATTATTAATAATTATTTATTTTTTTTTTTTTTTTTTTTTATTTTTTTATATATATATTTTTTTTTATATATATATATATATATATAAAAAAAAAAAAAAAAAAAAAAAAAAAAAAAAAAAAAAAAATATATATTTATATACACTTAGAAAATTTTACAGTATTCGGTAATTTTTTACCGAACTTTCAACAGCTGAACGTTCGGTAATCTGTTCGGTAATTAAATCAATTACCGAACGTTCGGTACTCAATTTTTTTGATGAACTGTCAAAAACTACCGCACAGTTCGGTAATGGAAGATTTGATGATCTGTCAAAAATTACCGTACAGTTCGGTAATTTTTGTCTGTTACCGAACCGTTTCGGTATTTTGTTTTTGTTTTTATCGTTAAACACCAAAATATTCGGATGTTATTGGTTAATTGAATATATTAAACAAAACTATATTTGTTGTTATTCCGACCGGGACTGTGAGGTCTTTCCAGCATATGGCGCAGTCAACGAAATACTACGAACGAGTGAATGAGAGTCGGCTGCATCGGATGCTGGTCAGTGAAGATGTGTTTTACCTGTAGATGGATACAATGCAGCAAATATATTTTGCATGTGTATCATTTAGAATAATAATCCCTTTTTACATCGAACCTATTGATTGTTTAGCGTGTAATCAGCACATTTGAAATATTTATAGCTAGCCGGATGAAAGCTCTAATTAACACTGGTTTATTTTCTACATACATACATGGAATAATTAAAATTAATCAATATCCAAACCACCTTCTGGACAACCGATCACTGGAACCACGAAGCTTCATAGAAAATGGCTGACAGTTTGACAGTTAATAATACTTTACCGGGCTTCGGTGATTCAGAGTTCGTTTTACGTTTTGTTCGGTAAAGTTCTTACCGTATTCAGTGATTGTTTGTTTTTACCGTATGGATTGTATTTTTTCTACCGTATATATACTCTGTAATGTAACATTACAGATCGTTCGGTAAAGTGTTACAAAATTACGGTAACATTTTTTATGTTTACCGAAAAATCGGTAAGATGTTATGTTTTACGAAATGTTTCGTCAATTTTTTTACCGAACAGCAAAATCGAATTTAAGTGTGTATATATATATAAATGGATTCTGTCTAAAATTTTGTATGGAGAAGTTTTTGGGGTCGGGGAAGGTTTTTTGGGGTTCCCCCTTGGGGGGAAAAAATAGAAGGAAAGAAAAATTAGATGGGGGGGTTTGGAGGCAAGACATGTTTCTATGGTAGTTTGAGACCCCTCCCCTCTCTAGAAAGGGAGGCTCCCATACAAATGAAACAGAAGTTTCTGCATATCTTAATCAAGCAAATGGGCCAAAATTTGGCATGTGGGGTTTTCTGGAGGCGATAAATGTTTCTATGGTGGTTTGAGACCCCTCCCCTCTCTTAGAAGTGGTGCTGTCATACAAATGAAGCTGAAATTTCTTCATAACTCAAGATCTAATAAAGCAAATGTAACCAAATTTGGCTTGCGGGGATTTTAAAAGCAATAAATGTTTCTACGGTAGTTCGAGACCCCTCTTCTTTCTCTCGTAGGGGGGGGGGGGGCTCCCATACCAATGAAACACAAGTTTCTGCATAACTCGAGAACTAATCAAGTAAATGGAACCAAATTTGGCAGGTAGAGGTTTTTGAAGGCAAAAAATGTTTCTATGGTAACTCGAGAACCATATGGAACCAAATTTGGCATGTGGAGTTTTTTGGAGGAGAGAAATGTTTTAATGGAAGTAGAGACCCCTCCATATGGAAGGGGGTGGGAGGGAGGTTTCCATACAAATGCAACATTAATTTCTGCATAACTCGAGAACTAATCAAGTAAATGGAACCACATTTGGCAAGTGGAGGTTTTTGAAGGCAAGAAATGTCTCTATTGTGGTTTGACACCCCTCCGCCTTCTGGAAGGGGAGACTCCCATAAAAATGAAACATAGTTTAAGCATAACTCGAGAGCCAATGAAGCAAACGAAACAAAATTTGGCATGTTGAGGATTTTGGAGGCAAGAAATGTTTCTATAGCAGTTCACTACCCCTCCCCATTTTCAAGGGGGGGGGGGGCTGCCATACAAATATAAAACAAATTTCAGCATAACTCGAGAACTAATCAAGAAAATGAAACCACTTTTAGCAAATGGGGGTTTTTGGAGGCTAGATTTCTATAAACATAAAAAATGAATTTCTGTCTGTCTGTCTGTTTGTCAGACCCTTATTGACTCGAAAAGTTCTGAATCGACTAACGTGAAAATTTATATAATATTTTCTATATTTTGTTTGAAGATCACTTTTCCTCAAAATGAGAAACAAAAAAGTTATAATAAAAAACCTCATTTTTTAGAGACACCCTGATTCAAAGCAGAAAAATAGCTCTATCATAGTCTAATGAAGAGCTAGAAAAACGATGTTCTCAGCAAAGTTGCTTGAAATTATATATAACTTGCCTTTAATATCATCCTTCTGTTGTGTTTCCTTCAAAAGTTAGCAATTTTCAATTTTGGCATTCGAATGTTATCCGGCTAACACTACCAACATCGAGTCACGATTTTGCCAAGGCACATGCACGAGTATACGTGAGAAATTATGGACGGCCGGATTTGTTTGTTACATTCACTTGCAATCCAAAATGGGCACAGATAACGAAATTACAATACAAATCATTTCTCTTCGTTTCTAATGAAAATTCGCACTTTCTTCTTTATTCCTCCCATCAAACGCTGCACACCTCCGGAGTCAACTTCCTTGCCTCATTTGTTCCACATTTTGGTCACCTGAGTCGCGTCCCGAGCCGTTTTTCTACTTTTCTTAAGTTTCCGCTTCCATATTGCCCAAAATCTCTCAATGGGCCGGAACTGCGGGGAGTTGGATGGATATATGTTTTTATCGATGAAATCTATGTTATTATTGCGGTACCACTAGATGACTTCCCGGCTGTAGTGGAAACTCGCCAAATCTGGCCAAAACTTCACGGGACCTTTATGGGCTTTAATGAAAGGTAGTACGCGGTTTTTGAGGCATTCTTCCTTGTACAGCTTCGAGTCCATCGTCTTATTCGTCACGAACACTTTGGTCTTTGCTCCACAGCTTGTCCCTAGCCAAATCATTTTTTTTTTTTTGGCAAATTTGTCCATAAAAGCAAACTTAAACTTCGCAGGAACATCTCCTCGTGCCGCCGCCATGTAGAATTTTTGGCCAGGAAGCTGTCCGAAATCCATTTTGACGTAGGTTTCATCGTCGATGAGCAGGCATCCTAGCAGGTACTTCGTCAAAACCTGCTGGTACAATTTCCGAGCTCAAGTTTTGGTGACGAAACTTTGCTTCATCGTTCTGTTTGGTTGCTTGCTGGCTCGATAAGAACGATATCCTGCTAGCAAACGAATTCTTCGAACGGTACTGCGAGCAGCAGCGTATTTTTGTGCGATTTCATTATCTGATAGTCCAAGGTTTGCTCTGACGGTTCTCAACATCTTCTGGTTCAGCTTGCGGTCATATGTTCCACTACGACGCTTACCTTGAGGCACTCGATCCTCGCTCTTTCGCTCCCTGAAACGTTTGAGTACATCATACACGGTTGGTTTGGCGATTTTCAACGTTTTTGCGTTGGATTATCGACGTGGGTGTGCAGCATTTTTTCTCTCCTCTCGGCTTCCATCTGGAATAACTTTTGACTCACTGCATGAAACACCGTGAAATTTATACCACAGAAAGTGGGCGCCTAGGCAAACAAACCGCTGTAGAAGAATTCATGCAGCGGTCACTTTCCGTGCCGCTGCAACACAATAAGTGATTCCGGGTTCTAACTGGATCGAACTTTAGGTCCAGATCTAGACGAAGTGGTGAAGACCAATATGGTTCATGGACCTTGCGGACACTACAATATCACTTCGGTTTGTATGTCTGACAATAAATGTACGAAACGCTATTCACGTGCTTTTCTTTCGGGAACGCAAACTGGAAATGATGGATATCCACTCTGTCGGCATCGCTCACCAGATGACAATGGCAGAACATTCATCGCTCAATTTAGAGGAGTGACTATCGAAGTAGACAATACAGGGATCGTACCATATTCACCAACATTGTCTAAGACATTCAAAACACATATCAATGTTCAGTATTGCATTTCAGTTCAAACATATAGAAACTGACAATGAAACTGACATTTGCGATGGTGATGATGATGATGATAATGATGGTGCCGCCACTTACTCCTACAAAGGTTTGAGCTAGACGATTTATCTATTAGATAATTTATTTAAAAACCATTCAACCAGTTATGCAAAACAAAAAAACGAACTGATTTCATCTACAGATGTAAACTTCTTCCAAACTGTTCATTTGCTTTACAGTGATATAATTGTGAAAAGCTATTGATGTCAACCCCAAATGTTCGCAAGTATTCCCAGCGATCAGGAAATCCTATTACAATTCAGATCACAGAATCCCGTATAAGGACATTATCAAAAGACAAGCCAATATCCGATCCTGCCCGCTACAGAGTCAATGGGGTTCCAACACTAATGGAACCGCCACCTTAGTTTTCGGCTGACCAAGGATATCCCCCATCAGGGAAATCGAGAAATTTTCCAAACCGAAAAAATCCTGGACCGACCCTAGTCAAACTTTTACTTTCAACCACGACAGAATTGACAAGGAATTCCCCGACAATCAGCCAGACAACCCACTACTATTTCATGGCATCTTCTCAAGCATCAAAGGCCAAAGTTTTTTTTTTATAAATTCAAAAAGAAGTCCTTTATACATGTATACCGCGCTCGAGGCTCAAACTTTTGTAGACTACACAAAAAATAAAATCTACTTGATATTACAATAACAAATACAAAATTTAAATTCATCATCATCATCGAGGCGAAAAGTATAGTTTGTTTGTGCCCCATGACAAATATATATATTTTTTTTACTTCGTAGTTTAGTTAGTTCGTCTATTTGTAAGGCTCAGACGTGTGTGAGACTTTGCGGAGCCGATATTCAATTTTGTTATTTACAATTATTTGCTTTGTGGTGTTAGTAAGTGGGGCACCAATTACTCGTGGCTGGCTTATTTAAGTTTATAATTGCTGCTCATGGTTGCGGCTGCAATCAAGTCCTCGGTTCCTATTGCCCATTTCAGGAGCTAAGCGCAGATGGTTGACCATTAACTTGCTGGTCAGCGTTGCCAGGTATACCGATTTATCGGTATTTATACCGATTTTTATTCTCAATACCGATATACCGACAAGGGCTCTGAAAATACCGATTTCCAACTTTTTATACCGATAAATACCGATTTTTAATGAAAGTTATTTCAACATTATATTTGGTTTATTATTTATCAGCGTGTTTTTTTAGATTTCTTACCCCTCGCCCTCGCCATTCATCAAATGGAAAACCCTGCGACTGCGCTCACTGTGCGTATTTTGTTTTTAGCTTTAGCTTTAGCTTCTGTTTTTGTTTCCTCCGTTGCTCACGTAGTATGCGAGGCGAGCGAGAAACGGAAAAAGTTTCAAGTTAGATTAAATGGATGCTTGCCATTTTAAGCATTTAATTTGAAAGTAGATGTGCAGTTGTCAATCTATTATTTTCGGTAAAAAGTGAAAATGCCGAGGTGTAAAAAGTTGTGCGATGCAAAACCTACAGCTGGTTTATCCATTGACAATTATTTCTCTCAAATCGGTAAGTTGAATGTTGGTTTGAGCAAGAACAAAAAAAAAAACTAGTCCGAATTTTCAACAGGCGCCCAAAAAAGGGAAGCGCACCGAAATTCCACGAATGATGGAGATGTGGCGGAAAGTGCTAATCCCCCACCAGAAACAGAATCTATACTGCTACTGCGCTATACTGCGCTCTATACTGCTCTATACCAGCTGATAACCTCACAGTTTGAAATGGATGATGTGTCATACAAAAATAATATGGAAGGGCTTGGTTCCGATGATGCCAATGTAATGATGGGCAAGCATCATTCAGTTGGAGCGTTATTTCGAAAGAATTGTCCTGGAATTTTTCGAATGAAATGCATTTGCCACTCGTTTGCTCTTTGTTCGTCTTATGCATGTAAGAATATCCCAAGTGAAGTAGAACTTTGCCGAGATGTGTACAATTTTTTGAAGTATGGAGGTCAACGAGCAGCAAGGTTCAAAGATCTACAATCCCTAGTGGAGCTGCAGCCGTAAAAAATGCTTCATCCCTCAGCAACACGGTGGCTTTCGTTGGAAGCAGTAGTTCTGCGAATGTTGGATCGATATGATGCGCTTTTGGTGTACTTCTATTTTATCGACGAACGTGCTGATAAATCTACTCGAGAGAAGCAGAGTGCTATCCGGATGGGATTACAAAATCCCCGCACAAAGACGTATCTTCTTTTTCTGAGCTACATGCTACCAGCGATCAATAAGTTGAATAAATTATTCCAATCAGAAACTCCCGAACTCTGCAGACTTCATTCAGAAGTTTCACAGTTATACCTCTCCATCTTAGACAATTTCCTGTTACCCAAGTATATGCTGTCCTGCAAAGATTTGGGAAAAGTACTATTAGAGCAAAGAAACTATACAGAATAAGAATGCATGTACATTGGCACAGCAGCGAAATCCCATCTGGATGAACTAAAATCAAAGAACCTCGTGCAACGCAATGCTGAAATGCAGTTTCTAACGATCATTATGAGCTTTTATACAATATGCAAAAAAAGTTTATCCACCCTCAGTGAAAAACTAGATTTCTTCCAAAAAATCCACCAGAAAATTGAAACACGTTTAACTGTTGTTCAGTTGATTATTATTTATGCAAATACAAAGCAAATTCATGCGAGTTCAAAACAAAAAACAAATTCTCTTGCATTTGAAACATGACGATAGAAAAACAAGTTAAAAAATAACGCAAAAAAAGTATATCCACCGCTCTGGCTCACATAGTTTAAGTACTTCGTATGACCACCTTTGGCTTCAATAACTGCTCGACATCGTTGTAGCAAAGACTCAACAAGCTTAGCAGTTGTTTCCGGGGTGATTTTGTCCCATTCAGTTGAGATTACCTGCCGCAATTGCTGGATGATTTGGTTTTGGCTCCTGGACCTTAATTTTCAAAATTGACCAGAGATGCTCGATCGGATTAAGGTTGGGAGACTGTGCTGACAACTCCATAACCTTGATACGCTTTTCCTTGTACCACTGCGAAACCAGCATTGAGGTGTGCTTCGGATCTCTGGCTTGTTGGAACGTATATCTGCGCCCCAACTTTAACTTTTGTGCAGAGGCTGGTAGTTTTCGCTTCAAAATATCCAAATAAACTACCTTGGTCATGAGTCCATCAATGGACTCAAGTTCTCCAACACTGGATGTAGCCAAGATCCCCACACCATGACTCTACCTGAAGAAATAAAAATCAAATTCATGCTCAGTTGGTTGAAAAATCAATGTTGGTAAAGTAACTCACCACCGCCATGCTTGACTGTAGGCCGCAAACACTCCTTTTTCAAACTTTCACCGGTTCGCCGCCATTTTCTTGTGATACCATCAGATTAAAATAGCATAACTTTCGTCTCGTCTGACCAAATCACCTTATTCCAGCCATCACTGTTCCATGAAATGTGGTCCTGGGTCCACTTTAACATTTTTATGATATTTTTTGCGGACAACCATGGCTTCTTAAGTGCTACGCCCTTAAGACCTTTCTTATGAAGTTGATTTCGTATGGATTGTGATGTCAGTTGAATGGAAAACTCACTTTCAATCTGTTTCGCAATGTTCGTAGCTGATAGTCCCCGATCCAGCTCCGCCTTCTTCACGATTGTTCTGTCAATTCAGCCAGTTGTCTTTGAAGGACGCCCCGGTCGCTTAGCTGGTGAGATAGAACCACGCTTTTTGTACATCTGCACAATCCTAGCGACCGTATCTTTGTGAAGCTGAACAATGTCGGCAATATCGCGGTAGTTTTTGCGAGTTTTGTGATGTTCAAAATTCAAATTTCGGATGCTGATCGAAATTTTCTGCTTTTTAGGGCGTTTTGCAACAAATAACTTCCAATTAGGAACACGAAACTAAAATTTTGAGCACGAAAACTTCAAGATTCGAGAAAGTTGCAGAATACTCACTAAAACTCTGTAAAACATATATACAGTCAGTCGCAAAATTGAGTGCACACCTATAGTTTCATTAGTAATGTAACGTTTTTCAGGGATTAAAAGAAATTAAATGACATCAATCATAGTTTAACAATAACTTTATTTCTCTTCCATATGATTGGTGGGCAAAATAAAAACAATAACAAATGAATTCATTACAAAAAAAATTAAAAACAAAAACAACATCAATTCTCACCTGGCAAAATTGAGTGCACAGTCAACTTTTTATTAATAAAAACAAGTTTAAATGCCCGTAGACATAAAAAAAAACAAATGTCCTCCCTTGGCCTCCAGCACGGCTTGTAAGCGACGCGGCATCGACTCCACTAGCTTCTTAGTCACCGATGATGGAATATTCTCCCAAATGTTCTGAATCGCCGATTCGAGATCCTTCTTATTTGTTGGGTTAACATTTTTTAGTCAATTCATAACCTCACACCACAAATGCTCAATAGGATTTAAATCAGGTGATTGGGGAGGAGTTTTGAGTTGTTTCGGGACATTATAGAGCAACCACTCACGTACTACGTAGGAGGTATGCTTGGGATCATTATCTTGCTGGAAGTAATAAACCCGTGGTAATCCCAATTTTTGCACCGAAGGTTGAAGATTTCGTTTCAGGATGTTGAGATAACCCATTTTGTCCATGGTCGTTTCTATAAACTCCATAGTGCCGGTTCCACTAGCCGCCATCGAGCCCCACATCATTACGCTTCCTCCTCCATGCTTAACGGTTGGGCACAAATTTTGTGATTGCAGCTCCGATCTTGGCTTTCTCCACACCATTTGCCTTCCATCCGATCCAAACAAGTTCACTTTCGTTTCATCGGTGAAAATTACTGTGTTCCAGAAATCCTGAGGTTTGTCCACATGTTCTTTTGCAAATTCCAGCCGCTTTTTGATGAATTATGGAGAGTGTGAGCTGTTTAGTGGAATACCTGTAACTAGAAAATAAGAAGAATGATTAGTAATTTCCATTTAATTCCAACTACCTTTATTGCTTATCTTGACAGATACGCGTATTTCGTCTACAATGTGCAGACTTCTTCAGTGTCGTGTACTAATACTCGACTGGTTTTTTGATGTTTGCTTTTGAGAGAAGTGGTTTTTTCCTAGCAACTCGGCCATGCAAATTATGTCTGTGCGCCGCGCGTCTGATGGTATCGGCACTAAGGGGTCTTTTAATGTTGTCAGCAACCTCCACAGCCAATTTCGGAATGCTTGTTCTAGGATTTTTTCGTAATGTTCTCACAATTTGCCGTTCATCTCCAGGTGTTAGAATACGCTTTCGCCCTCTACCAGCAAGATTTTTCACAGTCCCTTCACATTTTCACTTTTTGATAATTTTGAATACTGTCGAATGTGGTCTACCAATGATTTCAGCAATTTCCCGCAATGATTTTCCACGGCAGCACAGAATTATTACCTGAGTTCGCGTATTAATATCCGTTCCTTTCTTTTTGTAGCCATTTCGATTAGAACTCAGTTGAATTGCAGTAAACAATGAATTTGACCACTCTGCTAGCAGCTGACAGATGCTCATAGTGACACTGTTATAAAACATCACGGAAATTTTTAATTGATAAATACATAAAATGAAATATGTTGACGAACACAAAAGTGGACACTCAATTTTGCGACATTGAAAATGGCTCATTTATCATATTTTCGATAATTCTAAAAAACTGAGTAAAAGTTTGCATGTTATGTGTGCACCCATCACTAGCTGCAAGATTAATTTATTGAACTCCATGGCAAATTTTCATGCATAGTGATATTTGTCTTGGAAATGTTAGAAAAATGTGAACTAGCAGGTGTGTGCACTCAATTTTGCGATGGACTGTAAATCGTAGTATCCGTTCGGGGGTTGATAAACTTTTTTTGCGTAATTTTTTACCCTTTTTCATAATTCATCACATAACATCTCAAGAAGAGATATAAATGCCATATTTTCAATGGCAATGTGATAAAAAAACATGAATAGATAAATCATGTAAGAACACTCATCAAATTCAACTGATTTTCACCAGAAAAACAAAAAAATTGTAAATTGTTAAAGGAAGTGGATAAACTATTTTTGCATACTGTATATCGCTTGAGCACCAAATCCAAATCCGTGTAAGTCTTGAAGACCCAGTGCTCATTCACATGTCAATTATTGACCCTAAAAACGTGATCGAACGTTCTCATGAATCTATTTTACCTTTGATCAAAGCATTCTCTAATTTAACTGCCAGTGAAACCATCCAGAAACTGGACTCAGAATACCGCGAAGACCGTAATGTTGATTTTAAAAATTACACGGAAGAGGAAAGTAGAAGTAGCAACCTGTTTTGGTAGAAGGTACTCTCCGCTCAGTAAGCAGATGGAGAATTTAAGTTCCCGCATTTGAGGAAGTTTATCTCAGAGTTGTTAGTGCTTCTTCATTCATCAGCGAGCGTCGAGCGATTGTTTTCTCATTATAATCTAAACAAAACAAAAATAAGAAATCGTCTGTCGTCAGGTGTACTGCAAGGATTACTTGCAACAAAAGACTATGTGAAAACGCATACTGATCAGCATGGAAAGTTGATACTGACCGGAAATGTGAAGACAAAATTCACGAACGCCATGTATGTAAGTTTTGATTCTCTCATTCCAAGATACATTTCGTTTTCTAACTAGTTAAAACTGCACCAGATTTGAATAAATAAAAAACAAAATAAAGGAATAAAAAAGCTTTAAACGAAAAAAAAGTAAGTAACGATGATATCCAGTTCATTCAGTCACACATAACATTTCATTAGTGTTAAGGTTCAACATTATCCTTTAGCCAATGGCATCTATTTTCGTAGCATTTAATAGAACCACAGATAGCCACAATACATTTAACATTTCTTATACGTCAAACGCAAGGGAATTAAATGCCAACTATCAAACATTGCTTTGAGTTTCATACGGAGGTAATTGCATTGATAAATTTCTCTTAGTCGATTTTTGGCTAATATCGTCAAAGTAAGTTTCAGTATTTAACCTGCAAGACGGAGTTATCCTTTATCGCAACGGATGTGCCAACTCGTTTACCTGTAGTTATCAATTATTTTCGGATCAAAGAAGAGAAATCGCTATATGCAGTTCGCCCGTTCGAAACTCAACGCGAGAAACGTTTGAATTAGTCTTAAATGCACGTACGATGAACAAATTTGGAGTGTTATGGTTGTATGTCTGTGATAAAACTATCGAGTTTAATTATGATATTAAATGCGTTAACAAATGAAAACAGGTTGTAATTTTAAGCAAAATAAACTCATCAGTCCTATATTGACAAGCAACAATACTTTATACATTTATGCTTTTTAATATGGGATTTTCAAAAGAAATTATCAGTTTATTGATAGGGTAGAGCGCTACTTCGTCGTAGTCGCCTATTTTCATTCTATCAAGCAAAAAAAATCAAAAATATCAAATACACTATGCGCTCAAGAAGCAGTGTTGAATAATCGATCATATCTTAGCTTTTCGTGACTAACAAATCCAGTGGTATGTATGGAAAAGTGTATAAAATTGGAAGCGATATACACTAGAATGAATCCTATTTTGTGTTAAAATCTATTTAAAAAAAATAAGGGATGTGCTTAGCACAACGGGGGTTGGCTCAAAAACCTTATCGTTATACATGATTTTTGTTATCTTAATAACATCTTAAGAAGTGTGTATTCTAGAAAATATATATTGTTAAGTATATTTATTTAAAGTATACATATTCAACCTCAAGATGGTAAAAATAAAAAAAATGGCTTATGCATTTTTTATTTTATTTTTTATGTTTACGTAAAACTTCATATAAAATTTGAAAATAGAAGAAAATTGATCGCCAAAATATATTGTAATCTTATATCAAAATTAAACTATAGTTCACTTGAAAAAAAATCTGAATTTTACTTTATACCGATAAATACCGATATTTTTTAATAAGCAATACCGATATTGTATAAATCCACCTGGCAACGCTGTTGCTGGTACAAGTAGCACGGAAACAAGAGGAAAGTATAGCTTGGAAACAATGGCGGGGAATTTACTAGCGTGGAGGGGAGAGGGTGATGACATTACACATTGAGGTCAGCCAAACAAAGGAATTCGCAGATCGCTTGCATGTAGAGATCACGCATTCCCAAAACATCTCTTACCTCACGGAAGGGTTGTCTACCTCGGGCCACTAGGGTATTCAATAGTCGTGCTCTGGAGGCATCATCATCCGGGCAATACCAAACTGCGTGATCGATGTCATCATAACCGGTTCCGCACCTACATACATTGCTGTTGACGAGGTTAATTCTGTAGAGATGTGCGTCTAGCGAGTAGTGGTTGGACATAAGTCTTGACATCACACGAATGAAACCGCGACTTACATCCAGACCTTTGAACCACGATCTCGACGAAACATTAGGAATAATGGAATGTAACCACCGCCCAAGAGAATTACTTGTCCAATCGTTTTGCCAACTTTGAAGAGAACTCTGACGTACTAATGGGTAAAATTCATCGTGTGAAATTCAACTTTCAAAAATCTCGCCTTCTTGTGCGCCCACCTTCGCTAGACAGTCCGCCTTCTCATTGCCTGGAATTGAGCAATGTGAGGGGACCCATGCAAAGGTAATTCTAAATGATCTTTCGACCAACGCACACATCTGCTCCCTTATTTTTGAAAGAAAGTAAGATGAATGCCTTACTGTTTTCATCGGCCGGTAGGGCCTCAATAGAACTGAGACTATCCGAGAAGATGAAATAATGGTCCATGGGCATGTCGGAAATCATCCCCAATGCGAAATTGATTGCTGCCAGCTCAGCAACATATACGGAACAAGGTTCCTGAAGTTTCCGGAAGGCAGATGAGTATTCATTGTAAACACCGAAACCAGTGGATCCATCAATGTGCGACCCATCAGTGAAAATTCTTCTATTGCAATTGACATGTTGGTACTTTTCAATAAAAATATGGGGAATTAAAATAGGTCGAAGTTGATCTGGAACTCCTTGAATAGCCTGTTTCATGGAGAGATCATAAGCAATGGAGGACCTGTGATAAGGAAAGCGTACACTAGGAGGGTTATTGCATGGAGACTAATATCGGATGACATATAGTTAATATAGATTCGTAAGAATCTTGACTGGGTACTCAATTCGAGCATTTCTTCGAAGTTTTCAATCACAAGGTTGTTACTGATTCCACACTTGATCAGTATTCTAGATGAGAGCTCCCAGAAGCGGTTTTGTAAGGGTTGCCAGAACCTCCAGGCTCATATTGTGCGTTTAATGCATACAGCCAAGGGCAATACGTAAACAACGATATTGAATGCGTTCCAATTTGATGAGGTGGCTGTTTCTCGCCGAGAGGAAGCAAAAAGAGCCGTATTCGAGAACTGAAAGAATAGTTGTTTTATAGAGTTTAATGAGGTCTTCCGGGTGGGCACCCCACCATGTCCCGGAAATTGATCTTAGAAAATTGAACCCTTGTTGACATTTCTGTTTAAATACGCAATGTGAGTACTCCAAGTGCATTTTGAATCAAACATGACTTCAAGGTATTTGAAGGTTAAAGATTGAGTAATGTCTCTTCTCAACAGCTTGAGACGCCGTTGGGCTGGGAACCGCTTTCTAGTAAACACTATCACGGTTTTATGCGGTGAAAATTCGATCCCCAAATTTCTGGCCCAGATGGACAGATTATTTAGGGAATTTTGCAATGGTCTTTGCAAGATTTCCGCACGTGGACCTCTAAAGGACATCACATCATCGTCTGCAAGTTGTCTTAGCGTGCATCTATTTTCCAAGCGGTTATCAATATCTTTAACATAAAAATTATAAAGTAAGGGACTTAAACATGAGCCATTGGGTAAGCCCATATAGCTCATTCTTGAAGTTGTCAGTTGGCCTAGATTTAAGGTCATTTGTTTTTCTGACAGTAAATTATACAAAAAGTTATTTAAAATTCCTGTTAATCCACGACTGTGCAGACTATCTGCCAGTATATCTATGGAAACTGAATCAAATGCGCCCTTAATATCCAGAAATACTGAAGCCAATTGCTCCTTGTGTGCAAAGGCCAGTTGTATATCAGATGGAAGCAACGCTAAACAATCGTTTGTTCTTTTACTCTTTCGGAAACCAAATTGCGTATTTGATAGCAGGTTGTTTGATTCAACCCAACGGTCAAGTCTTGATAGGATGATTTTTTCTAACAATTTCCTTAAACCTCGGAGATCGGACGGTATGAATTGTAATCAGACGCTGGTTTCCCAGGCTTTTGAATAGCTATTACTTTAACCTGTCTCCATGCGGGTGGAACTATGTTTAATTCAATGAGAGTGTTATACAGGTTAAGTAATCGTCTTTTAGCGATATCGGGGAGATTTTTTAGAAGGTTGAATTTAATCATATCGCTTCACGGAGCAGAGTTGTTCGATGAAAGCAGTGCCATTGAAAATTCCAACATTGTGAATGGTTCGGCCAGAGAACCGTTACTTCGGGTGGTATCCCGTAAATTCGGTTGTGTTGGGACAGAGTCTGGACAAACCTTTTTAGCGAAGTCGAATATCCACTGCATGGAGTATTCTTCACTCTCATTGGAGGATGAGCGGTTTCGCATATAACGAGCCTTTCTCCAAAGCTTTGTCATCGAGGTCTCCCTAGATAGTCCCTCTACAAACGAACGCCAGTAATTGCGTTTCTTTGCTTTGAGTAAGTTTTTAAGCTTTTTTTCAAGCTTGAGATACTTATCAAAAAGCTCACATGTTTCATGTCTACGATAATCTTTAAACGCATCGGATTTCTCAAGATACAACTTAGTGCATTCATCATCCCATCCAGGGGTGGCGGGTCTTCTTTTGAGGGATGCACTTGGAACACGTCGTTTCTGAGCTTCTCATGAACTTTTGTACATCAGGTCGCAAAGGAAACGATACGCTTCTAATGGTGGAAGAGGATCGGTAGAATCAATACCAAGGGTTACCGCCGATGCAAAATGTTGCCAATCGATATACCTCGTGAGGTCATAAGGAACATGGACTGGCTGGTCTGTTTTCTGAAAACTTTTTGTGATTGAGATAATAATTGGTAAGTGATCACTACCATGGGGATCATTGATTACCTTCCACAGACAATCTAATGATAGTGAAATCGAGCACAAAGATATGCCAAGTCGACTCTCCCTGGCAGGAGGTTTTGCTATTCATGTCACTTCCCCAGTGTTCAAGTTGAAATCATCGCATAAGTCATAGAAAATACCCGCTCTGTTGTCATCGTATTGTTCGCCCCAAGCAGTACCGTGGGAGTTCACATCGCCCAGAATCAGAACTGGAGATGGAAGTAAAGTTACTGATCTCCAAAGTTGACGGCGGTTTATTGATGACTTCGGAGGAAGATAGACAGAAGCTATGCTAAAATCTTTATTCTTTACATTTATTTGGCAAGCGACGAATTCAATGCCTGAGATTATTGGGAGTGAGATTTTATAGAAGGGGTAGCACTTTTTGATCCCCAAAAGTACGCCACCATATGAATCATCTCGGTCCAGGCGAATAATGTTAAAATCGTGGAAGTTTAATTCATCTTCGTATGAAAGCCATGTTTCACAGAGGGCAAATATATCACAATCAGAATTGTGAATCAAATACTTGAACGAGTCTATTTGGGTTTAGACTTCGACGTTCTTGTTCGGTGTCTTTTTTTCCTATGCGATTTTTAATTCAAGGGGCTGTGGTTTTTGATTTTTTTGGAATTGGGAACGCGAATTTTTTCTTTTTCGGGGGGGTTTTTTTTTCTTTTTTTTTTTTAGGGGGGGGGCTTGGGCTCAAAAAAAAAAAAAAAAAAAAATAAAAACTATAAGGGACAGCCCAATGGGGTTGTACGCAAAGTTGACGTAGGACTACGCAGCAGTCAAATTCCCATACACGTCAGGGCCATCCGCTAATTGATTTAAGTCAGTCCTGAAAAGGGCCAAGACAATTCTATTGTACACTCTCTAGAAAGCATTTGGTGGCTCTTAATTACGATACGGCCCCGGTTGTATTTTCTACGATGGTTGAGAGGGCCACTATCTCTAACGCGTAGAAGATAGTTATGGATCTGTTGGTTCATTGGTTGTTCAACACGCTTTGCTATTTACTCCGAGACGCGGCGTTTAAAGCAATGCCATGTTCAGCCGGGGCGCGTTAATGGAAATTTCAAACAGCACAAGAGAAAAATTCATCCAAACGAACTCTCCAGTTGGCAAACTAATTTGGTCGTCCTGAAAAGGACGGATTTAGTTGACGGGGGAGAAACAGTTCGCGATTGAACTTGGGCTTTCTCTATTGGTTCATCTCACGGGATGATTGATTCTTGACTCGTTGTCACGGGTGACTTTTTCCCGCCAACTTGTCGGCTTCAGCAGCCATGTTTCTCGCAGCAAGGTTGACGGGAGCATCGGCAACAACAGCCAATCGCACCAACGTCTCTCTGGGCAACGACTGCTCACCGCCGCCTACTGCGATCCAACAGCCACTGCACAGCTTAACGACTGTCGTAAGACTGAATCAAAATGTTCTGCTGAAAGCTGTTAGGTAAAAGTATCGGATGCTAGTGCACAAAAGAAGGCGGTACCAACGAAGGCAATGTGTTACAAATAGCATCAAAGGGGACGAACTTCAATTATTGCGCCACAATAATTAGTTTTAATTATTACACGCAAGACGGATGATTTTCTATACCGAACCTTTCCTAATTTGCTTGCCACCGCCAGCAACTAATCCGCTATGCATAGCTAGGAACTACAACGAACTCAACCACATGGTCGGTCTGAAGTGACGCAGTTCGGCTCGAATTCCGTCCGTTGGTTGTTCAACCTTCTTTGTCATTTACTACGGGACCCGACGTTTAATGAATGCTATATTCAGCCGGGGCGCGGTAATTGAAATTAATTTCAAACATCACAAGAGAAAATTTCAACCAGATAAACTCTTTAGTTGGCAAACTAATTTGGTCGTCCTGAAAAGGACGGATTTAGTTGACGGGGGAGAAACAGTTCGCGATTGAACTTGGACTTTCTTTCTTGGTTCATCTCATCTTCATTGCGGGTGGCCATCTGCAGGTGACGTGGGATGATTGATTCTTGTCTCGTTGTCACGGGCGGCATTTTTCCGCCAACTAGTAGGCTTCAGCAGCAATGTTTCTCGCAGCGAAGTTGACGGGAGCATCGGCAACAGCCAACTGCACCAACGCCTCTCTGGGCAGCGACTGCTCGCCAGTGCTGCCGCCAACTACGATCCAACTGCAGATCCTACGCTGCACAGCTCCACGACCGCCGGAAAACTAAATCAAAATGCGAAGGTGTACCCCTTATATAACATTCATGGCTGCCTAGGAGACGTTCCTTACTTAAATATGAAGTCTGTGCGCGGAAAGTACTGTGTATTTGGTAAATTTACTATGAAAAATCGATATTATAAGACATCACTTCATATTTGCGTTAATTTTATTAGTTGCATGTTAAAAATCAATAGTTTGAAATATTTAAATCGAAGCGTAGAAAATGTTCCGATAAATTGGTGAAAACATTTTGGAAATCAATCGTGGAATGACTTAGTTATTAACGTTCAAAACCTATATATTTTTCGTGACGCTCCAAATTTTCGCAATTCGAACGTGTACCCCAGTATTGAAAATACAGACGTAGTCCTACGTCAAAAAGTACGGGCACAAAGCTAATGTGCTCGACGGAGGCCGACTACCGTGCTGTTGGCGCTCACCTAGTCGCCAAGCAACACGAATTCTACATCCACGACGCACCCGGAAACAAGCCGTTGAAGGTGATTCTGCGTGGCCTTCCAGAATTCACTCCGGAGGAAATAGTCGCTGAGCTGCAAGCGGCGGCTCTGAAACCAGTGAAGGTGTTCCCAATCAGACGTCAAGAACAGGGAAATCATCGGGACCAACTCTATCTGATCCACTTGGAGAAGGGTTCCGTCACGATGGCGGACCTGTTGAAAACACGGGCCCTTTTCAACGTCATTATCGAGTGGGACCGGTATCGCCCGAGGCAACACGACGTGGCACAGTGCGACAAGTGTCTGGCGTTCGGTCATGGGACCCGAAACTGCCACATGAAACCCCGGTGTGGAAAGTGTGCCGGTCCGCACACAACCATGGATTGCGCCCCGATGGATGAAGGTGCCCCATCAAAGTGCGCCAACTGTGGCGCTAACCACGAAGGCAGCAACCGTGCTTGTCCCAAACGAGCGGAGTATTTGGCCATCCACAAGTAGGCGTCCACCAAGTCTCGGCCTGGACAACGCCGCCCGCCACCTCGAATGGACGAAGAAAATTTCCCGAAGCTCCGGTACCAAGTTCCGAACCTGCCGCCAGTTCCATTAAACTATCGCCATGCAAACCGCCCGTCAGCATCCGTTCAGCAACGATTCGTGGCAGCCGCCGACGCCCCCATGCCAGCTCCTCCTCCAGGCTGGTACAATCCGAGTTGTAGTTCCTCCACGCAACCCCCTACCGATGGACAGCTCTATGACACGGAGCAAATGGTCGAATTCGTCCAAGAGCTCTACCGCCAACTACGTTCCTGCCGCTCGAAGGAGGAACAGCTAAAAGCCGCCACATCCGTGACGATGAAATTTATTTTCAAGTATGTAATTGCACCATCAGCATCCTCAATTGGAATGCTTGTTCCATCCGGAACAAAACAATTGAGCTCGGTGACTTCCTTAACAGGAAGGTCATCGACATCGCCATCGTCACCGAGACACATCTCAAACCGGAACACATTTTCATCCCCGGATACCGGATTATGCGACTTGATCGTAGCGGCTCTAGTGGAGGAGGAGTTGCGATCGCCCTGCGCTACAACATCAACTGCCATCTGCTCCCGAGTTTTGAGCTAGTACACCAGGAGCTCAGCTCGGACCACTATCCGGTGGTGGCCGAAGTTGGCTCCTCGGTCAACCGGCATCAAATCACCAGACAGAACTACCATCGCGCCAGTTGGGAGAGGTTCCGACAACACGTAGACGACAACATCGATTTCAACATGCATCTTGAGTCGGTTGATGACATCGAACGGCAGCTGCAGAGCATCGAGCAAGCGATCTCCCAGGCCCGGGAGCAACATGTACCGGTGATTGATCAGGTGAGCAACTCTGTACCCATTGATAGACCCACTAAAGAATTAATACAATTGCGCAACGCCATCCGAAGGCAATACCAGTGAACTGGTTTGCCAACGCTAAAAAGTCACTGCAATCGAGTGACAAAAATTATTAAGGCCAGAATGGTGGACATCAAGAATAATAATTTTGCCGACAAGATCCGCTCTCTACCAGATTGTGCAAAGCCGTTCTGGAAGTTGACAAAATTTTTAAAAACTAAGCCAAGGCTCATTCCACCATTGATCCCACTAGACAGCAATGGCTCTAAGGATCGCTTGATAACTCCTGCAGAAAAGGCTGCTGAGATAAGTCAACACTTCGTCAGCTCCCACAATCTCGGACAAAACATCGTCAGTCCACACGAAGCTGCCGTTAGCGCGCTTATTACTAACATTCATATAAGCCCCAATGACTTCACAGAGGAGTTGGAGATCACACGAATTGTTGACTTATATCAAAATCTCACGAATTGTTGACTTATATCAAAATCTCAAAGAACATGAAGGCCCCAGGTTTCGATAACATCTTGAACTTGGAGCTCAAGCAATTGAGCCCTCAGTTCTATAACCATCTGGCAATGGTTTTCAACCAATGCCTCCGACTTGCCTACTTCCCCACGTGTTGGAAGTCAGCCAAAGTCATCCCCATCCAGAAACCTGGGAAAGATCCTTCGTGTTCCAAGACCTATAGGCCCATCAGCCTTCTCTTGGGATTATCCAAGCTATTTGAGAAAGCGATTCACCGTCGGCTTCTCTCGTCTGCCGACGAGTTTAACATCTTGCTCGACGAACAGTTCGGTTTCCGACGTGGTCGCTCAACAGTGCACCAACTTAACCGTGTAACCAACATCCTCAGGCGGAACAAGTCTGTTGCGAAATCATCTGCCATGGCACTTCTCGACATTGAGAAGGCCTTTGATAACGTGTGGCATGATGGCTTGGTGTACAAGCTGCATCGATACAATCTTCCTATCTTCCTGGTGAAGATTATTAAAAATTATCTGTCGGACAGAACACTCAGAGTTTCGCTGCAAGGTGCAGTTTCCGATGCACAGGAGATCTCCGCGGGTGTTCCGCAGGGAAGTATACTAGGTCCACTTCTGTTCAACCTATTCACCTCGGACATACCCCCGCTCCCTGAAAATGGCTCTCTGTCGTTGTTCGCCGATGATACATCAGTCGTCCACAATGGTAGGGTAACAAGAGCGCTTACAGCAAAACTGCAGAGAAGCCTGAATGTTCTGTCTGAATACTTCGCCGAATGGAAGATCTGTATCAACGCGGCAAAGACCCAGGTCATCCTATTTCCACACTCCAATTCTCCTGGACTTGTTCCGCCTGAGGATTGTAAAATTAGCCTAAACGAAACAACTGTGGAATGGGCCAAATCAGCTGTCTATCTTGGCGTCACCATAGACAGCAAGCTTATTTACAGGGAGCAGGTTAACAAAACTGTCACAAAGTGTAACGTTCTGTTGAAGCTACTGTACCCATTGATCAACAGAAGGGCTACATTATCCCCGAAAAACAAGCTTGCTGTCTACAAGCAAATCATACTTCCAGTCATCGAGTACGGCATGCCAATCTGGGAGAGTTGCGCAAAAACACACCACCTGAAGCTTCAGCGTGTTCAAAATAAGTTCCTCAAGATGATCCTGAACATTAGCTTTTTTTTAACTTTCACAATCACGAGTCCCGATTAGCCCAGTAGATCCCAGCAGCCGACCTCGAGACAAGATGTAGTTCTCTAGATTGCGCTAGCCATCACTGGTAGACCGTTGCTTCAACCAAGTCTGCTGAGGTGTTTGACTGGTATCTTCTTTGTTACCCCACCCTAGCGTAACAGTTATTCACGTTTAAAACTCGTTGACGGACTGCTTAGAGGAAGCCAACATTCGCAGATCCGGTTTACTTGCTGGGTCAATTGCTCGAAGGAAACTATCCTATAATTATAGGTTCTCTCATCATATTATTTCGCAAATACTTTTTAAATGCATCCAACGTACAGCAAATTGAAGAATAATATCGTTACTAATACAATACCATACTGAAAAATATTTAGAACACTTTTTCAGGTTGCAGGGCGAATTATCGCAAATAGAAACCCCGACAGAGCCCAACCAGTAAAACGATTTGTGGCAATCACACAATTAGGGCAAGATTCGTTGCTAAGCACATGATACTATAATACGGCACTCTGAAGATAGAATAATTTCAATAATATCACACATAAAACTAAATGTTGGATTTCTTGAAAACGATGCAGCTAAAGAAAAACACGTCACATTCGAAGCACGGGCAGTGTTGCCACATTTTTTTCATGGTAAATCTATATTTTCACATCAAAAAATCTCTTTTATCTATATCCGGCCGTTGAAAATCTGTAAAAAATCTGGATTGTTCATTTAACCACTGTTTGGTTTCCGTCCAATAATGGTTGAAAAATAACTTTGCGTGCATCGTATTTGAGCCAAGTACTTTACGCGATTAAAATGTTTGCCGCACTTATTGAATTACACTGCATACCTAGCTATTGAGCTTATTGCCCCATTGATTTTTGTTTACACTTGAGCTGTATATGGAAGCCCATCCTCGACCGAGGATTTAATTTACCGCAGAAAATAGACTTGAAATATACACGCCTATAAATACTTTATGAACAAACTAAATTCCAATTACTTACATATTTCATCATATTTTAAATATTTTGATATTAAAAATAGTTTAGCCTGAATAAATAGCACTGCCACAAATTTTGAAATTAGTTTTGACTACTAAAAAGTTGCTTTTTCATTTTTTTTAAGTTATCACACCTACGGTGGTGAGCTCCAACAAGTATTATCCTCGGATTAAATCCTGATTAAGAATGTCTTTCTGCTTTTATGCCAGCCTTGATCTTATCAACTTGACTCCGGAGAAGAATAATGATTATTAAAATTAAAAAAAAAAAAATCCCAAAGTTTAAAAGTTTCGTTGCGTGAATTCAATTTTTTCCTGCTCTGTACATTTAAAAGTTGAACTTTTCAGAACAAATTGGAGAACTGTCAAATCGAAACCGTGGCATCGTTGAAAAGGAAAGCAGATTATTTTTATTCCAAAATGAACGTCCATCCAGTGTCGTGCAGTTAAAATAAAAATGTGCTTTTTGAATTGAAATAAAAAAAGTTTTAGCATAAAAAGGTATAATGATCAGATGAACTGTGGCATTCTTTAAAATGAAAGCAAATTATTTTAATTGCAAAATGAACTTTCAACTAAGTTTTCCATCACGAGAGATCCATGTCGGACATAATCACCCAAATACACCTGACTAACATCTGGCATCTGCTGCCGTTCGTCGTCACTTGTGGCAGCTCTGCAAATAAAAAAGTGGGATGATTAATTCATCTAAAACATTAACATTCGTGTATTAACGTACCCATCCTTCAGACAGAGATTGTTGCTATTATCCGCCCCAAGGAAAGTATCGTCATCAAAATCTCTATCGCCGTCATCCAGTTGGGTTGATAATCGCGAGCAATTTCTTTGAAACTTTACTCCATTTGTTCGTACTGTAGCAATGTGATAGAACGAAAAATTTCAAACGATACCGACGTCGATCCTCGAGAACGACGACTTCCTTGTGTAAACACTTGTAAACACTTTTAAATTTACACACTAAACCGAAAAAAAACCTTTTTAAAAAAAAAACATTTTTTTTATTAAAGCTTGCTTCAGATAGAATTGGAACAAAAACAATTGCCTGTATTTCAGTTATTTATTATTGAATTCAAGATCTTTTTTTATAAAAATGTAGCGTTTTCTTCATACTTTTAAGAAAAAATACGGATAAAATTATTCGTCACGGTTTCGAAGGAATTCTCGATTTTTTCCTGTAACACGGCTCATTAGGCGGCGCACACCTTCTTCGTTCATCGTTTAAGCTATCTTATTCCACCAGGTCTTCATCTGATTGATGTCTTTGATAACCTTTTCCTTTGCCTTGAGTCTCCTCTTCATGATTGCCCAGTATTTCTCAATAGGGCGGAACTGGGGGCAGTTGGGTGGGTTAAGGTTTTTCGGAACAACCTGGACCTTTTCGATTTGTGGAACCTGGACCCCTTTCTCTGCATACCATTCTTGAACGACTTTGCTGTAATGACAGCTTGCCAAATCTGGCCAAAACATTACGGGATGGTCGTGGGATCGAATGAACGGCAAAATTCGTTTTTGGAGACACTCTTTTTGGTATAGTTCCGACGTCATTGTCTTATTTGTAACGAAAACTTTCGTTTTTTTTGCCACAGTTGCAAATGCCCTGCCAAATCATGAATTTTCGAGCAAATTTGTCGGCAAAAACAAATTTAAATTTGGCTGGAACATCCCCCCGAGCCGTTGCCAAGTAAAATTTTTGACCTGGGATTTTCCCGAAGTCAGCCTTGACATAGGTTTCATCGTCCATCAGAAGACACCCGTCGAACTTGGTCAGCACCTGGTCGTATAGCTTCCGAGCACGGATTTTGGCCACACTATTCTGTTTTATGGTCCGATTTGGCTGTTTGCTAGCTCGATACGACTTGATTCCTTCCCGGAGTCAAGTTCTCCTCACGGTACTATGGGCAGCACCAAATTTTCTGGCCAAATCACGGTCCGACAGATTGGGATTCCTCTTAATCGTCTTCAAAATCTTACCACGCAGTTTCCGGTCGACAGTTCCACTCCGACGATTGGCTTGAGGCTTCCGAATCGTCGTTAATGTTTCCTTATACCGTTTGAAAACGCGCCATACGGTATTTCTGGGCAATTTCAGCTGTTTAGCTAGCCTAGATGCAGACCACAATGGATTTTCCAAATAACTGTGCACAATTTTTTCCCTTCTTTCGGCTTTCATGTTGATTGTTTACAAAGTACAGTCGATTTGCGGAATGTCAAAAATACATACGTAAAGCTGACAAAATTCCCGACACGTGGGCGCCAAGAACTTCCAAATCCGTCCACCAGGAGCGCCACAATATGAGCAAAAGTTTGTTCCAATTCTAAATGAAGCAAGCCTTAAATAATTTTACTTTTAATTTAATGAAAAATAAACACTTTTGGGAAGTAAAACGCAAATTTTTTAATAATATTCCTTTTTTTTTACAGATCATCCGAAAAGGGACGGTAATATAAGTTAATCTGAATTGAAGCTTACCTCTTTTGAAATAGATAACAGAATTCTGTGAAAAATTACGGAAATTGATCTGTTCAAGAAAACTGTACCGATTCTCCTGTAAAATCGATATATTTTACGAAAAGATCGATGAAAACAAACAACATTACGGATAGTATGATGAAATGACAATTTTTCACCGAATCACTGTGATCAACCAAATATTTACCAAATTATACCATTTCCAATCGATTCAATTCATAAAAATATTTCGAATAACGCAGAGCTCCGCTTGAAGCAAAATGTATCTCTATTCATATCAGTTCGTTGGTTTTTATTGTTCTAATCAAACTTTTTGTTTGTTCTAATCAAACTTTGTTCCATTGTTTCAACTAACGAGTGTATCGAATATAAGCTATCCACATACATTTGCGTTGTACGCTTTTATTTGTGATGGTTTTTTATGCTCTGAACACTGCATGCTGTGCGTTTGACTGTCAGCTTTCTTTTGTTTACTTGTTTGTGCGGTTCAAATTCTGCGTTTTCAAAATGTCGCGTATTGAAAAGGAAGTGTAAATTAACGTTCTGGACACATGGCTAAGTGAGAAGGGTATTACTATGCGAAAATTGGCGAAGCGGTTTGGAATTCATCATGCGAGTGTTAAAACCATCATTAATAAGTTTGGGGAACACTATTCTTTGGATGAGCTACCAGGAAGAAGCAAAAAACCCGGTTCTTCCAACCCGAAACTGGAGCAGAAAGTGGTATCTCTAATCATGAAGAACAAATCAATGAGACCTATGTAAAGGAGGACTCAAAAACCCTTCCAGGTCCACAATACTTTACTGCCGTCGTTGGGGAGGATGTGAGCGATGCGGACAGGTCGATTCAAGTGGAGAAATTTGGTCGAAAGGTACTGGTATGGCAAGCAATATGTTCCTGTGGTTTGAAGTCAACCATTTTTTATACTACCGGAACTATAAATGCGGAAATCTATCGATCTGAGTGTCTCCAGAAGAGATTGTTGCCTTTATATAAGAAGCATAGTACACCTCCACTGTTTTGGCCGGATTTAGCGTCGGCTCACTATGCCAAAACCACTCTCAATTGGCTTGCGGAAAAGGGTATAGATTTCGTTGAGAAAAATATCAATCCACCAAATTGCCCTCAGCTTCGACCCATCGAACGTTACTGGGCAATCGTGAAGAGGGTCTTCAAGAAGACTGGTAAGGCAGCTGGGAACATGCAGGAGTTCAAAAAAATTTGGGCTCAAGCGTCCAAAAAATGCGATGCAACACTTGTCCGGAACTTGGTGAAGAGCATTCGATCCAAAGTTCGAAAATTCGTGAAGGAATAACTTAAATTTCATCCGGTCTTCATTATGTTCAAGTTTAACCTCGTACAATAAAGGATCAATTTTTTGTATGAATAAAATATCGGTTTTCAACATAATTTGAAAGAAAGTTTGTGGATAGCTTATTTTCGATACACTCCTCAAACAAAAAATAATACCAAAAATCTGTGGAATATTCCAAGTGTGAAGCAACGTTAGAAAATATTCAATATAAAAGTAGAACTATATTTTGTGAATACTGGTAATATAATTTTACTATCGTGTGAACAATGGTATGGTTATTGAAGGGCGAACACGAAATTATTGTGACACATTCAACAGGACATAACTTTTTTACCATTCGGTAAAAATCAACAAAATTTTGCACACTTTCTCATTGATGTGTATTGTTTACATGCTGTCAAACTCGAAGTCGTGTTTTTCGATTCAACGAAAATGGAGGTGAACCAGTCGAGAGAACAAATTCTTTCCAAACACCTGGAATTTCCTGACCTGTCGCACCGGCAGTTGGGAAAAATGTTGAACATTCACCATTCAACCGTCTCCAGAGTGTTGAAGCGGTTCCAGGAGCGGTTGACGTTGGACCACGGCAAAGGAGCTGGAAGAAAACCGGGACCGGAGAACAAAAAGACGGAGGGAAAGGTGAAGCGGATGATTAAAGCAAATCCCAACGTCTCAAGCCGTGATTTGGCTAAAAAGATCGGCATGTCGCAGAGCTACGTCCAGAATGCAAAGAAGAGAGCTGGACTACATACATACAAGGTACAGAACTTCCCAAACCGCGATGAGCGGCAACAATCAACGGCTAAAACTCGGGCACGGAAGCTCTACGAGAAGATGCTGACAAAATATGACTGCTGTGTGATGGACGACGAAACGTATTTAAAAGCCGATTTTAAGCAAACTCCGGGGTTGGAGTTTTTCACCGGCAAGAGCAAGTTCTATGTGGACGACAAATTTAAGAAGAAGAAAATGTCGAAGTTCGCCTCCAAATATCTCATTTGGCAGGCCATCTGCTCTTGCGGACTGAGGAGTGAGCCTTTCGTGACAAAGGGCACAGTAAATGGCGAGATCTACAAATCTGAGTGCCTCGAGAAGCGCCTTTTGCCGTTCTTGCAGCAGCACGACGAAAGCTCCGTTATTTTGGCCAGATTTGGCATCATGCCACTATTCTAAAAGTGTCCTGGAGTGATATGAGGCCAATTCTGTCCATTTTGTTCCAAAGGACATGAATCCGCCAAACTGTCCGGAGCTGCGCCCGGTGGAGCAGTACTGGGCAATGATGAAGCGGGAACTTCGGAAGAGCAAGAAGACAATCAAAGACAAGAAGGACATGTTAAGAAAATGGAAAAAAAAACTGAAAAACTGGTACCGGATGACACTGTAAAGACTTTGATGGAGGGCATCAAGCGAAAATGCGTTCAATTTTACACTCAAGGCTCCATCGATTAACTTTTCTTTTGATTTTTGAAGTAAATATATGTATAAAACTACCCTAAGATTTTGGTTTGATTCTAAACCTTATAAGAAAATTGGCATGACATTTTCGGTGTCGCAATAATTTCGTGTTCGCCCTTTACACATTGTATGTGTGATAGGTAGAAATAAAAGTTTGTTGATAAGTATATAAGTTCATTTTGTGCATTGCTCACCAAGATATTAATGAAAACGACCAAAATATAAGTTTTATTTTTGTACTTGTTGTTGTTCATACTTTACAGGAATCGGTAGCTTATATTATCGATACAATAATATTGTCTAACATCAAACCTTATAATCAAAGGGTTTGAATCTCACATGAAAAGAAGTAGCCCATACCAGTTAATTCTTGAGATGAATGCTGTCCATCGAGGGATTGACTATTGCAAATTGTCCATCCCCTTGTCATCATTTAAGACCTGCGGTTATCAAGTAATTTAGTAGTATTGATAAAATAGCAAATTTGTACTAGACATAAAAGAACACACTTGTTGATTGTAAAGATTGATGCTATCCACCGAAGGGGACTTAACCGATGCTCATGAAGATCGAACACAGAATAGAAAAGGATGAGATTAAATTGATTGATGCCTTCGAAGCGGCCATCCTTCCGGTATGTACTTAGATTTCGTTGAGAAAAATATCAATCCACCAAACTGCCCTCAGCTTCGACCCATCGAACGTTACTGGGCAATCGTGAAGAGGGTCTTCAAGAAGACTGGTAAGGCAGCTGGGAACATGCAGGAGTTCAAAAAAATTTGGGCTCAAGCGTCCAAAAAATGCGATGCAACACTTGTCCGGAACTTGATGAAGAGCATTCGATCCAAAGTTCGAAAATTCGTGAAGGAATAACTTAAACTGTTAAACTGTTCAAGTTTAACCTCGTACCATAAAGGATCAATTTTTTGTATGAATAAAATATCGGTTTTCAACATAATTTGAAAGAAAGTTTGTGGATAGCTTATTTTCGATACACTCCTTATATCTGACAAACGCTGTAGGCGCCTCAATTAGATTTCCAAAATATGGATATTTAAACACGATCAAAAAATGCAACAATTGGGAGGATTTTTCAAAAATCTGTAAAATCTGAGCACGGGTTGCTTCGATGTTCTGAAGATGCTCGAGACCGTGGACGCCTAAAACACGTCGAAACAAAGTGCCATTTCATGAGGGAGCTCATTCAACAAGTGGTGATTGCAATCAAGTTCGTTTGTTCATCGGAGCAACAGGCGAACACATTATCGAAAACGATGACGAAGGCTCTACCATCAGCTTCCTTCAGAAAGTTGCTGTCGGCACTGGGAATTCAACCCCGCCATGTTTGAGCAGAGGTGTTAGGAACAAACATGCAACGTGCACAATCGTTTGCATGTGAGCTCTGTGAAGCTGATTATGGAACTTCCTTCCACCTAGTATGTCGTTGTCCTGCAATTGCTCAACTACGTTGTAGTATTTTCGGTCGTCATTTTATTGATGAGTCCAATTATAAAAATCTTAACTTAAAAAACGTTCTTCAATTCATTTCCAGGTGTGGAAAAGAACTCTAACGCTTTTAACCTACCATAATATTAATATCTGCTCGGTTTGCTCCCAGTGAACTGTCGGAACTGCCTCCACTGGTAGAACTGTCTTTCAATAAATTCATTCTGTACGTGAAAGAATTAACCACAATTTTCGTTTTCCTAAATTTAAAATACATTTTGCCGTTTTATTCGGTCTTCCTGTTTGTCCATCCGAAACATCATTATTTCCCATAATAAATAGACATTAATAGGCGTTTAAGTTATACTTGAGTGGGTGGATCTTTTTATGTGCCGGTCACTGCACAATGGGAGAAAAATCCAGTTCAAGGTTTCAAGCACGAGGACAATAAACCGCAACGCTCTTGAGTGCCGATATGAATTTCCATTTATGCAGTATGCAACTCATTTCCAAAACATGTTGCATTCAATTCGTTGCAAAACGCGACTTTTGTTTTCACTCATCGTCATTATCCAACTCGGCAAGCCTCGTTGCGTTGTGCTCAACACAGGTCAAGAACAGGTGTCTCAATGTGGAAATCGATTCAAAGTACTTTTCCATTATATTGGGTGAAACCTATGTACTATCCTCAATGCCTTTTAGTTTGCTTTTCGAGCACGTGACTTGGCCAGGTTCAAAACACAACATGTGGGAGATCGAATCAAGAAACACATCCCTCCTAGCGAATAACTTTTCTTTTTCCGGCGAAGACTCACTCAACAACAACATCACAGAAATTCTTTCGGAACTTTTATTTGCTGAACATCATCCAAAATAAATAATTTATATAATTTTTCCTCCTTGCTACCGTCCGGTCCGGTGTGCTTTCCAATGTTGGTTTTCTAATGTTTTATATGATAATAATGATAATAACAATGCAGTTAACATTACAACTACCTGGTCATATTTACACACATATACAAATATAGCTCTTTTTTGTTCGTTATTTCCCTTGCATTTATTTTTCTTTCGTTCAAATGAATTGTTTGTAGAAACAAGCAGAAACTTGCGCCAACTATTGCAGGCCTCAAATTGATAGTAAGGATATACTTGTTTATTAAGTTTGTGTTAAATTTTCATATATAGAATTTCTTTTATTTCTTTTACTCAATTTACATGCACCTAGTCCTTCGTTTTTCTCGGAAAAAATCTTATCAAGTGAGTAAGCTTACATGTACGTACTACTTATGTGTAACATAGGTTTTTCTTGTTTAGATAGTTAGTTGTTAAGGATTAAGTAACGTACTTGAGCGGTTGGTGGAAACATCCCTCTTGTTTATGCGGGGGAGGTTTATTTGTCAACATGAAATACTTGAATGAAGATGCGTGATGATGCGCGAATCGATTCTAAAGTTAATTTAAATAATTCGTCAACAAATCAATAGCAAACAAATTTTCAACTAATCCTAGTAATACAAACATTTCGGCGCAGAACGGATGAAAACAACATCCCGTTGCGCCACTTCGTAAGTGGAATCAATTTTTAAGCGATATGGTTAACGGTATAAAATGTGAGATTTTCATTGTTTTGATCTAACTTAAGGTGTGAATAATTTACGCTAAAACAAAAGCGTTATAATCGAATACTTTTCGTCCTCGGAACTAAAAGTAGGAAATTTGCTAATACAGTTTTTGTTGTTGTTGTTGTTTTTTTTTTCGATAGTGTGAGTATGAGAATTGTGTAGGGAGTCTGGCTCAACCTTTCTACGCAGAAAATAACCAATAGTTTCGATCGGTAAATTTTAATTGTGTGTTTGTGTGTGTATGTGTAATACGAATAAATAAATTGTGGAAGAGTGTTTTTGAGTGTTGGATGGTAATACAGTTCGTTTTGTAGTGCTGTGATTGGGTGCCGCCTACTTCGACCTATTTTTTGTAGTTTTCACGGGGTTGCTTTGTTCTAGCGGTCATCTCATTGGTTTGTTATGATGAGTATTTGATTGCGTTTGGGTTTTGTTTTGGTGAGTTTGAGTATCTGAGTTCATCGTTGGTATTGGTTCAGTTTAGTTCCAGCTGTAAGTCAGACAAGAGAAAATTAAGAATTAGGGTTTTTTTTCGGTTTTAAGCGTCAGTTGACCATGAACTTACAAGTATCGATTGTTCCTTTTACGTCCCATGTTGCATAGTTTGAAGTGGCACAGTGACATGTCTGTAATTGAGATGACAGTTAATTAAACTTTTATAGACATATTCAACTCAATAAACTTACAATGATTGCTTTTCTTTTCCTCCCTAGGTTTCTGGAAGGACAGCGGTTTTGGAAGCTCTTGAAGCCTTGCCAGCCTGTTCAGCGTCTTGACTGGATTCTCCGCCGGGAGGTCATCCAAAAACGAATCGTCCCCAGTCTGTTGTTGTTGCTGTTGTTGTTTGTGCAGCTCTTGTTGGATAAGTTCCTCTTCCTGTTGCTGTTTAGCGGCTAACCCTCCCAGGTATTGAAGCAGCTTCAGTTCTTGATTGTGGAGCTTGTGAACTTCGTCTGCCAGTTCATTATAGAGCTCCTCGACGGGAATGTCCGCCTTCGGAATGTACGAATCCTGCCGGGCCAGTGCCGGGCTTGCGAAAGCCGTCAACCACACGGTCAGCAGGAAAACGCTGCTATGAATTATCATTCTGCGAAAGGTAAGTCAAACAGAATGAAACGTAATTAGTTCCGACGCGGAGATGACGAATTGTTTGCATTAGCTTCCCTAATGAGAAAAACTTTTTTCAACCTTGTCAAGAGATCAATCATCCGCCATTGGCTACCCCCACGAAAAACTAGACAAATCATCTTTGCAAAAGAACATGTTGTCTTACCCGGTGGTACGGTTAAATTAACGGAAGTTTGATTTGATTTAAAATTCACAACATCCTTCCAAATGCTCCAGGCAATCCGACAAAAAGGTTGCCGGGATGCCAACTCAGTCACACAGCTAAAATCGCGACGTGCGTTTTTTTTTTTGCTTTTCTGGTACCGGTTTTAGTGGACAAAAACAGCGGTGGTTGTATTACGATCCAAGATAGCCTTTATTTCCAGGGAAAAGCAACAGGGTTTTGTTTATTTATTTTTGATTGTTGGAAGTTTGATTTCCAGATGAAGGAGAGGAAGAATGGCGTGAAGTTTCAGTGCGAAACAATGATGGAACGTATAGGCTCACGAACTTGCACTTGAAAATCTTGGTTAAAGTTAGGGATGCCGGAAAGCTGCACAGTCACGTTGCATAACGAATGGCCTTCGGCCTAGAAAATGTGCAGGCACATGTTAAACTGCATGAATGCATCACCGTTGATGCATTTTGATACTTGGTGATTTGTTCATGCTGTGCTGTATAATTTATATAACGGAATATATCTCGTAAATCGAGTGTTACGGCGTTACGGGTTAATGTTTTCCCAATACCGAAAACTTGGTCCTATGTGGGTGAAGTTTATTTCCACTTAATTACTAAAAATAGTTCAATTTGAATGTACACGGTATTTTCTTGTCCGGATGAAATCCCACACAACGTTTTACATAATGATGCCTGGGCAGGTCTAGAAGGCTACGTTTTTTCAGATATAATAATATAACCGCTAGTTAAATCTGGATATAGCTGGACAGCGTGTCCGCTTCTATCAACAATAACTTTCCTCGATGATTTCTAGAAATTTTTATCAACAAGACGAAATGCCACGTCAGCATTTATAAACATAACTTTTCGAGGCCTTTCCTCTTGAATTGAAGCTGGTCTTTGCATGCTTGACAACAGCATCAAACATGTGAAAGGTTTCCCTATCCGATATTGCTGTTAGTGTGCTTAGAAAATCTCCGATTCCCGAGAAAAAGCCGTGGCCTTTTTAATTATTGGTCTCCATGTTTCTATACATCTGCAGGCTTATTGTTTTAAAGTGATTGAAAATGTAACACAGGATGATTTAAAAAAATTACAACATTTTGGTTAATTGAACTCAAGTGATGTAAATGTTAGTACAATGTTATGCTGTCATCACTCTCCGAACCACAATAAATCTCAAAAATCGGAAACTTCTCCCCATTAACAATAAAAAAAAAATCAAAATCACAATCCACATTCGAGAGCAATCGTCCGATCCTGTCTCGCCCTACCGCAGAGTAGGCCATCCATCCGTGATAGCCGCTGTAATGTCCCATCGCCTGCCATTCCTTCGCCTTCCATTATGCAGCGCGTTTGCCGTGCGATAACGACGCCGTGAATTATTACATTGTATAATGACAGCGAAAAGTGCCCGTCAAAGTTCAATTAATTAGCCTCCTCTGTCCGTTCGCCCATCCCATTGCATTGTCCTTAACAGCGCGCGTTTGGTATACGGCCGATGGTGCATCATCACGCCAGCTCCTGCGATAACGGCGAGCCATCATTTGAATGTACTAAAAACCGGCCATAAAATGCACGATTGCAAAATATCAGCAGCTCACGCTCATTGACTGATTACCTCCATGTGGAACCGTACTACACAGTATGGAAGATTACGCTCAAAACGGTCCGCCGTAATCGCGCGGCAGCTGTGATCGTCAGGGCGGGCAAGCGATACCTAGAAGGCGTGGTCTGCTTCCGACTACTGCTGACCAATCTCGGAACGAAACTGGACTAAGCCGCAAGCCACTAGGCGTGGCCTACTGCGCTGTAATACTGTCCTACATGCGAACGTTTCAAATAAGAAGTGACAATACAAACAACGTGTAGATGACGTCAATCAAAAGCGGTTGACCCGAACTTTTCTCGTTTTGAAGAACGCCGGGAAAAAAAAAAAAAATTTCCGTTTTTCTCCTACACCGTCAGCAATACAGACTGCTCGATGGGACGTGCTTTCATGCATACCTTAATGCAAATCATAGAATAACGTATTTGGGCAACTGTTGTTCTTTCGCTGGAAGTCGAATTGCTTATACTAGGATGGTGCTTTGATGACGAAAATGACATCTGCGTTGGAACATTACGACTGGAATCGGTAGGTGGAAATTATACAGATTTTTACTGGCAAAGTTTAGGAGTAACATATTTTCAAATTGTAGAAGTTAAGGTAGCCGTTGTGGCCGATTCGTATCGCCACTTCGTTCTCTCGAATTTTGCATAAATCTTGAAAATAAAAAAGGTTTTATGTTTACTGTACTGCGTCTTATGAATTCTCAACATTTTATTGCACATTTTCCTAGTTTTTGTGCCATCAAAAATCAAGATGTGATTCTGCCATAAAAGCTGCCGTTTGTGGATTCTTACAAGTTTCATCTAAAGCAATTTCATCTACCATTTTTAATTTTCGACATTTTAAGCTTTTGGGGACACCAGAACTATCGACATTAAGGTGAGTTGCTGCTCCATGTATTTTTTCCTATCTTTTATCTCTCTCTCGCAAACTTACCTCGCTATTTCAAATTGATAAATCTCGTGTTAGTGAATGAACATCGAATCGAACACCCTCAGATTGCTCGCAGCATATAAGCATACAAACTGATGTGATGAAGTATTCAATATCTAGTTCAGATTCTGAGTTATATCAAATCTAAATTTTGAGGTAATGGCTGCCATCGAGAATGCTTCACCCAACAAACATCGGTGTTGAATTAGAGCTTGTTCAAACAAATTTGGAGAAGCTATTCAGCTATTCTAGAAGAAACAGCTGCACGGGAAATAATTTGTTCTTCAAAATGAGGAAAAAAGGTCATGATTTCATGAATATATGGTGTTTTCGTGTTATGAATATACACCATGAACAATATTCATGATATCATGAACTATGTTTCCGCCGCAACGTAATCATGAATCAATCGGGTTAAAACCATGAGCTGAATTCCTGATACTGGAAACTTTATTCATGAATCTGGAAAATCTACTTTATCGACTCTGAATGTAAACAAAAAAATAAATCTACCGTCAGGATTCGAACCTAGTGTTTATGTGAAGAACTGTGATAGTACTTGGTGGATGTACGTACTACGCTATTGTTGATCTTGGATAGGTTAATGAAGCTTATTATACAACTTTAGATTAGAGGCAAAACAACGCTTCCGAAGTTCATGACTCGCATCTGTCATTTCAATCATGAAACTATGAATAATAGTCATGAATTCATAAAATAAGATAAGAGTTCATTTCATGATTTTTTATTCATGAAAAAAGGAACGGATTTGTTCCCGTGTGAACAGCTTCTCCAAATTTGCTTGAACAAGCTCTAATTCAACACCGATGTTTGTTGGGCAGCGTAAGCTCTTAAAAACTGTTCCTTTTTTAATTGGACACTTGATTAATATTGGGTTAAAGTAGAAATTTCATGATTTTTTTTTATATCAGTGTGTAAGTACACTCCTAAAAATTATTAATTTTACACGAGACGTAATTTATCTTTGAAAAAAAAAGGAGAACTTAAATGTTTGATTTAATTTAGTTTGTCGTCTCTTTCAACCCATTCTTATGTTCCAAAGGACGCATGCATGTGTCGGTCTCAGGGCACCGACATTTACATGACATGAACCCGGTGCGTGCGCTGCTACGCTTGCAACTAAATGAATTCAAATTTAATAAAACTGGCACTTTTATGGTTGGTTTTCAGAATGAGTTTTTTTCTTGACTAAGAAGGGGTTCAAACTTCTATCAGAACATGCTTCTTACCCGAGAAATACACACTTTGTGTTTTAGTTACCTGGGTAATTCTCATTTTTGGTTGAAATTTTTTGATCATTTGTATGATAGCCCCCCCCCCCCTTCCAAAGGGGGGTCTCAAATCACCATACAATCATTGCTTTCAAACCACCCAAATGTCAAGTTTGGTTCCATTTGTTTGATTAGTTCTCGAGTAATGCAGAAATTTGTGTTTCATTTGTATGAGAGCCCCCCTTCCAGAGAAGGGAGGGCCTCAAACAATCATAAGAACCTTCCCCAGCCCCAAAAACCCCTGCATACAAATTTTCCCGCCGGTCGGTTCTGTAGCTACCGAGTCTATAAGGGTCAGACAGACAGAAATTCATTTATATATATACATAGAAATCTTGCCTCTTAAAACCCCTACATGCCAAATGTGGTTTGATTTGCTGCAATAGTTCTCGAGTTCTGCAGAAATTTCTGTTTCATTTGAATGAGAGACTTGAACTTCCATGGAAACATTTCTTGCCTCCAAAAACCTCAACATGCCAAATTTGCTTCCATTTGCTTGATTTGTTCTTGAGTTATGCAAAATATTGTGATTCATTTGTATGGGAGCCCCCTTTTCAGATGACGGATGACGTCACCTTAGAAACATTTATTGCTTTTAAAAACCTCCACATGCCAAATTTGTTTCCATTTGCTTGATTAATTTTCGAGTTATGAAGAAATTTGTGATTCATTTGTATGGAAGCCCTCCTTATAGAAAGAGGAGGGGTCTCGAATCACCTTAAACACATTACTAGCTTTCAAAAACCTTCACTTACCAAATTTGGCTGCATTTGTTTGGTTAGATTTTGAGTTATGCAGAAATTTGTGTTTTATGTGTATGGGAACCCCTCCCCCCCCTTTCAGAATCGGGAGGAGTCTCAAACTACCATTGAAACATTTCTTTTCTTTGAAGACCCTCTCATGCCAAATTTGGTTTCCTTTGCTTGATTAGTTCTCGAGCTATGCAGAAATATGTGTTTCATTTGTATGGGAGCCCCCCTCTCAGAGAATGGAGGGGTCTCTAACTATCTTAAGAATCGTCTCCGGCCCCAAAAACTCCTCCATACCAAATTTCACGCCGATCGGTTCAGTGGTGTCCGAGTCTATGAGGTTCAGACGGACAGACAGACAGAAATCCATTTTTATATAGGTAGGGTATGTGTCCCTTGACTCAGCCTAATATTTGTTTTTTTTTTTTCGTATTATCGAGATTTTCAGCCTCGGGCTGGTTCATCTCCCGTCGTAGTCACTCAAACACCTCTTTAGGGAATTTTCGTAACTTGTCCGGAGGTGCGATTTGAACTCATGACTTTGGCATGAGAGGTATGGATGTTAACCTCTACGCCGATTGATTACTTTTTTTTATTATAACTCATAAAATATTTAAGTTATAAGCGACATTTAGCTGGTTATACACTTGCTTAGATACGTTTTATAAGACGTTTGATAGTATGAATCACGAAAAGCTATACAACTAACTTTATAAAATCAGAAAATTTCAAGGGATATGGATGTAATGTCGGTCTATAATCATCAAATTTGGTCTATTTATGGATGCAAGTTCGTCCCATTTGATCGATTTTTTTTTATTAAGACTGCATTCGTTCAGTTTTTTCCCCCTGATTTTATGATTTAAGGCATTGCCAGTTGTATTTGCTTTATCCAACATAAGATTTCACAAAACAAACTAAACTAAAACTGCTTGGAAAAACTTAAGAGGTTTTCACTTATGATTTATTGTCGGTTCGATAGAAATAACATAATAATTCACTCTGCACAGGTTTTGTTCCTTTGATTTTTGTTTAGATGAACCATTTAGAAAATATTCAACCAAACCTTATACATTTTCACTGAAAAATTGACCAATAACAACATTTTTACTGAATTATCAAGACAACAGGCCATAGTTGGGAACAAAGAAAAACATTTGTCCCTAACATTTGGTCTACGGTTTTCTTGCTAAATAACTGTTATTTTATCGATGTGAACAGTTAGTTTATGATGTGTGACTATTTTCTGTACATAGTTCGTTTTATTGGTTCAATTTAGTCAAATTTAGATCATTAGAAGATCATGGAGATAATTTGTTCAGCTTAACCAGTGAAATCATTATGTCTAAAAAGTTACGGAAATCGAAAATTACACGGAAATGAACAACAGTAAATTGATAAATCATATCTGAATTGCTTCGAATTAAATCGGTCCTCATGATGGCAATATAATTTTGTTGATTAACGAATTGATGAATTAACGACATATTTGGAACAAAGGCCGAATGAAGGAGCTACATCCCCTTACCCTATATAGATTTTGGTAGTGTGTAGAATGTTCTTTTTTGCAACATACCAACACATCAACATAGTTATAAATTGCCAAAAATGGGTCGCATCAACCTGTCAACACGCAGATTAATTCTACACAAATGGTGTTCCGAAAAGCTATCGTTTCGATAATTGGCGAAAATAGCAAAGTGTTCGAAGTCGTGAATCAATTATGAAAAAGTATGGTAAAGCCTGTCCACGTTAAATTTCGGACACTTTTCTTTCAGTGTAGATTTTGAATAATTTCACAGATCGCTGAAACGTTTCACTTATATGACAGCAGAAACCTTCCACTTTATTTCGTTGTACAACATGTTTACATTCTTGTTACGTTCAGTAAAATGGCGCCGATTCAAGTGGAAGTGCGCAAAGGCATTTTGTACGAACGGCAGCAAAATCCGAATTTATCGGTACGCAATCTTTCCAGGAAACTAAAACTACCGAAAAGTACCGTGTTTTGTGTTTGCAAATCATTTGACCTGTGCTTGACTGTGGATCGGAAGGTTGGAAGTGGAACAAATCGAAAAGTATGCTCCCGATAAATGGACAAGAAGGTGGTAGCCATTAGTTGAGAAGTCAAAATCATACGTACAAAAAGTGGAGCAGAGGCAAGAACTGAAGGCGTACAAAGTGAAAAAAGCACGCAACCGTGATGACAAGCAAAATTTCACTGCAAAAAGTCGTGCTAAGGAGCTTTACACCAATTTTTTTTTTTTTCAAACATTTTCTTGTATCATAATGGACGACGAAACATACGTACTCGAAGACTTTAAACAACTTCCGGATCTAGCTTCTTACACCGCAATGCAAATGAACGCCGTTGCCGAACATTTCCGGACAAAGAAGGTTTCCAAATTCCTGAAAAAGTATTCGATTTGGCAGGCCATATGTAGTTGTGGTAGAAAATCTAAAAGATTCCTCTCTACCGGCACTATCAATAAGGATGTGTACGAGAAAGCATGTCTGCAAAAGCGGTTGCTACCGTTTATCAGAAGCCACGACTCTCCAGCTCTCTTTTGGCCTGATTTGGCCTCTTGTCACTATGCGAAACCCGTCCTGGAATGGTATAAGGTACAAGAGGTCAAATACTTGAAAAAAAAAGCCAATCGACCAAACTGTCCAGAACTTCGCCCAATAGAGTAGTACTGGGCTCTAGCTAAGCGGCAACTCTTCGGCATTAAGAAGAAAGCAAATGGTACCGATGATTTCCGGAGAAGATGAAGAATCGTCACGGCGGGTGTATCTGAGGATACCGAAAGAAACCTGATGTCGGGTGTACCACAGAAAGTTTGAGAATTCTACAAAAAGAAGGATTAACATCTTAATCAACTATTTCTAATGTAGATAGAACTCTATTATTGTGAAATAAATAATCGGTTTTGTTGAATTATGTGTACATTTTTTTTGCTGCTATTATTTTGGTGTCCAAAATTTAACGTGGACAGGCTTTAATACTTGTTCTCTAGTAGACCTACCGAAATCTGAATGCAGAAAGGAGGCAAAAGAGGAGAAAAAGGGGCAGCGTGGACTTATTTGGTGTTCCAAGATAATTTGTTTGCGTTTGAAATTTGTCTTTACCAGACAAATGATCTGAATGTTTAGCGCAAATTGTCATTGCCGGGAACACATTGAATTTAAGAAAGGTAAAATGGCGATCCTTGGTTTTCTGTTCAGGGCCTGTTAATTTAAACCACGAAGCTTTTACATTACATTTTCATGAAATATCCCACTATTTTCTGCCAAATTCAATGTTTCTTTTTATCCGTAAACATATTTTTCAAATTTGGTTATGGAGCGTTCAAATTGGTCAGCCCACATTACCTCAGAAAAGTCTATGAGGTTAATCTAAACGGATGCTTAATTTTTTGTTTTTGTTTGATTTTACTAAGACACTGGTTAAAACAAACTAAAATTGCGAAAGTACGAAGGAAAATAGTTCAACCCCGAAAGCGGAATACTGTTGGTTGTTTCATTATGAAGCTACAAACAAAGAGTGTGATTTAGTTGGTTCTACCAAGAGCTTTGGTTGCCTTTTAGTATCATTTAATGCAATTGTTGCCTTCATTTCTCTTGTAATAATTTCAAATCAAATAAATCTTCTTATTTGAAGACTAAAAGGCAAATTTTAATGCGAGCCTTCTACTCAGCTAACAAATATCATTAAAAAAAAAAGGAAAAAAAAGATGGAAAAGATAGGGTAGCGACCTTTCATTACATTAAATTTTACTGCGTTGAAAATTAGTGAAAGAGATGAGCGGAATGAAAAATGAAAAAAAAAAAAAGGTTGTTAAATTTGTTTTGAATAAATTATGGTTGTTTGGAAAAAAATGTTAATTTGTTTTGTTAGAACATGCTGTTTAATGTTGGTTTAAAACATACAAAACATATTTTTAAATTCATGGATTTCTGATTGGATTTCACAAGTTTTGAAATGGGACTGTTTTTTCCCGTGATTTAAAAACATGAATTGAAAGTCTCAACAGATGTAACTTATTTTTTTTTTAGAATATCTCATTAAGATCGATCTAGTTATGTCAATTACGAATGGTATCAGAGCTTACGAATGTTCAAAAGTGGTCAACATCGAATACCGACGAAAACGTGGCAATTATTAAGAAAATTTTGCTTGAAAATCGTTATGTGAGACCTAGAGATATGGCAAGTGATCTCAACATCTCATGTGGAACAGTTCTGCACATTGTTTTTAATATTTGGTCATGTAAACAGTTAGAACAGGGCTTCCCGGAAAGAGCTGAGTTCTCGTTTGGTCGGTTTGTGCAAAAGAAGTCCACGAGAAGTTGTGAACATAGATTTGCGGAAAGAACAGCTAAATTGTTTTCCATTTGTTAATCAGATGAATTCTTTATAGAAAAGTGCTTGCGTGAGGATCACGTTGGAAGAGCCATCTCTCTGGGGACTATGAAAAGTGGGTGGAGGTGCGGTTGTAATGGGTGTGTTGTGGGAAATTATTTGAGAATTGAGAAACTTTCCCAATACTTTTTGATCATAGTATACATTGAAACACCGAGCAAAATACCTAAAAGACCATGTTCTCATGACATGGCACACAGCATGTCATAGAACGACAGTAGGTAATACCAAAAGGGGAAGAGCACTATTTTGGCATAAGCGACCATTTTCGCCACATCGGACAGGAATATCAAATCTTTCAATGATTTAGATAAGAAGTAACAAATCATACAATTCTCGACAACTTAATCAAAACAAAGTATCTGATTTTGTAAACAAAGAGGGGAAGAAAGATTCAAACGACAAACTCTTGAAACCCTCAGCAAACGAGGACCACCTACACAAAAAATAACATTTCCCTAATATAATGTTGATGCTAGTTTCCGTGGGGGTGCTGAGAGTTTTGGGAAATTTACGTTTCTTTTTCACTTACAGCCGACTGCCGAAATGTTTCCAATGGCGTTTCATTGTGTTCTGTTGGAAACTGAAATGGTAAGCCGGAATAGCCGTTAAGAAGCAGTGTTAGATTTTCAACAAAAACATTTCAGTCTGCGATCTACCTTCAAATCCAGTAAAGTAAGTTTATAATTTATCTTTAAAGTCACATTCCATTTTCTGTGATAATGAGTGTAGAAAATTAAGGTGAAGTGCAAGTTGTAATTAGTATTACGGGATATAGGTACCCTACCCATCTTCTTTTTGAAGTAAACAGAAGTTTGGTCAATTTTTAATCTGTAGTTGTTTCTTCTTCTTTGGTTTGTCATTCTTTTAGAGAATCCGTGAATGGGAAATTTTGTGTAAACTTGAAATATTTTAAAAGGACATTTACCCATTATAGAATAGCTAATCAGAGTTTACCCATTAGACCATTATTTCATCTTCTCGGATAGTCTCAGTTCTATTGAGGCCCTCCGGTCGATGAAAACAGCGAGGAACTCATCTTACTTTTTTTTTTCAAAAATAAGGGAGCAGATGTGTGCGTTGGTCGAAAGATCATTTAGAATTACCTTTGTATGGATCTCCTCACATTGCTCAATTCCAGGCAATGAGAAGGCGGACTCTCTAGCAAAGGTGGGCGCAAAAGAAGGCGAGATTTTTTAAAGAAGAATTTCACACGATGAATTTTTTCCATTAGTACGTCAGAGTTCTCTTCAAAGTTGGCAAAACGATTGGACAAGTAATTCTCTTGGGCGGTGGTTACATTCCATTATTCCAAATGTTTCGTCGAGATCGTGGTTCAAAGGTCTGGATGTAAGTCGTGGTTTCATTCGTCTGATGTCCAACCACTACTCGCTACATGCACATCTCTACAGAATTTACCTCGTCGATAGCAACATATGTTGATGCGGAACCGGTTATGATGACATCGATCACGCAGTTTGGTATTGCCCGGATAATGATGCCACCAGAGCACGACTATTGGATACCCTAGTGGCCCGAGGTAGACAACAAAATCGACAGAGTCATCCCAAACGGCTTAAAAGCGTTTTTATAAAGTGCCTAACGTCTCAAGTAAGTGTACCGTTTGCGTAATTATGTTTGCACCATCGAACAAATAAGGTTACCGTTTCACCTATGTAAACAATTCCTTGTTTTTATTTGCATTCACGTAAGCTAGCAGCCTATCATAGTAGGCTGCTAGTAAAAGAAGCCGGTTCCTTTAGTTTGACAGTTACACCACGACGAAGTGACAGCGTATTCGTGATTTGTCCCAAGTGCAAATGTCGCAAAAAGCTTTTTCAATCGCCGTGTCCCGGTGGATCGTGAAAAGGGTCTTAGACTGAGAAAATAAAGGACAACTATCCGTGACGGTGGCCACTATTCAATGAAGAAAATGGCGAAGGAATTCGGGATCAGTGACTTAACGACACGGAAGATCGTGGGGCGAAGTCGAGGACACAAAAAAAACTCCAATGATTAACAACCGTATTAGGGAGCTAAGATTCAAGCGACGTAAGAAAATCTTGAATTTCCTCAAGCCAAAACAGTCAGCAATCCTGTTCACTGACGAGAGCATGTTTACTGTCGGTCCCGTATCAAATTCCAGAACCGATCGCTATATTAGTTCTCTCCCGGTAAAAGACGTGGCCGACGAGCATAAAAGCGTGTATCTCACCAAGCATCCTGCATTAGTGGCTTCCGATGGCAAAAAAAATGAACTTGGTGTTCATTTCAGACGGCGACAAAGTAAACATGGAGGTCTACATCGGAATTTTAAGTTCTTCCTTGGATCGAAGAGCAGTATGGCCCGATTACAAATGTTGTATTTCAACAAGATGTGGCTCCGTGCTACACCAAGAACCGCTCTCAGAAGTGGTTGCAGGAACATCTGCCGTTCTGGGCGAAGGATATATGGCCGCCATCCAGCCCTGAGCTTAATCCGCTGGATTACTTAGTATGGTGCGTCGTGAGGGCCGTTGCCTGTTCTAAACGCAACCCGAGTATAGCAAGCCTCCGACAAACAGTGACCCGTCAGTGGAGAGAAATGGATCCAGGCTACTTTAAGACTCTCAGAAACATCCTCTTTTTGAATAAATAAAAATATCAAAACCGAATTTTTTGACAATTTTCTTAATTTTGACATTGCTCAATGGTGCAAACATTATCACGCAAACGGTAAATATTGTTCGCAGCCCCTGTTTATTCGGCTGTGGTTCAATTTGAACTCCTTGTGAAAATAAGAGTTCCTTTATAACCAACGAAAATCAGCATCATTTTAGAATGCATGTGGTTTATTTGAAGAAAGGATTAACGGAATGGTTTGCTGTTTGAAAGGTAATAAAATTTAAAAACCAAGTTACCACCTAACTTAAAAACTAAGTGAAGTGCTTTGACGGAAGAATAACCAGTTTTAGAGTTTTGAAAATCACTTGTCGATAATAGTCAACATTGCCGAAGCCAATATTTCCCCTAGTTAAAAAAAAAAAAAAAAAAACAGTGTATTCAGTAACATTTTTGCTGAAAACATTCATCATAAATACACTTTAGAAGATGTCATGGCGAATAGTTTGAGTTTGGCAGAGAAAGCCGGTTCAGTGAGACTTACATTGAAAGGATGAGTTTATTCTGTGAATCATAAACCATAAAGGCGGTACCGTCGGGTTGTTCAATTTGTGATTGGAAAAGCACCACTTGTTCTCCACAATAACGCATGAAAACGTTTATTACAAGTCACATTTAGTAAATAAACTAGTCTTGTACGGCGAATAGTAGGATTTAATAAAGGCAAACCTTTAGATTGTGTAATTAACTCACTAGATAAGTGATTGTGTAATCATAGGTGCTTTTCGAGAATTTCCAAACTCCAAACGAATCACATCCACAATCACACTTGTGCTGCTGGGATCAACTTACAGGAATAGCACTAAACCACCAACCTCGTACGACAATCCCTAAGGTTACTTAAGATTACATTCTAAAAATAAGAATGCTGAAACCTCACCCCATTTCAACGATCGTATCAACGTCTTAGCTTTCCGTTCATGTCAGCTGCGTAGATCACATCTGTCCCAGGTCGCACGCAAGGCGCTAGAGCCTCTTTCAAGATAACGTCTCTCACTCGTTCAGTGTGTGACACATCCAGAATATCACTTCTACGTCAATGAAACATTTGCCCCTGTCCCACCGCATCGAGCGTCGAACGAGAACAATTCCTCCAAACGGCGGTGTTATTCTTAGCTCTCATCCATATGCAAACCGCCGAAACAATTCCCAATCCATTAGAAATCATTTTCCAGCTCAACTGAAACGTTCTCATGGCAGCGCGAAAAATTTCCTCTCCTGTCAGCGTAAACAAGTTCTTCGTTTTCCCTCGCCGCCGGAAACAAAAAAGGACAAGCGTGGGGTGCTGAGGGCGTAGATACCAAACCAACACTTTTCGTTTGCTGTTTTCCATCGCCACTTTCCCACGCATGAGCCACAACCAGAACCGGTCTATGCCAATATCTAGTCGAGAGCGGCAAAACAACACTCAACAACAGGTAGTTGGTGATATTCAGCGACGATAGGGCGACTAGCCGTCGGAAGCTTTTCTCACACGTGCTTCGTAAGCCATTGTGGGCCAACTAGGAATACCACCTTCCATTATCGGGATGCGCTCAGCCGTAAATCCTATTGCCGGTCAACAATGGAACTTAATCCAGACCACCTTCATAAGCGCATTCAGCTGTACGCTCGTGGTTCTGATGGAAAACAGGAAAATCATCTCACACTTTACAGTCCCAACAGCCAACCCAATCCTCACCACCGAGTGAGAGTATACATTTTTAATTGGAAAAATAGCCGACGGTCAAATGAGCCAAAAAAAAAATATTCACCTGGAATTTCAGTCGGCTTTCCGGGGAATCAGTTTGTTCTTCTTCTTCTCTCTTCACTCAACACCTTCAACAGTCTTTCTACTTGTTTAATTCACTTTGCAGTCCTTTTGTTTACTTTTTTTTCTTCACTTGATTGTCTTTGCATTCACTTAACTCTCTGTGTTTTTGTTTTAAATCTCCTCTATAAATTATCCCATGAATGTTGCTTCGTTCTTCGACCAGGAGCTTTCAGTAGTTTTCCGAGTGAGGATATTTTGCGTGCGAACAACTTGGCGCCAATAATCGTGTCGTGTTGGGATCAGGAGGACTAATGAAGACCTGTTGCTCCTATCGCCGCTTTTATAGAGTTTACGAGAATGGACAGATGAATGAGAAGCTGCCTCTGCCGTACGATGTGTACACCTACCTTCCTACATACCAACCCTCTAGCAGTATGTTGGTCTATACATCGAACGATGAAAAAGCTCATGCTGTAAAAGTTTCGCCGATCGGCGGTCGGTCGCTCGCTCGCTCGCTCGTTCGTTCGTTCGTTCGTCGGTTTAGTCGTGCCGAGGACTGCGACAAGGTGGGTTGTGCCTTGCGTTTCAAGTAGGTGGTGTGCGAGGAGCTGCAAGTTGGTTCGGTTTGAATGCCTGTAATTTAAATTACCAGACAATTTGATGACCCTCGGCCGAACTTTAATGCTTTCAACAAAGTTGCTCGTATTCTGCCAAAAATAAAATAAAAAATATAAAAAATCGTTCATTCAGGTGCGAGTCAACGTCAAACCACGGTCGGAACAAGGAACGAATTCTCTTACCATGCTGCAGATATGTTTAGTGCTGAATTGAAGCAAAAATGTCAAAAAGATTGATATCCAGCAACTTATTCCGAAAGACGTATTTGCAATTGAAAATTGATTTATTTTTGTCATTATTATGGTGAATTTCGGCCTCCTGGAACTATTTTGAAAATAGAGATTCAATCGCAAAATCCTTGAAAACTTTAACACTGCCTAGCAAGCTAGCACCACCATAACAAAGAATAGTATTTTCCTAAACGCTTGTCGAGCTTGTTTGCGTGGGGGTACTGAGAGTTACGAGAAATTTACGTTCGAATCTTTGTTTACTGAAACATTTACGTCGTTTTGAATAAATTATCGAGAATTGATAAATTATCGTGAAAAGTTTGCCAGTATACTAAAATCTACGCATTCGTCGATTTTTAGAAAGAGGAAGGAACAACCTCTATGGAACAACGACAGCCGTTCTGCACTCCTAAAAAGACTGCTCCAAAAATTATGGACGCATCTAGTTTTCATTAAAAATACTACACAAGTGTTGATAATTCACTTTTTATAGGATATACTGCTAACATTAGAGTAGCTACATCAGGTTAGTGTTCTCATTATTTACAATATAACGATTTTATGCTGGCTGGCTCGCCTTCTTGCGAACGTTCTTTTTAAGATTCAGCACAAACTTCTTAGCGACAAGTTTTGACACTTTCTTCCAATCTTTTTCAAACTGTTGAATGATAGCTGCTGCCAAGAAATGTTTCCTAAGATATGCCTACGTCAATGCCCAACATTCTTGAATTGGTCGCATTCGGGGGCAATTACGAGGGAACATGTCCTTTGGAACGAATGAAACATTCTTGGTGATATACTATAGACTGTTCCAGAAAGTATAAGCACACTTTCAAAATAACAAAAAAGTCATGTTTTTTTTAGTTTTAATAATTTTATTTGGCAAATCATATTTGTATTTGTGTTTAATATGATATTTTACTCTCGTTTAATCAACATCTTTAATCATAGCCAAGACTCCTAACTTTTCCTCGAACATGACCCATTAGCTTCTGCACAGTGGTACTTCCCACCATTTTGACCACTTTTAGACAATCTTTTTTAAATTTTTGGATGTCGTCCGCTGGTTTTGTGAATTTTCGAAGCTATGCTTTCACCGATAAAAAGAAACATTGAATTTTCTGCGTTATCTAATGCACATAAATGGAATGCTAGATTTGGCAGAAATTAATGGGATATGTAAAGTTAAGTCAGATAACGCCTGAATCCAGCCTGTTGTATGAAAGATTGCCAACATTGTTGTATGGTGCATGAAAGATTGCAAACAATTTCGTTGTTTACGCTTTCTTTGGCATGGAATTAAACAAGGGGAAATTTTACGTGCTTGTTAAAATTAATTTTTTTTTTTTGTGTTGGTTAAAACCCAAAAAGTCTCGATTGGCCGTGCCTCCGGGCAGTTCGGTGGATTCATGTCTTTCGGCACGAAACATACATTTTGACTTTTGTACCATTCTAAAGTGTCCTTTGCGTAATGACATGACGCCAAATTAGGCCAAAACACTACTTGACCTTCGTGCTGCCTGATCATCGGCAATAATCGCTTCTGGAGACATTTCTTAACGTATTTCTGAGTGTTCATCGTCTCCGTTGTTATGTACGGACTAGATGTTTTACCATACTCGCATATTGCCTACCAAACCATAACCTTCTTACCGTTTCGCGGATGTCTTTGTCTTCGCTTACAGTATAGAATTGTGATCCGGGAAGCGTTTTGTAATCTAGTTTCACATACGTTTCATCGTCCATTATTATACACCCAGAATTTCTACACAATAACGAATCGTAGAGTTTGCGGGCCCGTGGTTTCACGGACGCGGCCTGTTTTGGGTTCCTTTTGGGTTTTTTCTGCTTCCGGTATGTTTTTAGCCCAAGTCTTTCTTTGGCACGCATGACGAGGTCCCTAGTTTTTTCGCAACATCCCGAACGGATGTCGCTGGTTTTCGCTTGTAGGCATCCCTGATCTTTTTATCGATATCCGGACTAACAGGACCGGATTTCCGACCACTCTTCGGCGCATCTTCAAACGTACACTGTTCTCTATATTTACGAATCGCAGATCGTACCGCTCCGACGCTTATACCCTCTTCCTTGGCCAATTTTCTCTGTGAGAGTCCGCTCACAGTGCACCATTTGTGCACGATACTTTTTCGTTGTTCCGAAGTAAGACCGCGCATTTTGATAGGTAACACAAAACTGAGCACTTTTTTGATGCTATGTCATTCAGAAATGTGCAAACAAAAGGACGCAGCCAAAACATGTTGAAATATTTAATTATATTCAAAGTGACCGTTAAAATAAGGTGTGCTTATACTTTCTGGAACAGTCGTTATTCTACCAATGATTTTGCGTAATGGCAAGACGCAAGGATCCTTGTGGTTTTGAATTGTAGAATTTGGGATTTTTCAAATAAAGATTGTACTCGAAAAAAATGCAAAAGACAAAAATAATCATCAAAAATTCATCTAATGTCGGATATTTTTGAAACACTTGGGGAATAAATAAACACAATTTAAGGAGTGGCGCATATTTCGGACATACATAAACAAAATAGTATTCTGTTTTAACTCAAATGTTCGACTTTATGTGAACTTTAGTGGGAAAATACAAAAAAAATAATCATCTCGATTTCGAAGAAATTCGCGGACTTTTCCCGGAATACGTTTCATCAAACGGCGCACATTATCCTCATCCATCGTTTTGACAATCCTATTCCACTTGGTTCTCAATTCATTGATGCTTTTGAATCCCGTTGGTTTCATACCACTGTAGCACTGTTTTACTGTAATCACAGCTTGCAAGATCTGGCCAAAGCATGACAGGTCCTTTGGCACTTTTCGAAGCACTTTTTGCCCGCCCAATAATTTTGGAGAGGGGCAAAGTATCATTTCAAAAAAGGCAAAAGTTTACGGTGATGCTGCTCTGAGTGAAACAACGTGTCGTGATTGGTTTCGTCGCTTCAAAAACGGTGATTTCAGTGTTGATGATCGTTCGCGTGAAGGAAGGCCAAAAAACTTCGAAGACTCTGAAATGGAGGCATTGCTCGATGAGGATCCGTGTCAAACGCAAGAAGAGCTTGGTTCAGGATTAGGAGTTTCCCGCCAAGCCGTTTCTAAGCGATTGCATGCGTTGGGAATGATTCAAAAGCAAGGAACTTGGGTTCCTTACGATTTGAAGCCAAGAGATGTTGGGCGTCGTTTTTTCGTCTGTGAACAACTGCTCCAGCGGCAAAAAAGAAAAAGTTTTCTACATCGCATTGTGACGGGTGACGAAAAATGGATTCATTACAGTAACCCAAAACGGAAACATTCATAAATATGAATATGAATGAATATTCACGCTGCGAAGGTTATGCTGTGTATTTGGTGGGACCAAGTTGGTGTTATTTATTATGAGCTGTTGAAACCAAACGAAACCATTACCGGGGAACGGTATCGAACTCAATTGATGCGATTGAGCCGAGCACTGCACGAAAAACGGCCACAATACGAGCACAGATATGAAAAAGTGATTCTTCAGCATGACAACGCTCGACTTCACGTTGCGAAACCCGTGAAAAACCTACTTGGAAACGCTCAAATGGGAAGTCCTACCCCACCCGCCATATTCTCCTGATATTGCACCGTCCGATTATTACTTGTTCCGTTCGATGGCACATGGTATCACTGGTCAGCAATTCCACACATATGACGACATCTCAAAATGGCTTGATTCTTGGATAGCATCAAAAGACGAACAGTTCTTTCGAAATGGTATTCACGTTCTACCAGAAAGATGTGAAAAAGTCGTAGCTAGTGATGGGCGATACTTTGAATAATTCGTTTGTAACCTTTGTTTTCAAAATAAAGTTCCTTTTTCACCAAAAAACAGCGAGAACTTAGTTGCGCACCTAACATTTCTCTAAAACACGTTCGAACTGCACCGCGAAAAAAACTTGTGATGTTGTTATCGTAAAAGGGAACACATAAGATGTCATAGTTTACAAATCCGACCACTACACACTTAGAAAATTTTACAGTATTCGGTAATTTTTTACCGAACTTTCAACAGCTGAACGTTCGGTAATCCGATTTAACGGATTTCGGTAAAATTTGTCAAGTTCCAGTAATTTTTTACCGAAATACTGTAAAATCTCACCGAAATCTGGTAAATCAGATTACCAAACGTTCAGCTGTTGAAAGTTCGGTAAAAAAATACCGAATACTGTAAAATTTTCTAAGTGTGTATGGTCGCTGTAAGAATCAAAAATGTTTAATCCAATACTAAATGGGCCACACCTTAGCTATGTTTTTGCAGAGCTGGTTTATTCAACGTCCTCTCCTAGGCTTAATGCCTGCACCTTGGACTTAACGCTACCTAAATACTGTGCAACACTTGCGTCATCTTTCTTACACACTTTAATCCACTCTTTCTTCAAATCCTTGTCGTTTTTGAAGACTTCCACTGTTTTCCGGAGCTTGCCCTTCATAATCGCCAAGAATTTTCCTATTGGGCGAAGATCTGGCGAGTTTGACGGATTTGCCTCCTTCGACACAAAAACAACATCGTTGGCTTCGTACCACTCCATCACCGGTTCGCCGCAACACGGACAGAAATGATGCATGATTAATATAACTTTTGCCATAGTTATCCCAAGCTTCGAAGATATTCTTGACATAGTTAATTTAAATAGTTGTTTGAAAATGATTTGATGTTTACATCAAGCATATATTTCATTTGAATCAACGTTATTGAACATCAACCATTAAATGCTTAAATCAAGCAAACATGTCATTATTTGAATCCGTGTTTATCGTTGAATCACTCATACTGGAAGGTTAAATAGGGCATATAGCAGCTCTACTGAGCCTCGTGGCTGCCATCCGCACTCAACGACAAAGCGAAGGAAAAAAAAATCATGGCGGCGGCAGATCACTCGGTTGACTTGGACGACGACCTGGTTGAAGAGTTTTATGTTGACGAAGAAGTGGTAGAATTATTGAAATCGTTTGGATTATCCGTGCGGGCATCGAAGAGTTTGTAGGTATGTTAGCAAATTGTAACTATTCTTTAAAGTAGTTTTAATGAATTTTGATTTCAGCTAACGGGTACGACATTGATGCGTTACAATTAATCGAGCGTGAAGAAGTCGAAGCGCTTCTTCCTCCACCGCGACTAGCAGACCGAACCTAGGGTCGCATGATGATAAGAATGATATTTCCAATTTTCAAACATTGTTATATGTTGTTTAATTTCGTAATATCCAAAGAATATGTGCTAATTGAGTAAACGTTCCTATAATGGTGGTATTTTAGTGCAAAATGTTCCAATTAGAACATATTGCACTAAAATACCACCATTATAGGAACTTTTATCGTAAATTTAACGATTTTTTTATTTTTGGAACCAACCATAACATCATTTGATCGAATCTCTGTGTATGCTTAAACCAACCATCCGATACCATTAGTTCAACCCTCAAAATAAGGTCAAATTAAACATAAACATTATTGAATTTATCATGAGAATCAGAGAGCTGTCAAAACAATGAATATTGTTGATGTTAGCATAATATGGTTGATTCAACCCTATTTCATGCTCTAATTAGATCATCAATTCTGTTTGATTGAAGCTTCCATTATTCTTCGATCTATTGTATTTTGCGTGAAACAATCTCAACAAATTATTATATAAAAGTCAATGCACAAATATGCTTGATCGGGACCGGAATATTATTGATATGACTTTATTTTTTTCTCCGTGTAATGGCACGCTGCCAGATCCGGCCAAAACAGAGTGTCACCTTCGTGGGACCGGAGGAAGGGCAGCAAACGCTTCTGAAGGCATTCGTCTTTATGAATTTGGCCGTTGATGGTGCCGGTCGAAATGTACGGCTTGCTGAATTTGCCGCACCCACAGATCGCCTGCTACACCGAGTACTTTCTTCTAGACTTTCGGTTCCATTCCGAGCAATCGCAGCAACCACTGACTGCAGTTAACTATAACTACCCCTCATGAATCTGAGTTCATTTCTTAAGCGTTTGGAAGACATTTCTTTTTCTTCTTCCGGAACATCCAAGCGGGACTTGCCGACGAAAAACTCCAGGCCGGGAATCTGCTTGGCGTCCGCTTTGATGTACAGGGGATAGACAAAATGATCGGGACTAGCGACTTTTTGATCAACTTTGTAGCACTCTAACTTCATAATCCGATTTAATTTCGCTAAGAAGTCCTCGACTGGAAAATTGATGTAGTCTTATATCTCGGTAATATAATTGGTCATGGCCCCCGGACACCGGAGTTGTTCTGGGTTTCCAGGGAGGCTATCTTACATGTTGAATTTGTGATGAGATTTTGTACAAGATGCCGTTGTCAAACAGTTTTTGTTTCAGTAAACACACGATAAGACAAAATCGGCCTTAAATTGACCGAGATATGGTCATTTCCGTGAAACAAGTTCTGATAAAGAGTCCTGGATGCGGTTAACTCTTTATTTTACTCAAAACATGCCATGTGACAGCTTTTTCTTCTTGGTTTTTAATCACAAACCTTATTATAAACTTAAAATGGATCCTTGACCATATTGGCCACTCCCGGAACCACAAGAACGTCCCCAGGGGAACCCGTAGTAGGGACCAGTTGGGCATTCATCCCAAAACATGCCGAGCGGCAGCTCTATCTTTATGATTTTTCATAATTATGATTTTGATAGACTTGAGAAAGCCATTGGCTACATTGGCCACTCCCGGAACATTGTTGGAGGAACCTGAAGTAAGGATCAATTACGATTTTACCACAAAATATGGACTATAACATTCACTGGCTAGCCTGATCCAGCTTCCTGGTACCTCTGAGGATCAATTTATTTAGATTTGGTTCGGATAAGCAAGCAATAATTCGATGGGGAATAGGGAAGAGTGGGTAATATCCTACTAGTCCTGGAAAAGCTGAAAACAGAATAGATCATTCCAAACATGAAAGATAAAATATCAATAAAGGTATAATAATTGAAAACCACTATACACACTACCAAAATTTCATGTAAATTTCTGTCTGCTGAGACCGACACATGCAAGCACCTTTTAGCACGTAAAAATGAGTTGAAAGAGATGAGAAAATAAATTCATTCAAACACATCTTTTGTCGAATTGCGTGTGTGTCAGATTTAGTAGACATAATTTTACACGAAATCTTTGTTTACGTTTCCCGACTTTTTACAAACATGAATTACGTTTCGTGTAAAATTCATAATTCCTAAGTGTGTACGATACTTGGCAATTCTATGGATGATCTGAAATTATATACCCGTATAAAGTATAGTATATTTAAAATGTTGATGAACTGCTCCGTTTCCTTGCATCGCAATAATCGTTTGTAGTGAATCTCATAGGTAGTACAGTGATTTTAATTAATGAAATGATTTGAAGCCCATACGTTACTACTAATAAGACAAAAAAGTGATTAGATAAATACAATGGAAAAACTAGTTGATGCTATATTACCATAATGGAACTGACTCTTAGCTTCGGGTCTTGACAAACAATACCTAGCTCTTTGTTTTTTTTTTTGGGGTATAGAACCGCTGAATTTAAAATTTGTGGTTTACCCCTGTTTACCATTACTATTCGCATCTTAAAGCTTGACCACCATTTGTCAAGTGAACAGCCTTAGACGCGTTTCCCAGTTAGGAAAAATCGAGTTTATAAAATTCACCACCTTTCCAGGATTTGCAGTCTAAATTTCTTCAGGTTGCATATAGCCACAGTACAGAAATTTAAGTCGGCTCTTGTACAAAACATCACAACTGCTGAGCAGATGTTCCGAGGTCTCGCGTTCCATGTTACAGAATCATTCTGAGCCTGGCCAATATTTGTAAAATGATATCTACTCGGGCAATGTCCGGTTACTAGGCCAGTATAGGTACAGAGAACTCTCTTATTAACGGTACGAATAATTTACGGGCCCTTGGATTGACATATACTGCTTGTTTTTCAATTCGTTTTAGCTTCTTCTGCTTCTTGAAAGTCCTTAGTCCATTTCGTGTCTTTGCTCGGTTGACGTTACTCTTCGAAGTTCCCAGCTTTTTGGCCACATCTTTTTACGGTCGAAAGCTTGCGTGATTTTCCGGTCCAGGTTTTGGTCCACAGGGCCCGGTTTACGTTCAGATTTTTTCTTGTCCCTAAAGGAAGACTCTTCACCATACACGAACCTTTCGAATCGCGTTATGAACTGCTCCGATACTCACACCTTCGATTTTCGCAAACTGACTCAGCGAAACGCTGGGTGCACTTTTCACCATTTGTCCACCATCTTGGGGCACTTGAGACTCACAGAGTTATAGATTGAAATGTAAACAATGATACACAGTAATGATCAGTTGTTTAAACGTCACCTGGAAGCAACATTGGCACACCAAAATCGTTCTTAGACTTTCTAAGACACCCTATAGTTGTTGCAAACAGAATACAGCGTACGTTAACAAAGAGAAAAGAATACAGCGCACGTTAATGCTTTGTTCATACAACAACGTTGTAACATAATACATGGCTATCTTGATGACATTTTCCTTGTTGATACTTTTCAAAACACCCTTGTATTATGTTACAACTCTGTAGTAAGAACATAGCATAACCCACAATCTTATGGATTTACCCGATGACGCAGACTTCGATCTGCAATCAGTGATCAAATAAATGGACAATATAAAAACATACTTCCATTATCTATTTAATATTTCTCCCTTAAGTCGAGCAAGTCAAGTATTAGTACACGACACTGAAGAAGTCTGCACATTGTAGACGAAATACGCGTATCTGTCAGGATTAGCAATAAAAGTATTTGAAATTAAATGGAAATAACTCTAGGGGTTTTTTTTTCATTAGGGCGAATCTAACATTAAGAGACTCTCTTTGATTACTATCTCTTTCATTCATATTGCAATCACCTTTACGTTTTTATTCTAATATTTGTAGAGTATGCTAGCCACCATTGTTGTGTTTCGATCTGTACTAAAGAATCCCTCGAAAGTTTTATAATGGCGTGAGCCCGGAGAGAATCTCTCAATCTTAGATTCGCCCTAATGAAAAAAACTACAAGGTTCAGCCCAATGGGGTTGTACGCAAAGGTAACGTAGGACTATGTAGCAATGTGCAATCGAATTCGCCTCCAGTCGCCTAATTGTTTAAAGGGTTTTCGAAATCGGTTTCGCTCAAAAATTAACTGCAATACACTAAACAGGTTACCCTAATAAACATGTAATATACAAGAACGATATTACACATGGTTTAACCAACGATCAATATGCAATTAGCGATTTGAAATTGATTCACTGTTGTAGAACCCCTTGGTCCGAAGTACACCTTGTAGCCAGCACCTTGCTATACATATTTGCGCCTTTGTTTCGATTTGCTGTGTTATTTTGACAGAATATTTGAGCGTGTGTTCATGTGAGTTCATTATTAGGGGCGTATTATTACTGACTGAGCCAAGAAAAAAAATCGTATTTGTTCGGGACCTACTGGTCTTAGAGTTAGTCTATGGTTTAACCGTACTGGTTACACGTGGGATGATAACCCGAATTGATGGTTAGGTGCTTCTTATGGTGATTGTTTATGCGGGTAGACATTAAGGACATTTTCACCCAAGAGACTGGCTTCATCCACCACCAATTGCATACGATCTCTTCTAGGCCTATGTGTGTACAACACTGCAAAATGTGCAAATGTCAAAAACACGATGGCTTCGACATACGATAATTTTCGCAACCGCCCATTTCGAACAACTTTCTTTTCCAGTTATTATGGAGGCCTTGAAAGGGGCCGTTTTGGGGTCAGGCGAACAGCTAGTGCAGCCACCTCACTTCGTCATGAAGCTGAAGCTTAAAGCTTGAGCAACTCACGTATATAGTTTGCAGCCATATGCTGCGACATTTTACTTACACTTCCTCAAAATAATTTGTTTCTTATCGAATGGTATGGACTCTATCGATCGCACTAGAACGCAAGAAACACTGTTAAACACTGATTGGAATTCGAAGATAATATTACCAACGAACTTTTCACTTCACATGCCATCAAACAGAAATTATCACAAGCCATCAAACAGTGGACTGTGATTGCAAATAAGCACACATCAAACGACCCTTAGTGATTTGCAATACTGAATCATATTATGTAACATTTATAATGTATCGAATAATAAATATGAAATACTCTCATGTTTGGTTGAATTTTGAGTTTCGTTTGTGTGAAAGCATCCCCCCTTCCAGAGAGGGAGGGGGGGGGGGGGGTCTCGAACCACAGTAGAAACATTTTTTGCCTTCAAAAACTTCCACATGCCAAATTTGGTTCCATTTGCTTAGTTAGGTCTCGAGTTATGCAAAAAATCCAGTTTCATTTGTATGGGAGACCCCCATTCTAGAAGTGGGAGGGGTCTCGAACTACCAAATAATAATTTCTTGTCTTCAAAAACTTTCACATGTCAAATTTTATTCCATTTACTTGATTAGTTCTCGAGTTATCAGAAGTTCCTGTTTCATTTGTATGGGAGCCCACTCCCCCTAGAGGGGGGGGGGGGTCACAAACAACAAAAAAAACCTTTCCTCCAAAAAAAAACACACACAAAATATGGTCCGTTTGGTTTGTTAGTTTTTTAATTAATGTGGAATTTGTTGATTTGTTTGGGGGTTGGGGGGGGGGGGGGGGTCTCAAACCTAATAACCGGCCGTGACCTGCCCATTTTATTTTTGGTGGTTGTTTATTTTGTTTTTTGGTTGAGTTGGTTAGTTTTTTTATTTTTTTTTTTTTTTTTTATTATTATTTTTTTTTTTTTTTTTTTTAATTTATTTTTTTTATTGTGTAGAAATTTTAAATTATGTTTAATTTTTTTTTTTTTTTTTTTTGGGTGCCAAAAAAAAAATCGACTTTTCGAATTTCAAAAACGGGTATTGCTCAAAAGTTTCGTCTCCTCAAAAAAGTCCCCATGCAAAATTTGAGCTCAATCGGACTTCGTTAAGTGTTGGACCAAAGCGGTCAAAGTTTGACTTTTTTGAAACACGAAAAATTTCCCAAGGGGGGGGGGTACGTGAAAATTCCGAAATCGATTTTTTGTTTTTGATGCCAAATGTCTTAGAAATGCATGAAACGTCGAGATCTGGTGTTATCTCGAAAAAAAAATTTTTGAAAAAAATTGACTTTTTGGGACTTAGAAATTTTTTGAGGTGGAGGAGTGAAATGAATTTGATATGGAGGATTTGAATTCAATTGCTGAGATATCCATGGCAATAGTACTGAAACATGTCTTATATCATCGTTGGCAACTGCTAGCATATTATGTGATATTTCATTAGGGTGGTTCACTTGTTTTGCATTAGGGTGGTCCATTTTATAGAAAAATAAAAAAAATAAGATAATAGTATCAAAACATCTCTTATATAATCGTAAGCCATTATCAATATTAAATATATGATATTTCATTAGGATGGTTCATTTATTTTCCATTAGGGTGGTCCTTTGAGTTGGAAATTAAAAGCAACAAAATATTTCCAGCAAATTTACCAGTCAATATTTTTTGTATAGTTTGAAACCATGATTCTTTTTTGGCATACTACACTTCGTTAAGATATTTTTATTATGTTTTTTTTAATAGTTAACAAAAATGTGCCGTTACCAAAATATGGACAAAAATAAGGAAAAAAAAACGATTTTTGATGTACCCAAATTATTACAATAGCTTGATAGGCGACTACGAAGTGCAACAAAAGTTTTTTGTTTATCTTTTCTAAAGAGGTTCTTGGCCTTGGACTGCTTCATTTCCGAGAAACACAAGTAGGTACGTTATAGGGGATCAAAACAAAAGTACGTTACCTGCCGCTTGCTGTGGTATACGCGCTTCGGTAGTGACAACGTCTGCTTCGAATGCTTTTTGTTCTGAAGTGTTATCTACCCAAACAAAATATAAGCTACCCGTAGGCAACGAATACGTCCCAAGCGAGCAGTTTTGAAAGACTGAGTAGGTAATGAAATGGCCACACATTTGGTATATAAGGAATTGTTATTTTTAGTTTTACTCATTCAGTATTTTTATATTTGAACGAGGAACCGCGGTCTAGTCAACAGTTTTTTGTTTTTCAAAATGGAGGATATTCGGCTAGTTGGAAAATACCTACCTTTGTTCCCCGAATCTTCGAATTTGCCTACATACAACGAAGTTTTCCGGAAATTCATGTTTCATTTGCGAGCAGAGAAGCAAAAGACTAAACCAAGTGCACAATTAACAATACAAGCTTTGAAAGTATCATGGAATAAAAAGCATTTGAACCATTTGCTCGACGACAGGACAGTGCAACATAAAATCTTGCGGTACTACGAAACTTGGAAAATCTTGCAGAAGCGCAAGCTAAGAATGTCGGCGAGAGAAATTGAGAAGAGAAAGGATTTCTCTGATTCATTGCAGAACCTTTTCGATATCGGGAAGAGGTATAAACTGAAGAATAAAGTAGAAAGAAAAGCATATCGGTATTTGCAAGAACAACGAGAACTAACTCTTCCAACAACAAGTGAGTCTTTTCCAACGGCAACTATCTCGTGTAGTGATTTTGAGGAGGAAGAAACAGCAGAGGCGACAACAGAGACTAATCCACGAACAAGTGAGCAGGAAGAAGCAAGTCTACAGGAAAGAAAAAAATTAACTGCTAGTGATTTCGAGTCCTCATCTCAAACCCAGAGTGAGTCCGTTCCTTCTATCAGTACTATCGGCGAAGATTTTCAGATACCGGGTAAGTGTAAATTGAATTAATTTCAAATATGTTTTAAAATGTTTTTCGTGGTTAACAAACGATTGATTCTTAAATTTTCTTCTAGGTCCTTCCAAATCGTCTTCAACTTCTAAATCATCATTAAAAAATGTCACTACTGTCGATGTGGCTGCTGTGGAGGAGTGGGGGTTTTTGGGTGTTTAAAGAGGGAAAAAAAAAGGTGGAAAGGGGAAAACGTCAAACACTGGTCGAAAGAAAGGAGCGTGTCAACATCTTGACAAAATGTTTAAAAGACAGCTGATTGGACTTCCCTGTAGACATCACATACACGAGCTGTTAGTTGGCAAGGCATTCAAGGCACTACAATTTGAAACTGCACAATCTCCAAATGTTGAGATTTTTAAGCGGTTTCAGACGGAATGGCACCGTTTAGAAAAGAGCTCATACCATTCTGGTGTTAATGATGTATTCGTTAAATCATCAATAACAGCCAACGAGAGGGTGGATCTCTTGAATTTTTTTGAGCGACAATTAAAAGAACAACATCACCGCGAAGATTATCGCGAAGTTATTCAGCTTACGCTTATATTTTTGGGTGGAAAAATTAAAGAACATTTTAAAATTAGAGCTCCTGGTGCTTTCCATAATGCAAGATGGATGGCAAAAATTATTTATTCACTAAAAATGTTCCTTTACCGACACACTTTTGCGTTACCTAAGGCAACTCAACAACAGTTAGCACGATTTAATGTATTCATTGTAAAAGTATATTTGAAAAACTGGTTTCTGTCTACGTGTGCTGCAATGTCTGCAAACAATGACCTTAATTTGATAAAATCGCTTAAAATCTACGAAGCTGTTGACGAAGAAGTTGCCAAAGCAGTATATAAAGGGTTCTTGAAACATCTGCAGTATTTGGATAGCAATCTCATCGGATTGTGTTTATTTGATGAAACGTTGGATATCGCAGATAAAAAAAAATATATTGAAGCCTTACATACATCAGGTAATTATTTTGTTCAATTCGATGTACGCAGAACATTATATTTCTAACAATATTTTTATTTTCAGCTAACAAAACAAATGTGTGTGCTAAATCCATAGTCGAATCAAACGACGTTTCAACACTACAGCTGCACTCATTTGTTCAAGGCAGTCAGCATACTAAAAACTTGTTATGTGCTCTAGAGATTCCGGAATCATTGTTGGAAACTGATATTACGCAGTGGAATAGCAAACAAGAATATGAAAATGCCATTAAACGAATTAAAAGCTTGGAAGTAGTAAATGACAATGCAGAACGAGGTATTGCATTAATCAAAACATATAATTCGAAATTGTCAACGGATGAAGATCAGAAACAGTTTATTTTGCACTTAGTTGAAGAACATCGAACAATGTATAAAAGTTCAAAAAAATCAGATGTAATTTAAGAAAATATATGCGATGCAATGTACCAAAAACCTAGCAACATGAATTTTGGAAATATCACAATACCGTTCCCTCCCTTTCGTTACGTGTCTTTTGTCACAACCATTGAAAAGGTTAGTTATATCTGCAAATACCGTATTAATGAGATAGTTCCCCATCTTAGGGGTCCAACAAACAATTTTAGCTGACTAAACTCTTCTTTCTCATATAAACAGCTGAATAAACGTTTACTCGGTCAAAATTGTTAATTAGGTTGCAGTCGAAGACTTCCCACTCTACAATATTCGGTAAATGTAGGATAGATAACTCTGAAATTTTTAATCTTAGCTTGCAACGACGGTGCAAAACAGAAATAAGAAACTCACTGATGCACAATGCTTAATCTCTAAGATTAGTATTAGACGAGGGCACCGATCTGTTTCACCTTAAAGAAGCGTCGCATTCCGAATGTAAGTCTCGCAAAAGTTTCCAAAAGGACCACAAAGAGAGCGTCTCTAGTAAATAATTCTCTTTGGTAGTCCGTACGCTAATCTTACAGTCTGTGGATAGAAATCGGTTGAAATTATTATATTGATGCACTAATTAATGAAAAAGAACGAAAGAAGCGAATTTCTCATTGTAAGATAGGTAATATTGAAAAGTTTTGTGAGAAATCATTAAGCTTTCTGACGTCTATCATCTTTCTCTTTCAAGCACGTAGAAAGAATAGGATTGTTTTCATACGTTTTTTGTTTTTTTTTTTTCGTATGTAAACAATCTATTCTTTCTACCTGCTTGGAAGAGAAAGATGATAGACGTGAGAAAGCTTAATGGTTTTAACCTATACGAAAAATATTGACTGGTTAAAGCGCTATTCGCATTACAACGGGCCCGACGCGGGGCGAGACCCGCCGGGGTAATATTTTGAAATGATTGCTTGGATTTTGTATGTGACTGTTCTCACTACGCTGATGTGCCGTGCTGGGCGTGCCGTGCCAGCATAGTGAGAATGCTCACATACAAAACCCAAGCAATCATTTCAAAATATTACCCGGGCGGGCCTCGCCCCGCGCCGGGCCCATGTAATGCGAATAGCGTTTAAATTTGCTGGAAATATTTTTTATTGTTCTTAACGACCCTAATGGAAAATAACTGAGCCACCCTAATGAAATATCATATATTTAATATTGATAATGGCTTACGATTATATAAGAGATGTTTTGATACTATTATCTTATTTTTTTATTTTTCTATAAAATGGACCACCCTAATGCAAAACAAGTGAACCACCCTAATGAAATATCACATATAATATGCTAGCAGTTGCCAACGATGATATAAGACATGTTTCAGTACTATTGCCATGGATATCTCAGCAATTGAATTCAAATCCTCCATATCAAATTCATTTCACTCCTCCACCTCAAAAAATTTCTAAGTCCCAAAAAGTCAATTTTTTTTCAAAATTTTTTTTTCGAGATAACACCAGATCTCGACGTTTCATGCATTTCTAAGACATTTGGCATCAAAAACAAAAAATCGATTTCGGAATTTTCACGTACCCCCCCCCCCCCCCCCTTGGGAAATTTTTCGTGTTTCAAAAATGTCAAACTTTGACCGCTTTGGTCCAACACTTAACGAAGTCCGATTGAGCTCAAATTTTGCATGGGGACTTTTTTTGAGGAGACGAAACTTTTGAGCACTACCCGTTTTTGAAATTCGATGGTCAATTTTTTCCCATACATGCCATTGGCACCCTACTTACTAACCTATAAAGCGACATGGCACTTTTAACGAAAGGTGCTGAATCATTAAATACATCACTGACTGATTTCAGTCGAGAGTCCGAGCTTCATGAAATCCTAGATGAAGTTAAATTTGTGGCTACAGCTATTACAGCCCCTAAGTCAAATGTATCGCTTGGCATCCCAGGAGGAGGAATAAACAGAAAATCTTCTAATTGACAACAACACCGCGTCAGAAAAAGCACATCATCATCATCATCAACAACAACAACAACAACAACAACAACAACAACAACAACAACAACAACAACAACAACAACAACAACAAACAGCAACAACAAAAACAACAACAACAACAACAACAACAACAACAACAACAACCCGCGGTAGCAATGGCGGATCTGCAGTCATACCAGAAATACCTATCTAGCGAGAGGATTCATCGTTTGCCGCAGCTGCGAGAAAGTGGCTCTAAATTTCGAAATATTATTATTATACTCAAGTTTTCGGAAATAACGACCCCTTTTAAAGAGAACAAAAAAGACATAGTAAGTATTTCATCAACCGAAGTACCTTCAAAAATTTCGTCACCAAAACATAATGCGTCTGAAATTTTGATTTACCCAGCCAAACTGATGGAAATTTTCCACTTTCGATAAGAAAGAAGAAGACATTTTAAGTACTTCTATAACCGACGTTTCTTCGTAAAAAATAAAACTATTGCATAGCGTTAAAATCAAAAGTCCATACTAGTTGCTAGTGTTTATCAGAAAAAGGTCCACCAAGGGCCTTTTTCATTTGTAGCTGTTCCTGCAGGAAGCTCTAACCGACAAAAAGGAGCTCTAACCGACAATCAGCGCACATTCACCGTAAAATTTCTCTTCTGCGCCAGAGGTTCCACACGAAAATTTACGACCCACCTCCCGAAGCCCCGGTATGTGATTTGGACGGGTCAGGACCGATACCGTGCAAAAAGGACGCCACATCTTCCATTGTCGGGAGATCCTTTGTCGGGAGTAGCCATTATGAATGAAACCATTGTCCGTAGAGCCTTTGTCCGGAGAAGTGACCGCCATTTTCCTGCGGTCATATTGGAAGGCCGACACCAAGAATAAATTTCGTGAAATTAAATGACTTTTCGTGGTTGAAGATAACGCCTTCGTTGCCCACAGGACGTCGATTGTCCAACCATTATAACCCGCGGCCGTGGGCCGTCCGTTCAACCAGCGATCGACCACAGCCCTACCTTCACCTCTGCCACCGCCTCCAACGCTAGTTACCACCACCCTCTTTCACCGAAGAAGAGCCGTCTTCCGACGAGACCTCGTCTGGATCCGGGTACCGGGCGAGACAATGCCCGTACCGCAAGTACCCCTTAGCATAAGTGACGTCGTGATAAAATAATTATGGTAGGACACTAGAAAGCTATTAAAAACATGAAGAATGTTAGAATTGAAATCAGGTGGTCGTGATTCTTTATAAAAGCGCATCCCTGGTTCAATAAGGTTCCACTTGCTACGTGTTTCGCTCTGTTCGGGCTCGTAAAGGAGCCATCAAGCCCCGTTCTCTGAGGGAGAGTTGGAAAATTTATTCTGGAGTTGGAAGGCCTTTGAGCCACTTTTGTGTAAAAACTGTTCATGTTATTCCTTCCGTGCACGAGCAAAACCAGTGGGCACGTGTCTCTTTCTCTTGGTGTTCCCGCTATCGTTGGTGAGTACCGGTGAGTGTTTGGGTCGGGGAAAAGACCTGGTAAGTTGGAAAATACGAGGAAGGTTGTTTACCCTGGGGTAAAATGGGAGAGCAGAAGTTTCAAAAGAGGAAAAAGGGGGGAAATCGAAAGTGAAAGGGAGGGAGGGGTTAAAAAAAAAAAAGTGTTTGAGAAAATAAGGGGGGGGAGAAAAGTGCGCACTGATTAGTTCATTATAAAATGATCAATCTTTATTTCTTTTTGAAGTTCATCGTCTACAAAACACAGGAAAATTATTTGATTAGGCTTCCGATTTTTCAAATGCGAACTGTCGGGCTTTTCGTTTCACACCTTCCATCAAATTTTGTACCGCCGTTATATCCACCTTATTTGATGCTGAACGCCAATTTGCCTTGAACTGTTTTTCACTTCCAACTGTTTTTTGAATTCTCAGAAGGTTTCTCTTTACGATTACCCAATATATTGTAATTGGACACAGTTCCAGCGAGTTTGTAGGGTTTTTCTCCTTGGGTACGATTTGCACACTATTGGCGGTATACCATTCCTGAGCCATTACTCCGTAGTGGTAAGAAGCGAAATCTGGTAAAAATAGCACGGAACAACTATGTTTCTTCAAGAAAGGCAATAAGCGTTTTTGCAAGCATTCCTTTACACAAATATCTTGGTTGACAGTGCCAGTTGTTACGAAACTTTCGCTTTGTGCCCGCAGGTGCAAATCACCTGCCAAACAAAGTATTTTTTCGGGAACTTTGACATTTTTTGTCTACTTAAACTTATCTTGAACCTTTCCTTTTCCGGTAGCCGTTAAAGCCATTTGACCTGGGAGCTGCTTGAAATCAGCCTTGACATATGTTTCACCACCCATTACGACACAATCAAACATAGTCAACAAACTCGTGTACAACTTACTTTGGCTGTTGTGTTTTGCTTATCATCTCGCTTTGGTGTCACTGCAACCATTGACAGTCCGGCTCGTTTCTTTGCTCTTTGCACTGTTGTGCGGGACTTACTCAATTTGTTTCCGATATCTCTGATGGAAAGGTTAGGATTGCGTTTGAAAATGCTGGCCACTATTCGTCCGGTTGCTGCGGCTTTCTGGTTTCGGTTTTCTCCTGATCTCGCCTTCCTAGCAATCGTCGGACGTTCTCTGAACACTTTTAAACATTCGTTATTGTTGATTTGGCAATATTAAGTGATTTTGACAAGTTGGAGTGGGAATAATTAGAATTTTGACTATGCGCGTGCTTCGACGCCATTTTGACAACTGAAAAGAAAAAGGCAAAAACAAAATGAAGTCAACATTCCGTACGCATATACCTCCAAAATTAGGGGTGTTCAAGTTTTTTTAAATGCACGATTAAAAAAAATTTCGTCATATTGGAGTCGACGAAGTTTCAACCGTTCCATCCTTTAATAACCTTTCCAAATCACACAATTTTGATAATATGTCCGATTTTAAGTTATAGCGAATTTGAATTCCAATCTTGTAAACACGGACGTTATCCTAAGTCAAAGAAGAAAAATAGATAGAGTCGGTGTAGGGAAAAATTATTCCTTTCACCACACATCATGTGTTTATTCTACATAAAATATTAATACAATACTAATGCCAGTCGTTCTGGTATCAATTCGAGTAGACACCGTTGGTATTTTTTGAGACGAAAAATCTCTGATCACACTTTCTTTGGAAAGGATGTAAGGCCGCTGGTCCTTGGCCCAGTTGTTGATGGGTTCGATTTGTTGGGTGACGAGAATCACTTTCAGGCTGAAAGTCACGTAAATACGAAACAACAACAATAACAACAATGATGTAAAATAATGATAACAAATCAGCCCCATGGCACGGTTCACAGTTGTACTCAGCTACAATTTATTTACTGAGCATTGTTGCCACGAAAAACTATTATTCCTCTGCATTGCCGGAACACGGGGAAAGTCGTAAATAACCCGGAGAGGCTGGATGCATCATCCAAAGGCAAACATGACCTCGTACCTTGTGTTATTGAGCACGTTATTACGAGTGCCTATAGGTAGGCATAGAATGGCGGCAATATCATGGCGTAAATAAACATTGTTCCGCACACTGGACTGTGCGGGCGATAATTGCAATGTAATTCTGATTGTCGTTCTAATTATTGTTGTTGGTTTCACGAATTCGAGTCGAGTGCCAACACTTGTACGTCGTGTTCCAACATCACTAACTGAACGATATATTTATGTATTCATTGTAGGGAGCCGAGGTAAACCGTTCATTAAAGTACAACGTGGCTTGGCATAATGAATCGATCTTGGTAGGAACATACTCCACGAATTGGACCGAATAAAGCCGCAAGGTGATGACTCTCGATTGGTGATGGCAGTGAGAGTACGATTCCTAACACGAATCACACATTCATTCGGCGGATAATTGCAATTTCGATCGATTTCTGTGCCAGAATAGGTCGCGTCGTTTACGCATCATAACGATGGGAGCATGCCGCGAGAGTGGAAAAGTTGCAATTGGTTTCCGATTTCGCTAATTGTAATTGATTTCAACTAGATGAATTATTGCAAAGGCTTACAATTGATATTAGTAATTGCCTAGTATTCGGATGAAGCTCGGATAAACGAATATAAAATATGTTTCGAATCTGCAACCAATGACTATTTCTACCACTGTTCCACTGACAGCATTCGGATAATTTCCATTGCAAATGGAGCTGCATCAAAACAACACAATTCTAGCCTCTTTACAGATTTTGCGAGAGTAAGCAACAAAAAAATCCAACAGCTCTCATCCGGTTGTCGATTGCAGACCGCCCGAAACATGGCGATTTTCGACAGCAAACAGACCAAAAAATAACTGACAAAATATTGCTGAGAATAATGTATCATAAATTTATTCACAATCGCTACGCCATACGCCATTTCTCGCTACTCTAGGCTCGATGTTGTTTTATAAGTGAACTATACATATTGTCTGTGTGTTGCTGCCCGGAATCCGCACCAAAGCCGTTATTCTCTTTCGATTGAGAGCCATCCGGGTGTGGTTAGTCCCGCCACCGAGTTTGGCGATGATTTATGAATAACCCAATAAAAATCAACCATTTTCGATTGAGAGTCAACGCAGCACTGACAAACGAGCGGGAGATAAATTTGCCGCCACTGAAAGGATTGATTAATTTGATTTTGAAATCGAAAGTTGATGGCATAGAGAGAGCGATAGAATTTTCAATCATTCAATTTGTTGGTTTTCATTTTTGCTCCTTTATTTGGAATTATGGTATAAATATGGAATGAGTGAAGAACGTGGTCCAGAATTGGATGTTTCCGATGAAGTATTACAGAGTTTTCTCATATGAAGGAAGCCAAAAAGGGGTAGTCGATGACGAGCAAATGATTACGCCGAACGCGCTTTAGTTCTAGCTCCCTCTAGATTTGATCTGAAAATAAATCAAAAAATATTTAATTCTGTGTTTGAAAATTGGAAACATCCTTCTTATCAACATGCAACCCTACGAGTGACAACGATTTCTGATAGAACCAAAGATGTGAAGTGAAAGTATTGATAGGTCCCCGTAAGAGCACAGCAGGTAGTGCAATTGAATAGAAGTAGTTGAAATTGAGCGTGCCCTATGTTTGAAAGGCGGTATCCGATCGAGCAGACAATCTATTGCCTGGCTACCACAATACGTAGTAGGCAAGGGGAAGGAGACCCCCTTGACAGGCAAAATATTGCCAGCTTGATCGTGCTCATATACCGCCAATAGCACAGAGCAGTTCTAGCGATGCGAAATGTCTGCTTACACTTCCCAAAGGCTACATGTGACAGAAATCAATTTCCAATTAGAGGTGTTTGAAAGACACAACTGCTTTTCATGCTACCGTTGCATCAATACATACAATTAGAAGCTGGAAAGAGCGCTCTAAGGATCAGAAGGTTTGTGAACCTTTTCGAAGGTGATCTAATAGGACATCTTAGCACTCTAAAAATTGTTAGATCTAATCCTTTATTTACGAACAACGAAGATTGGATGGAGAAAAAATACAACTTTGACTGTTCGTACCAAGTTATTGATCCTGGACGTGATTCGTGGGAAAGAGGTGGTCCAAACCTCCGTCAAGGATGGATTGTATTCTATACAGACGGTTCAAAAATGAACAATCAAGTGGGAGCAGGTGTAACTGGTCCAGGGATTAACATATCAATTTCAATGGGTAAGTGGCTTACTGTATTCTAAGCTGAAATTCAAGAAATTCTGGAATGTTCTGTTTTTTGTTTACGGAAGATTTTAAAATTTTTAAATATATGTTTGTGGGGGAGAGAAGGAGCTTAAATGTTTAAAGGAAAATATAAATTTCAAGTATTTTTGGGGATGGTTTTATCTTCTAAAGTTGTGTTGTGGTTTGTTGTTTGTGGGGGGGGTTGGGTTGGGGTAAGGGAAAGGAGGGGTGGAGAATTAGCGGACTTGTGTTGTGTTTTTGGGTGTTGTCTGGTGTTGGTGGTTTTGGGTTTTTTTTTAAGGGGGGGAGGAGGGGTTGAAACGGTCAAACGATCGTTTCATAAAAGTTGCGTTAGATGCGCCTGCTCGGTAGGCAACAGTAGATGTAGTGCTCGAATCAGTTCAATTTTGTTTTGATGATTATTGATTGATGATTGATGGGGGAAGGGGGTGAGGCCCACACTCAAAGGACACGAAAACAGAATTGATGACGGATAATTTAGAAAATTTTATTATGGGAAATTTAGATCAAGTCAGAACCGGAAAGACACTTAGGAACAAAGAATTAAGGGAAATGATGGAATGGGAAATTTCTTGGTTGGTCAGGGAGATCTATTTGATCTTTCCCTTTTGGACCGCTGAGTGAAGAAGTCACAAACTGAAATTTATTTTGTTGAATAGTGCAGTGAACAACGTTAATTAAATTCAAGTGCGGTGCCAAATTGCTAAAAATCAGTGCATAAATTTAATGTGGTAAATTTCTATTTTCCAGAATTTATTTTGATGTAATGTCATGCATTTTACATAAAAAAAATATCGTGAGTCACATTAAAAAAAAAGTTAATAGGAAAGTAAGTAATAATTTTGAAAGAAAGTAAAAGTGAGTTAGTATCATGATTGATTTGATTATAGAGAAATGATAGGAGTGAGTCGGAGCTATATAGATATAGAAAAACTACGGCGAGAAAGAAAAAAAAAACACAGGTAATTCAGTGGATTTGAGATTATTGGGTGTGATGCTAAGAAGATTTCCCTCAACAGAAGCCACGAGGTAGTGGCCAGTGCAACTTGGGATTTACGGCTTCGGTTTCCGAGTTTCCGGAATTTAGAGGTTGGAATCTCGGAGGCAGTGAGTGTGTAGACCGATAGTGAAATCGATTCGGTGGATTGGTGGTTGCCAGGCGAGGTTACCCTGGGTGTCCCTATCGCCTCGAGGTTGCGTACCTCTATAGGGAATTCGGAGAGCGTTGGTCATCGGTAGGAAAACTCAGCCCCACGTGCGTCACACGCCCTACGTGACTGCCTGATTCGTGGGAAGGTCCACAGGGGAAAGTCTACCAACGCCGGTGTAATCCGCCCGACTCACGTGCTACAAATCGGAGGCCCTCCGTATGGTACCACCCCGTTTACATCACTCCTCGAAGCAGCGAAGCTCATTTCGGATCGGCGGAAGGTCATCATCGTCATCCCTCGTAGCGTCTTCCCGAGCGTAGACCTAGTCCGAGCGCTGAAATCCATTGAGCGCTGAATTCTTTCCAAGGGCTAAAATCTGTCGGAGCGTCAAAATCCCTTTCAGCTATTTACCCGACCGCCGGAATCATCTCGCCGCAGACGCGGTACACGGTTCGGACACGGTGCGATCCACGTGGTATACCCAGTGCCCAAAAGCTCTAGCAGAGCGCGCCATCGCAATCGCTACGGTTTCCCGATCGGCCAACCTACTGGCGCGATCCCTAGAGCCACGACAGTCGGGGTCATCGTACCCGTGTTCCAAACGAGCGAGAGAGTTGGTCATCGATCGTAACCCACTCGACCAGCTACTTACGGAAACGGAGGTCGACCACGTAGCCAAGCCGCAAACTGTAAGTACGCGAATCACCATCACCATCACCCATCTACACACCACTAACTAGTAGGGAACCAGGATTGTTTTAGTAGGGGAAGAACTCACAATAGAAAACAGGACGACTCACGAAGGTCACACACACACCTACACACTAAGGAGATAGATTAGGGAATTGTAAAAAAATTAAAAAAAAAAACAAAAAATAAAATGAAACTAGAAAAGTAGTAGCAAAATTTTAGCTTTCGTTTGACTCCTTAAAGAGAGTTTTAAAACTTGACATTAATAAATTCGTCTAATGCACCGTAATAAAACAACTAATTAAGGAAATTGAAAGACAACTAGGATTAGTAATTTGGGGAAAATTCGGACTTGGAATATTTGGGATCAGTTATTTGAATGGTTGGGAAACTTCGGAGGTGGATTCTGCTAGGTTGCGAAAACAGCTAGTCGGGCAAATAAATCGGGAATTCTTGGCAGACGACTTTCGTCTGGCGTATAAGCCGGAATTTTGAGGACCTTAGCAGGATCCTCCTTACACACTTTAATAGCTAGGTAATCAAAGCGGTTCATCACTCCAAACATTTCAATGACTCGCAAATTACTTGATCTTGCCAAAAAAGATTTAAACTCATATACAGGCCTCATAACTGGTGACTGTCTGAGCCGATATCACTTGAAGCTGATAGGAAAAATTCAAGATGATTCATGTCGATTTTGTGACATGGATAAAGAAGACTCGGAACACTTGTTATGCCACTGCCTGGCAATCTCCAACACAAGATTTAAATTCTTCAACAAAGGGCTACTAGAACCCTCTGAAATCTGGAGAACAAACCCCAGTATGGTAGTACACTTTATTCGGTGTGTTATACCGCCCTGGGACAACGCTTTAAGTCAAACATTGGCGATCACTTCTAACAATAGTGATGCGTCATGCTGACAATATCTAAAGCAAAAAAAGGGGGATACATCATAATAGATTTAAAAATTGGTCGCAGTGATGAAGATATCCGACATGGAATAAAAAGACACAACTTCTAAGGTTACACGGATATGTTTCTCTCGACAATTTATTTAGTATAGAAATCCGTTCAAGGGGCAAGTCAAGGCAATGTGCGAACTGTATTAATAGGTCAAGAACCGATTCTGAAACCCATGACTTAAGATAATTATTAAAAATGAAATGAAATTCATTTCGATGGTAAAATGTGCATTGCCATTTCTATTGATATGGGTAATGGTTATGGAACTTAAGTTGAAAAAGGTTTGAAATACGTGTGAAATTCGAATATTGGTTTCCGTTCGGTTGCAACTAACAACGGTGGAAATGCATCCACAAAACTTTGTTAAAACGTGACTAAAAACATGTTCAAAATGATTTATATTACATTCAGATCCCTAAAGCATGCTTCATTGCGAGCTGGATTAATTCGTAATTTCGTTCCACCGAGCGTGCATTAGTTAGATGTTTTTGTCCAATCAGCAGTCTCAATTTTCCTCGAAGTTCACTAATGACTTTCATAAATCAGTACTCCTTCCGGATGACACGCACACACACACACACACACACATGCAACGAACAAATGCCTTCCAGCCACCATATTTTGTAACATTCCATGGCGTTTCCCGTTGTAAAAAGCCATTATTACTCGCGGCAATATCTTCTAATTCAATGAAGAGTGAACGGCTAGAAAACAGCACCTGGTTGGCGGCGTCGTCGACAATGCATTCCAATTCTGTAGAAATGCAGATCACGTCCTTCGTGTTCAGAGCGGAAAGTGTGGTGCGTGGTTCGGACACAAACCCACACCGGACAACAAGCAATATTCGATGAATTATGTTCGTTCCCCTCACTCCCCTTTGCCATCAAGAGACTCTAGCTTCCCGGTGGGGTGGCAGGAAGTATGGAAAACAGGAAAATTGTAAATTTATTCATGTAAGAAATCACCATTTTCACGCTTTATGTTCACCTTTTTGGAATGGTTCCCGGCACTTAGGCAGGAGGTCCCTGTCTCCACTCCAAAGCATCCATTTCCTTTTGCAAATGACCTCTTTTTTGAAGCCTCGTGCCGTTGGCTAGCGAATATTCTGGCTCTTTCTGTTTCGCAGTCGGTGGTCGAAGGAATTTGTCGTAGTCAAATCTTTATGGCACCATTGCTGCTATGCTGCACACACATAGCACTCGTTGTTAACATGGAAATATACCCTTCTCAGCTCGAGTTGGTGTGATTCAGCCGCCAGATCGCACTATCACTATCTGACTATATATCTTTTTGCTTGAATGAAAGCAGGTTTTCAAATGATTTCACTTTTTATCGCTTCCTGGTCGGTTTCGATTGTTAGTTTAAATACTAAACGACTATTCCTCCCTGGGTGGATTCAACCGAACGACGATTATCCTAGAAAATCGCCTTTTGATAGCTGGGAACTAGTCCGGAAAATTTCCCGGAAGCCGCATGGAGCCGTACGCACTCAATCACGTCACAATAGTGGAAATGGGAACAAGAGCTTCCCCTGGCAGACACACCCCCGACTAGCCCTGAAGTGTGAAGTTTGAAAAAAATAATCCCTTTTTGTGTCGTTTGTTCGTCGCTGGGTGTCAGCCTACAATCTCAGCATGCCGAGAGCTTGCTGCGATTTTTGAAAGGACGAATGAATGCCAAATAATTTCCTGTTGTGAATAAGAACAATAATGGGACCTGTCTTCTTTACTTTTGTACTCTCCACTACTCATGGGGGCGATGCCTTTTTTTTTTTTTTTTCTTGAACATGGTTCACTACTATTCGGAAAAGTGCGTCATTTGACATGAAATGGCCTAGTATTCAGGCGACACGGAAGAGAATAGAAAGATTAATGATAAAGCTGTGAAAATAGCTTCCCAGATGAGAAGATTCATGGAAGCGAAAAGCTGTTGAAATTAGTTGAAAAGATTCATCATTGGAGTGCCGCAAGGACAATGAGAGAAACAATTGAGCAGGTCTACTGCAGATGAAACTTTTAGATAGTTTTGTCAAGTACCTGCGACACGAGATAACAGACTTGAAACAATTGGTTTTGTTTCAATGGGAAATGTTTCAAGTGGGATTATTTTTCGATTACTACTACTACTATTATTTTTCGATTACTATTACTACTACTACTTCCACAACGGAGCTATTTCCGTCAATCAGCGTATTACTCGGCCGTATTCAAACCAAATGACTTGGTTTCTTTTTTTTTTTCGAACTGTGACCGTCACGAAAGTGGCCAGGTTTTGAACGTTCTGGGCAATGTCAGTCGTGCACCCGTTCAGGAGGTCACGCGTTATATTGCAACTTTAGCCATATTTGATCATCTTTTTGAAATTTTATTTCAACTTGTTTGTTCTTAACTAAATGAAGCACATTTTTTGGTTGATAAATCTTGTAGTTTTTACATGAATCCGCTTCTATTGAAAAAAAAATACAAAAAATATAAGACATTGCCTCCATTTTCAAATGCCAAGCTTCGTATTGCTCAATTTTTTGTAAATCGAAAACGTTGCATCGATAGCAAACTTTTTAAGAAACAATTTGGTTACAAAACATTTTTATATTCAATATTATTCACAATTATTAGTGAATGTGATTGCAAGCCAAATTCAAATTGGTAAATATTTCATAAAATTAGCCTTCAATGTGGAAACAAATCACGAGCCAACGCTGGGTGACAAAAATGAATAAAATGATTTATCTGACTAATCCACTGTGCAGGGCTTAGCCAAACAATATTTCAACCGAAAACATTAAATTTCTAGGCAAAATTTTATTATATTCAGAATTTGATAAATAAATACATACGTTTCCTACAATAAGCTAAATTTATTCAATAGTTCTAAAGTTTGAATGACTCCAATGTAGACAGAGAACTTCGTATAGGCATGATTTTAGTTATATTTTGTTTCTTATTGCGTTTGATGTGTCGTATGATTATCTGGAACATCCTGGGCACTGCATATATGCATTGTATAAACCATTTTACATGGTTTTCAATTCTCTTGAGATTTTAGATGTCCAATTAGAGATGTCATATGACCTATCTCGTGGTGTCATATCTACTATTCATTGAAACAATATAATACAATTAATTTGATTCTTCAACGATCGGGTCAAATCAAATAATTGTTGAAAGTTGAAACAATATACAATAAAAATCGAAACAATATGCAATAAAAAATATTTTTTTGGCTATGATTTTTCTACCAGTGAGGGCAAGCCGATGCAATGGTACACTTCGATGTTTGACTCGTACGATAATCTGAGCAGACGCACTGCCTATCGCTTGAGAGTGATGGATCTACTGAAACTTCCAAGAGATAATAGAAAGAACACCTAGTTTTTAACAATTGTTCAAAGGAGGAGAGTTGAATGAATACTTACTCGGTGAGTCCAAATGGAGCCGTTTTCAAAAGAGTGGAAGGCGTTATCCAAAAGATAAGCGGTGTCCTGGATGGTTTCATCCCTTTATTTCGAATAAAGATAGACCTATGCGTACCTAATGGAGAGAGATTAAACAAATCTCCGGAGCCAGAAGATTAGAAACATCTGCCAATTCATCCTGCTCGTCACATTTTCACCAGTAAATTACATCAATTCTTGCACGAAAGGCTTTTGCACGCTGAACTAGACGTGGCTTGGTAGCTCAATGGTTACCTATTCTGCTTACTGAATAGATGGTCGGGAGTTCAATCCCAGGCCCGTCCCCTTTCTTGCTATTTGTCACTTGCCTTTTTTTATTACCACTAGATTTAAAATAAATAGCAGTCTACTGCACTTTCATTGATCGCATCACTTACCACAGTGAATCCATGATCTAAAAATAACCTGCCTCACTAACACAAATCTATCCTTCCCTTGACAATTGTGGAGACGCAGAGGTAAACACGGCCTCTAACAAACGATTGTCAAACTAATCATCCTTCCCCCCTTCCCGAAGAACGTAAGGACGCGGGCGGCGCTGGTACTGATCTATAAATAGAATGAACTAATGAACTTGTACATTGAAGATGTACAGCCACTCCCGAGCTCCATCTATGTGGTTCTCTGTGCAATTACACTAGTTCTGATCGGTAACGGAGTAGGGACTACGAAAAGAACGGTCTTAGCTAAGCTAAGCTAATATATGAAAGGCTTTTGCAATTGCTGCTAGCAATTTGCGGCGCTAGAGTGTTTTGGCAGCTGTACCTAAGTGCCAAACTCCGAGAAAACCTCCGTGGACTAATGCTCTTCTATGCAACATGAAACGAGTGCGCGCTAGGGCTCTTCGCGCTTTGAATATCGACGCTATAACAAACTCCGTTACAAATATTATGTACATCACAGACAAGAAAATCTTCGACGCCATCCGAAAAAATTGTGGTCGTTCGTGAACTCTAGGAGGATGAAAACTGGACTCCCGTCATGTGTGTTTCTCGATAGAGACGCTGCACGGAATACCGAGGAGAAATGCAGCATTTTTGCAAGATACTTCTCGAAGATAAAGCACTTAGAAGCTCCTGTATTTTCATGAGAAAATACGAGGAGTGCTTTACCGGCCTCAAGGAGCTAATAGCATCTATAGAACTGAGACTATAGGTCAAAATGAAATACTGATCCGGTGTAAGCTAGGCAACAATTTCTAGCGTAAAGTGTATTGCCGCTAATTCAGCGACATATACGGAACAAGGAGCTTGAAGTTTACGATTGGCAATATAAATTTCACTGTATATACCAAAGCCTGCTGACTCCTGGATCAATGATCCGTAAGTGAAGAACGATTAAGTGGAATCAACTTGGCCAAACTTTGCAGCAAATATTCCCGGAGCAATCATAGGACGATGATGCTCTGGGATTCCATGAAGCTCCTGCTTCATGGATAAATCAAACTGAACCGAATTGTCGAAATCGGAGAAGCAAACACGATTGGGAATATTTGGCGAAGGGCTGACATCCTGTGTTATGTACCAATGGTACAATGTCATGAAGCGGGTTTGAGTATTCAACTCAAGGAGCTTCTCAAAATTTTCGATTACCTGAGGGTTCATGACTTCACACCTGATGAGGAGCCGGAGAGATAATTCTGTAAACCGATCCGAGAGTGGCAACATGCCAGCCAGCACTTCCAGACTCATCTTATGAGTCGAGTGCATACAACCTAACGCGATACGAAGACAGCGATACTGAATACGTTCCAGTTTAATGATATGCGACCGAGCCGCCGACTGAAAACAAAAACTACCGTATTCCATAACCGACAAAATCGTTGTCCGGTACAACGTTAGAAGATCTTGCGGATGTGCTCCCCACCAGGTTCCGGTCATTGTTCGAAGAAAGTTGATCCTTTGCTTTTTGCTTTAGATACTCAATGTGGGATCTCCAGGTGCACTTTGAATCGAACCAGACCCCAAGATATTTAAATGACATGGAATGAGTTATCAGCTTACCCCACATTTGAAGCTTCGGTTGTGCTGGGTTATGCTTCCTAGAAAAAACTACCAACTCAGTTTTCTCTGTAGAGAATTTGAATTCGAGAGCCCAAGTAGACAAATTGTCTAAGGTATCCTGTAAGGGTCCTTGCAGATCGACCCCATTGGGTCCCGTGATAGAAACTACGCCGTCATCTGCAAGTTGTCTCAACGTACAGTTGTCACTTAGACAACCGTTAATGTCTTTGACATAAACATTATACAAAAGAGGGCTTAAACATGATCCCTGGGGGAAACCCATGTAGCTAAATCGGGAAGCTGTAGAGTTTCCATGAGAAAGCTCATATGTTTCTCTGACAGCAAATTGTTTCAAAAATTATTCATTAATGGTGAAAAGCAACAAGCGTGGAGTTTATCTGAAAGAATTTCAAAAGATACTGAATCAAAAGCCCCCTTGATATCCAAGAAAACAGAAGCCATTTGCTCTTTTTTAGCAAAAGCTAACTGAATATCTGTGGAAAGCAACGCGAGACAGTCGTTCGTTCCCTTACCCCTACGGAAACCATATTGAGTATCTGAAAGCAGGTTGTTCGTCTCAACCCATTTGTCCAGAAGGAAGAGGATCATATTCTCCAACAACTTTCGAATACAAGATAACATCGCGATGGGTCGATAGGAGTTGTGGTCGGACGCGGGCTTACCAGGTCTTAGAATGGCAATAACTCTCACCCGTCTCCAATCATCCGGTACAATGTTTAGTTCCAGAAACTGATTAACATGCGCCTCTTAGCGACGTCTGGGAGGTTCTTAAGCAAGTTGAACTTGATTCTATCAGCTCCTGGAGCCGTATTGCCACACGATAGGAGTGCGAGAGAGAGAGTTCTACCATTGAAAAGGGTTGGGTGTTCTCATTTTTTGAATTCTCTGTTTCGCGAGGAATCATCCGTGCCCGCACAGAATCTGGACAAACTTTTCGCGCGAACTTGAGGATCCATTGGTCCGAGTACTCTTCGCTCTCGTTGATCGTAGTTCGGTTACGCAATCTTCGCGCCGTGTTCCAAAGAGTACTCATCGACGTCACGCGCGATAGCCCGTCCACGAATCTTCGCCAGTATCCGCGTTTCTTGGCTCTTAAGTTCGCGTTCGAGAGCCGTGTATACTTCGAAGTGCTCAAGTGTTCCACGTCTACGGAAAACTTTAAATGCGTCGGACTTTTTACGGTAAACGTCGCTGATCCCACCATGGGGAAGGAAGTTTCCTGCTAAATGACGTTCCTGGAACTGGTCGAGTTTGGGCTTGAAGCGCGCTGTCTAAGATCAGGTTGGAGAGAAAGTTATATTCCTCCAGTGGTGGGAGCTCTTCTACTGTCGTTACGGCTTCATCTACTGTTGTCCTGAATTGTGTCCAATCGATGTGACGGGTAAGATCATACGTGACGTTAATGGATTCCGATGGATTGAACTCGGTGGCAATCGAAATTTTTATGGGCAAGTGATCACTACCGTGGGGATCTTGAATTACATTCCATGTGCAATCCAACGATAGTGAAATCGAACAAAGTGTGAGGTCTAATCTACTGCCAAGTGAGGATGGACCAGCCAAACGTGTTACTTCTCCATTGTTAAGAACTGTCATATTGAAGTTGTCACAGAGGTCATATATCAGGGAAGACCGGTTGTCATCGTACAGTTCTCCCCAGCCTGTACCGTGAGAGTTGAAATCTCCCATGATCAACCGTGGAGCAAGAAGAACCGAACAAATATCTGAAAGTTGTTTTTGATTTATTGAGGCTCTAGGAGGAATATACCCAGAAGCAATGCAAAGGCTTTTATTTTTAATAACAGCCTGACATGCGAAAACTTCAATACCTGGAATTGGAGGAAAATTTCACTCATTAGAAGGAGTAGCACTTTTTGATCCCCAAAAGTACTCCTCCTCTACGTGAATCCTCACGATCAAGACGAATAATATTGAAATCATGAAAAGAAAGATCGATTTCGGAAGAGAACCATGCTTCACAAAGAGCAAATACACCACAACCGGTATCGTGAGCTAGAAATTTGAAAGATTCCAATTTAGGAACAAGACTTCGACAATTCCACTGTAGAACAGTGATCAAATCCCCGAATCTCAAGCTGATATTGAAAGTGCTTTGCGGGAAGTACCCAGCGATGTGATTAACATGTAGGTATTTGCTGTTGACGCTCAGGTGGTTCTTTAGGCGATACGCAAGACCAAATCGTCCTTTAATCGTAGACCTAGCGTGATTCCTTCTGCTATGTTGAAAAAATGCTCCGACATTTTAGCTACTCCACTTTCTTTGCTATTCAACTTATCACAAATTTCCAATGCAGTGGAAGTGCTCTACTATGTTCCCAGTTTTCAAGAAAGGAGACAAAAGTGATATAAGAAATTACCGTGGCATTAGTTCATTCGGTCTGAAATCAAAAGTATTTGAGTCGCTGATCAACGACAAATTGTTTGTGCCTGCATCGGCACGGCTTTTATCCCGGCCGCTCTGTTGAAACGAATCTTGCCAGCTTTACGTCGTTTTGCATGGAGAACGTATGTAAAAAAACTCCAAGTCGATGCTGTATATACCGATCTCAAATCTGCCTTCGATAAAGTTAACCATGGCTTACTGCTTGCAAAATTCGGGAAAATAGGTTGCTTCATTGCTTTCTGCACCTGGCTTCGATCTTACCTTGTGCAACGTCAAGTATCTGTCAGTATTGGAAACAATTCATCGGACTATTTTTCGAACCATTCCGGAGTTCCCCAAGGAAGCACCCTGTGACCATTGCTGTTCTCGCTTTTTATAAACGATGTTTCTCTCATATTGCTAAATGGAGGTTTTCTGTTGTTGTTTGCAGATGACCTTAAATAGCAGACTGCTATGAACTACAGAAACTTCTTGAAATATTCAGTAATTGGTGCGTGTGAAATATGATGGTTCTGAGCATCTCAATATGTTGCGTAATAAGTTTAGGTCGAACGAATAATGCTATCCAGTTTGATTATACTATTGCTGGATCTCCACTGCAACGGGTTGATCATGTTAAAGAGCTCGGAGTTGTATTGGACGAAAAGCTAACCTTTACTCGCCACTTCTCAAGTACCATTGATAAAGCCAATCGCCAGCTCGGGTTCATGTTCAAAATCTTCAATGAGTTTCGTGATCCGCTGTGTTTCATAGCTCTTTACTGCTCACTGGTACGCTCTATTCTTGAGTTTGCAACTGCGGTATGGACCCCTACCAGGCCCGTATGGAGTGCGCGGTTTGAAGCTGTCCAACGCAGATTCGTAAGATATGCTTTGCGCCACCTTCCATGAAGTGACCCGTTAAACATGCCTGCTTACGCCGATGGCTGTCACCTGGTATGGCTGGATACTCTGGCTAAACGAAGGAATGACGCGCAATCTGTATTCGTTGCCAAGCTTCTCTTATCTTAATATGATATTCCTGAGTTGCTGTCGAGAATCAGTTCATATACTCCTGCCCGAACCCTTCGACCGAGAGCACGAAGAATTACAAGCAACTAATCATGCTGCAAATAGTTCCGTTGTCGCCATGATGCGTCATGGCCAACGTAGTATCCGACGAATTTGATTTCAGCATGTCCGCCTCAAGATTTCGTCACCGCTTGCTGAACCGTTTTTAACGTTGACTTTTATTAGATTTAAGAATTTCATGTAGACCTCAAAGCCCATCCAAATACAATTACAAATACAAATACAAATACAAACTGTGAGGCTCAACTACTGGCCTTAAGGAGGCAGAACACTTGCACAACAGCTGGTTTCATAAGTGTCTATGATACTATCTATCAAGGCCGACATCGGTTCAAAACATGAATAAAACATAAATTTCGCATTATATTTCCGTCGTAGTTATTTATTTCAGATTCATGGGATGTGTTTTAACAATTTGTGAAAACAAAACATAGTTATTCGATATTTGCATAAAATTTTCGAACTTTGCGCTTAACTCCGTCCATTAGGGTTTGAACAGACTCTTCAGAAATCGTAAAAGCCGTCTTTGTCCAAATTTGCTGGAAGTGTTTGATGTCTTTGATTCCTTGCTTCTTTTCAGAAAGCTTCCGCTTCATCAGAGCCCAATATCTCTCGATTGCTCGTAGCTCTGGGCAATTTGGCGGGTTTGAGGTTTTTGGTAAAATGTTCACTTGATTTGCTTGGTAACACTCCATCACAGTTTTAGCATAGCGGCATGATGCCAAATCGGGCCAGAACAAAGGTTATTCTTTGTGACTTTTGATGAAGGGTAGCAATCGCTTCTGCAGACACTCTTTCTGATAGATCTTCTTCTTGATTGTGCCTGTAGTGACGAAAGATTTACTCTTTTTGCCACACGTACAATTTGCTTGCCACACAAGGTATTTTTTGGGAAATTTCGATGCCTTCTTCGTTCTGAAATGCTCAACTGTTTCATCGTCCATAACAACGCATGAAAACTTCGTCAAATATTCGCAGTACAAACGTCGAGCCCGTGATTTTGCTGCCAAGTTCTGTTTGTCGTTGCGATTTGCAACTGTTTTCACTTTATACGACTTAAGTCCCAAACGTTGTTTTGATTTTTGGACAAAACCAGGTGACATTCCTATTTTACGAGCCACCGTTCGAATGGAGATTGGATTTTTCGTTAATATCCTTTTCACCTTTCGGTCCATGACAGGATCAGCGCGTGCAATTTTTTTGTCACTTCTCGGTTTCCTCTCCACCGTCAAACGTTTCGAAAATGATTTGAGAAAATGAAACGTTTTCCAAAAATGATCCCGTATTGACAAGTCTCGCTCGCGCACTTCTTTCGTCGCCATCTTGAATACTAAACATGAAATGTAAACATCAATCATAATCTTTTTCATCATAGACTCTCAGCTATACCGTCAGTGAAATTTTTCATTCCTGCGTGCAATATTTCAAAAGTTACAAGGATTTGAAGGTGTCCGGATTAATGTGGATACAGACCTTATATGTGAGACCCTTCCCAAGACGAGTGGGCATACATTGCGCTGTTTTTTTTTTTTTTTTGTTTACAACCAAGACCATTCACATGGAGTTGGTGACAGATTTGTCTACGGAGCGGTTTATACAGGCATTGAATCGGTTTATTTCATGCCGTGGTAAACCGAGTGACATTCTCTCCGATAAAGGGAAACATTTTGTTCAAGAGAATTTGTTCGTCTTCTTGAAGATGCACTTGACGATAGCCCAGTATCGTTCAATTGGACAAATCTGTGGACAATTGAAAGAATTGATGCCTTTCTCAATGAAATCTACTCCATTTTCTTGCATCCATTGTACTGTGGTTTATGCGTAATGGGCTGAAATCAAATCAGGTCAAAACAAAGGAGGGACCATGTGTTGCTTGTATGATGGAAGCATGCTTTTCTGCAAACACTCAGTACGGTAAACTTCGGCATTGATCGTACCTTTAAAGTAGGAAATCGATTACTTGAAGCCGCAGGAACAAATTGCCTGCCACACGAGAACCTTTTGACCAAATTTTTTGCACGTCGAATGACTTTTTGGAAATGTTCACACCTTCGCCGATGACCTTGGGTGTAAAATTGAGGTCCTGGAAGCGTTCTGGAGTCGTCTTTCACATATGTTTCGTCATCCATCAAAACACAGGCAGATGGTCTTGCAAAAGTCGTCTGTGTAACTTTCTTGCTCTGATTTTTGGTCGAGATTTCTGCTCGCCACTTTGTTTTGCTATTTTCTGCTTTTTATAAGTCTTCATGATTTTCTGCACCATTCCTGTCAAGCTTTGTCTTTGACAAATGTCAACATTTCATTAGCAATTAGCCAAAAATACAAAAAAAAATTGCCAATTTTTTAAAATGCTCCAAATGAGGAAGATAAGTTAAAATACCAAGAAGCATCCCTACTCCCACCTGAATTGACCTGATGAGAACCTCTAAGTAACCCTAATTTTTCCCAATCCAACATGCTCCCAAACCACCATAACCATCTGTTTTGCATGTAATCCAACACGATTTATCACATCTGTAAGCGCATCGGATTGGTAACCATGTTTTAATTTTTTGTTTATCTCTCGAAAATACTTGTCCCTTTACAGCTGGCAGACCACGAACAGAGACTGAACGGATCAACTTCACGCACAATGGCGGCTATATCATTAGGTTTTATAGTAATTATTACCCCCTGGACGATACAGGAGATTGTGGCAACGTGCACAGGATCAAAGGTAAGAGACAAGCGGGAAAATACAATTGCCACATAAATTCGTTCGACGAGTGTGAGCACCATTAACAGCAGAATGCTCCCGTGAAGTCATCGCCCGGAATACGGCAGTTACACTCAGGAGAACAATTTGAATTCATTTGCTGGCATGTGGCGAGCAATGTTTGCATATTCACACTTGAATGCATTTTTTGCTGAGCTTCGAGATGCACTTCACTCTTTAGTGCTTTTGGTGGAATAACACATTAATTGAAAGTTTGTTGAACTGCGAAAAGCGTTGCACAAACAAGTAAGAGTGAAAAACGCGATAAACATTCTACTCGTTACTTTAGTGCAATCTAAAAAGTGTGCCATAAATTGATTTTGAACCGTTCGAGCTGATAACCGACAAATGGTTTTCGTTTTTCTTTTTCACCATTGCAGATACCAACATCAATTGATTTCTGTGTCACATGGATAGCGTTAAGTAGCAGCTTTTGGAATCCCTTTCTCTACTGGCTGCTCAATGCCAGATTTCGGAGAATTTGTAAAGAAATGTTATCTTCTAAGGTAAGCTCACGCTGCTTTGCTGAAATATGTAGCAACCCATTCCAAATCGAATATTTTCCTCCCTTCCCGCAGTGCATCAGTAGCCAAACTTCACTGGACGAAAAATGTAGCATTAGCCTAGAGTACGATCATCATATGACAACACTGCCGCTTCCACCGGGTCCACCTCCGGCGACAATTTGCCGCTCGATGAATCATACCCCCCGACCAGATATCGAGTGCCCGGAAAAATACTGGGATGACATCCTTGAGCGCACATTCAGCACTGGTAGCATAAATGCCCTGCACCGCAGTACCTCGTCCAGTTCGACCGCCTACCATCAAACTACTCTCCACAGGCACCACCATCGGCATCGGCACCACCATCCACATCAGCACAACGGTAACGGTAGCAATCACCACAGTAGCAATAGTATCCACAAGTCATCGATCGATCACGACAAGGAGAGCGGTGACTTCACTGTGATCTTCCCGACGACCAATTCCGACCCGGCCATGTCTTGCGAGCATGAACTCCACGACATCAACTGCGCCAAGAATCGAGCGTTTTTCCTTGGTTTCAACCATCACCAAACGCTACCTGACATCTAGTATCGTAGGGTTCGGACCGGGCTATGGAGTAGGGTTAAGCTGTTAGTGATGCGGTTTTTATAAAATATCTTAGAAAACTAAGCAAATGTGTGGCAACCGGTTTTTGTATGACGCTGCACCTCAGTAGGGTAATTGTAGGATATAGTGAATTGGCGCAAAAACAAAACAAAAACGAATCGTGTATTAACAAAGAGAGCCTTCGGGAGACTATTACTTCAAACTGTTGAGAGTTTCGTTTGTGAGAATTGGAATAGTGAGATTAATAATTTTAAACTACAAACTAGTTGCTGGTAAACAGGTTTCAGGATAAGTTCATCTAACAGATCAGTTTCTCAATTTTCTTAAAAAATTAAGGTTAGGAAATTAGTTTGATTTGATAGATTTGCCGAGAAGCGCTCTGCCGTAGATACTTGTTCGACATTGTGTGAGTGTGCAATGAAAACTTTTGTTTTTCATACCTATCATCTTCATTGAACATGAGTTCGGGTTCGTAATCGATTCGATTCCGGAGGCTGGTCCTTCCTTATCCATTTAAAAAAAAAACACATTACATTATATCGAAATTCTAGATCAATTAAACAAAACTTGTTAGTATCGGAAAATAAGTAGAAACGCGATAATTTTCATCCGAGTTCGTTCACCTTTTAACCAAACATAAATCCGAATATCCGTATAGCAGATATGTGTTTTCCCATGGTAGTTAAATGAAGCGATGAACAAAATAAACCAATTAAAATGATTTTTAAAAAATTTACGCCTCCCGTCTCTGCATAGGAAAGAAAATCCCCCTGCTTTGGCCCATCGAACGTAGTATAATACCCGCAAATTAATCGTACAACAAACGCACGCACATGTATTATTATCTCCCGCGAACAACAGGCTTGTCCAGTTCAGGCTGATACTAACATTCCCAGTTCGCTCGATCCGCCGGAGATGAGTGCTGAATGAGTGTTGCTCGACAAAATGCACGATGGCCCATGATGATTGCAATCGGCTGTGTGGCGAAATTAATCGTTTTGATCAATATTTAATGCACGCAAAGGATGCACAATTTCAATCCGGCGAGACCGACGCTCAAATGCATTGTAAAGAATTCTTGACCAACAAATGAAATGGACCTATCGAACATGTGTAATGCGGTAATGTTCAATTTTCGCGATTTTAAGTCCGACAAAAGAATTCTGTTTCCGATAGTATTTTCACGCAATGGAACTTTCAGTTGTTGCTCCAGAACCGGCGACGAAAGAAATAACAAATGTAAGTTAACATTAACAATGAATGGTACGTAGAGCAATTTGATAAAAGGTGATTAAGGGAGATTTATTTTAATGCCACTTTTGTACGTAGATCATTGTTCTCTATAATGACCGAAAGGGTAAACTACGATGGCTACTACCACCGCACTGTATCCTGTTGGAGGCACGATGAAGCTTGTATGCGGTTAAATTATTGATTTTTTTTATGTTTATTATACGTACATCAAAGGCATTGGTTAAGGATAAATGCAAGGCGAGTGCAACGTGGTCTACTAAAACTAACCGCTTTTAATTGAATGATAGAGGACCAGAAACTTGAGCTGCACTGGCAGAGTAGAAAACAATGCAATTATGAGCGCCAACAGTACATAAGCCATAGGTTGCGGAACTTAATGTTAAATTGATCTTAATAATTGAGTATTGATTTTTCAAATGGTATTGAACTGTGTCCGACGAATCTAGTTTTGCGTTTATTTTCATCAACGGGTGTAAAATAATATGTTAACTTAAAAAATATCGATGTCTTAATGGTATGGTAAATTGACATATGCCGAGTAAAGGATGAAACGGTCAAAACTAGGTCGACTCAAATATGAAGTAGTTTCATAAATCGTGCATTTAAAAAATTTGAACACCCCTCATTTAATAGGTGTATGCGTACAAAATGTTAACTCTATTTTGTTTTTGCCATTTTCTATTCAATTGTCAAAATGGCGTCGAAGCAAGAAGAGCAGCGTATCGAAATTTTGGACGCGCATAAGGAAAATCCAAATTATACTCACGCTAACTGGGCAAAATCACTTAAGGACACACACGATGGAATCCCCTTATGGCAGGAGCGATGGCTTCCTCATCCACACATGCACACTTTGGGTTTGCTCAACAAAATATGCCAAATTAATCCACTTACCTGCAGTGAATCATTGCCATACTGCTAATAGGACGGCAGAACAAAATATTTAATCAGTTCACACTGTTTATTTCACTGAAAACACTCTGAATTGATCAACTAGTGCTCATTTCCACAGAGCAGGTAATTTTTCGTCCTCTTTGTTTACCTTTTTAAAGCCAGAATCTGCTTATTATTTTCTCATAAAAAACTGTATTTCCACTTCCCGTAGCCACCTGAACACTATTTACTTTCACTGAAAGATTAATTATCATCGCGCTCTTGAAAACAGTAGACGTAAAATCTGTTTAACTAACGAGAATGGTGCAAAAATTCAGCAGCCGGTCTCAAAACTACGCGTTTTGCTTTTTTCTAATTTAATCCCTAATCAGCTGAGCGTAGCGTAGCAGAGCGCAGTGTTGTCAGCAACTGTTTGCGCGAGTGTGCAGGACTGATAAAAGTTTTGATTAACGAAGTAAACATGCCGCGTCTTACTAAAAGATGAAAAGCGGCAGTTTTGCGTGAACGGGCTAAAAAAGTGATAAAAAGTGCTGTTGATCCCCTAACTTGGACCTGGGAGATCCCGTGGAATAGTGGTTTTAGTTCATAATAAACTGATGCTGAATTTCATAGAGAAATAAGTTCTGGAGAAGAATCTGTCGGCGAATCTTCCGACTTTTCAAATGACGTTCCTATACCTGGCCCAAATGATACTGGTTTTGAAAATCCCGGTCATACTTCCGAATCCGATGGTGAGTGTGTTTTTGATTTGCTTTGCATTTCTTGTTGATTTGTTTGTTGTTTGGAAAGAAAAGGTAAACAGCTTTCATTCCCTCCATTTTCCTTGGAAGCACGAGCCAGGGGTAGGGGAGTCTGGGTTGACTTAATCCCCCTTTTTCGTTATGGATACCCTGATAAAAAATTACCTTAAACGAACAATATCACAAATCCTCCAACTACTTCTTTAATGGTTTGGATGATATCCCAAATAGGTCGTTAAGAAAAATAACCATACGAAATTTATTAGGGTATATCTCAACGGAAAAAAACGAAACTTGATGCGGTTTTTTCACAGGCTCATAGTTCCATATTAACCCTTATGTGTTCGACAAAAAAAAACACCTTTAAGTGTTCGACAGGGTACCCGGGTATGGTAATATAAACACTATACAAAAACATGGGATTGAAACAAATTGGCAAAGACGAAAATACTTGGACCGAAGTTGATTTTTCAACTTTAATTTGCGTGATTTTCAAGTAAACTTAAATTTTGACTAAATATTGCCGAAACCAGTCATCTATAATCAAAATTTGAACGCTCTGGACCCATTCAAATTAAAAATAACTACGGATCAAACAAGCCCAGCCTTCAGGTGCAGCCTTCACTTACTTATTATAGCTCATACCTCTTACTTAAAGTTACAAGCTCAAATCTCAGACTTGCAATGTAGCATTGAACTAGTTCCCTATGATATTTCACATTGAAATTTTGAGATTCTCATTGAAAAAGTACTTTACAGGGCCTACCATTTGATGAGGTGGGGAAAAATATTTGATCTGACCCCATATATGTTTCAAAGCAATTCCATGCATATTAATTTATTAAAATTTATTATTGTTTCTCTTTTTCAGCTATTTCACAAGATAATTCAACCTAACTGTTGATTAAGAAGAAAGAGTAAAGGGTTAAATTTCGGAACGCGCCCTAACCGTGAAGACATCCATGGGATTTAAAATCAAGGCTCACGAATACGCATAATCCGGATTGGGTGCCATCACTACGTTTTTCCAAACCAAGACCCAAACAACCAACATCGGTTTTGGGTTTGCAGAAAAGGAGCACCGTTTCTAATCCTACACCGAAAGCTTGCAGTTCCGCGTTTGGTACACGCGAATCCAATCGCTTGTCTCCAAACTGATCAAATTCCCTTTCCCCTTTTGTAGGAGGATGTTTGGAACCTCCTTAAAAAAAATGTTGTTGAATACTTAAAAAACTTTTTTTAAGATGAATTATGGAGAGTGTGAGCTGTTTAGTGGAATACCTGTAACTAGAAAATAAGAAGAATAATTAGTAATTTCCATTTAATTCCAACTACCTTTATTGCTTATCTTGACAGATACGCGTATTTCGTCTACAATGTGCAGACTTCTTCAGTGTCGTGTACTAGTACACGACACTGAAGAAGTCTGCACATTGTAGACAAAATACGCGTATCTGTCAAGATAAGCAATAAAGGTAGTTGGAATTAAATGGAAATTACTGATTATTCTTCTTATTTTCTAGTTACATTTTACAGATGCCAGGGAAAGTGCTGGGGACTTTGTCGGGTTTAAAGGGGGAAATCTTTTCTCCCCAAGTCGTCGGCGACACCAACAACGGTTTCCTTAGAAAGTTCCCGTGTTAGCCAAAACAGCACAGATTCAAACTGTGATCCGGGATTTCGCAGTTCTGTTTCTGATTCATTTTATTATTGAAAAGAATTTTCCATAAATTTACTTAATAAGTAAAAATGTGTGTTTTTTCTAAAGTGCAATACCGAAATACAGGTATTTTTCGGCTGCAATACCGGTATTTAGGTATTGAATTTAAGCCCGGTATTACCGGTTCCCGGTTTCGATATTACATGCCCTAGCTGTACATAAAAAATCCTTTAATGCTGAAGAATAAATCCTCATGAGGCTTTTTTTTCATGAATGCAATTTTGAAAATTTAGATAGCACTATATTTCGACACTTAATTTCAAATTGTTAAAACGTTGCATCATCCTTTTTTTTAAAATATTCCACAAGATTTAATTCTCATTCCGTATCGTGCGCCAAGCCAGTTAAGATCGCCTGGTCTCGTCACAGCATTATTTTACTCAAAAGAGTTGCTTTTTCCCTAAAAGTGGTTTTGCTTCCGCGAAAATAGTGGAAGAGTGTGTAGGTGACAAGTGCGCGTGTTGGAAGGTGCAGGTTTTCGTGCACACCTGCATTTCATCTTTAAAACCATCGACAACGATTTCTCATCCCCGTAACCCCCTTCGAACAAAGCAGTCGGTGCAAACCACCGATCTCATGCTACATCACAGCAGCAAGCAAGCGGGCTATTGTTCTATGATCGAGGTTGTTTACGTCGTCCGCTGTGTATAATATATAGCCAAGTGAACAGCTATTGTAGTGAAGAAAAAAAGTAGGCTGTGCTGTTGAGCGAAGAGGACGTTTAATTTTTTCTCCGGAGCTGGTTATGTGCTCGTTAGTACATGTTTTAAAAGTTCATCATCAATTTCGAACTTTTTTCGCGAGTGATTTGGAAATTTGCTAGCGGAAATGGAGAAAAGCGCATTGGCGCATTGTGAACTAGGAATATGAACTGTGACTCGTGGAAGCTATGAATTATTAGTGCGCTTGAGCAAATAGTTTTGTTGAGGATGTCGAGGATGTTTCCATGGGAGGCGGATGTCAGTCGGTCGACGATACAAAGTCCGAACAGTGAAAAAATTAAACAAAGTTATGTTTAGATTGTGTAGAAGAGCGATATTTAGTCCAGTGTGAGTTTGGAAGTGTTTCTTGTGGTTTTCTGAGTCACTTATTCCGGGGGACTAAAATATTGGAGGCTTGTAGGCCCTTCGTTTGTTCTGTCCGTGCAAAGTCGAATGGGACATAGAAAATTCTTTTCTGGGGAAGTTTGAGGGGTCAGATGAAGTCTGACGACTGCATAAAACGAGGAAAAAAGATTTTGTCCACAGTGCTTTTTGTGATGCAAAAAGAGTTTAACTTGGTTTGTGTGCCTATTTTATTCAAACAGCCACTACTTACTAGCGTGCCTGTATTGCCAGTGTACATTGCATTCGGAAGAGGAACCCCCTCAAGTAAACGGAGAAAAATCTGCAGCACCAGAGTGACTTTTTCTTTGTGTCCGAAATATAAGGTAGCGAAGTTAGAAATTTGCGAGTGAAAAACAATAAACTTAATTGTGTTCACCATAGTCGCCAAGAGGATCGGGTAATGTTGGCTGAAAACAGCGAACAAGTGGTAAAGAAAATACAAAAAAATATGAAATTACAGAATCAGACGACTCTGATATTTAAGTATCCACATGAAAAGGTATGAGAATAACGAAACCTCAATCGTTTCTTACCAGTGTGTGTGTGTGTGGGAGGGGGGGGTATCACTTTGTGCGGCGTGTCCTTCTCTTTTCAGAAAGCGAGTAATGGCGCTATAACCATAAGCCATAAAAGGCTCAACATACATATGCTTTCTCGCCAAGGAAAGCCTCCCGCACCATCCCGCCCACTTTCCAACTCCAGATGTCTATGAAAGTAGCATGAGTTCTCACCATCTTCTTAAGTAGACATCTAATCAACACTTCCCTCCCATCCCTGCTGATCATAATAACCTGGCCAGGTGTTGTGCAGAGAGATCGATGGAAGAAGAGCCTGTCATACCCAAGGCAGCTCTTCTGGCGCGTTCATCGTCTCTACAACAGCCAACCCAGGATTTTGTATGGTCAGAAAATGCTATGCTATACTCCTCAATTTTTTCAAAAGGAACCCAACTCCGATCGAGGATAGATAGCTCTTTTGGACATTGTGGCATTCATTTTAGACATGTTCAATATACAAGACCCTCTTAGAAGCTTAGTTTCTGCCTTGCTTCCGACATTGGAATCATACCTTAAGCAATTGACTGTTTCATGGCCCCTCCTAGCATCAATCATATCTTTCGATGGATAATTCATCGAATCAGGTCGGAGATATGATCACTGTACTACAGTGGAACTGCCGTAGTCTGGTGCCTAAACTAGACTCGTTCAAGTTTTTAGTTCACAATTCCGATTGTGATATATTTGCCCTTTGTGAAACATGGCTTTCTTCAGAAAATGAACTCAACTCCCGCGATTTGAACATTATACGCCTGGATAGACACGATTCTTACGGAGGAGTGCTTTTAGGGATCAAAAAGTGCTACCCTTTCTACACATTTTCTCTACCAGCTCTTTCAGGCGTCGAAATCATCGCTTGTCAAGTAACTGCAAAGAATAAAGACCTTTGCATAGCTTCAGTTTACGTTCCTCCTCGAACTTCCATTAGCCGCAGTCAACTCTGGAATTTAGTTTCTATTCTACCGTCCTCAGTATTGATTCTGGGTGGCATGAATTCCCATGGTACTGGGTGGGGGGACCTATATAATGACAATAGAGCGGCTATTTTTTTACGATTTATGTGACGATTTCAACTTGTCAATTTTGAACACTGGTGAAGCGACACGCATACCTAAACCTCCTGCTCAAGAAAGCAGACTCAACCTATCTTTCTGTTCAAGATCGCTTTCATTGGACTGCCTGTGGAAAGTTCTCAATGATCCCCATGGTAGCGATCACTTACCAATCATCATTTCAATTAAGTGTGGCCCTCAACCTTCAAAACCATCTCGAGTTCCGTTCGACCTCACAAAGAATCCGTCGATACACTTCCACCGTCTGAAGAATATCGATTCCTTGCCGATCTGATTTACAAAAGCTCATTTGAAACACAAAAAAGAAAAGTTCCAAGTGCACCCTTCAAAAGGATACCAGCCACACCTGGCCGGGACGATGAATGCACAAAATTGTATTTACGAAAATCTGATGCTTTCAAAGCTTTTCGTAGACACATGACTTCCACTTACTTCGAGGAATATTCAAAGCTTGAAACACAGCTAAAACAACTTGTCAAAGCAAAAAACGCGGCTATTGGCGAAATTTTGTCGAGGGACTCTTACGAGAAACCTCAATGACCACCTTGTGGAGGGCGGCTCGCAACATGCGTAACCGCTCATCTACTAATGAGAGTGATGAATACTCCCACCGATGGAAATTCGATTTCGCGAAAAAGGTCTGTCCGGATTCCGTTCCAGCAAAACATATTTTTCGAGAAACGTCTCCAAACGGTGGATCTCTGGGCAGACCATTCACAATGCTGGAATTCTCTATGGCTCTTCTTTCATCAAACAACTCTACACGCGGATGCGATATGATAAAATCCAGTCTTCTGAAAAATCTCCCAGATATCGCAAAAAGACGCTTGCTAGACCTATTTAACTCCTTAGTACAAAACAACATAGTACCGCCAGAGTGGAGACAGCTCAAAGTAATAGCTATTCAAAAGCATGGCAAACCAGCGTCTGATCATAACTCATACCGTCCGATTGCTATGCTTTCATGCATTAGAAAATTCTTGGAGAAAATGATCCTTCGAAGGCTCGAATCGAATAATTTGCTATCAAATACACAGTTTGGGTTCCTTAAGAGCAAAGGAACAAATGATTGTCTATCGCTGCTTTCCTCAGTTATTCAACTGGCCTTTGTGCGCAAGAAGCAACTAACTTCAGTATTCCTGGATATTAAGGGGGCTTATGATTCAGTTTCCATTGAAATCCTGTTAGAAAATTTGCAGAGATGTGGACTTCCCGGAATTTTAAATAATTGTTTGTACAATTTGTTGTCAGAAAAGCAAATGAACTTTTCACTTGGACAACTGACAACTTCCAGAACTAGTCACATGGGTCTGCCCCAAGGCTCATGCCTGAGCCCCCTTCTTTATAACTTTTACGTCAAATATATTGACAATTGTTTGGCAGAACAATGCACGCTAAGACAACTTTCTGACGACAATGTGGTTTCCTTAAGAGGCTCACATGCCGTTAACATGCAAGGACCATTGCAAAATTCCCTAGATAACCTATCTTCTTGGGCTAGGCGTCTAGGGATCGAATATTCACCGCAGAAAACTGAACTGGTAGTGTTTACTCTAAAGCGGTATCTAGCCCAATTGCAGCTGAATCTTTTGGGCAGAAACATTACCCAATCGTTATCTTTCAAATACCAAATACCAAAAATGCCAAAAAAGGATCAACTTGGTTTGATTCAATAGTGCACTGTGGAGTGCTCATCCGGGAGCCACATTACGTCTTTGAAGCAAAAATTCCAAAAAAGGCAACTTTCTCCGCCATTTGGGCCAGGGGGGGCCCACTCTCCTTTATAAAACAACTATTCTCTCTGTTCTAGAGTATGGCTCTTTTTGCTTTCTCTCGGCAAGAAAAAGTCACCTTATAAAATTGGAACGAATTCAATATCGTTGTCTGCGTATTGCTCTTGGCTGTATGCACTCAACGCATAACATGAGTCTCGAAGTTCTGGCAGGAGTAAAACCTCTCCAGAATCGGTTCTGGGAGCTCTCGCTCAGAATATTAATCAAATGTGGAGTGAAAAACGCATTTGTTATAGAAAATTTTGAAGAAATGTTAGGGCTGAACACACAATCTCGATTTATGAGAATTTACCACCACTACATATCGTCGGATATGTGTCTTCCGTGCTATACTCCAGAGCGTGCTCACTTCACCTTTAGCAGTTCCTCAATCCATTATGATCTTTCCATGAAACAAGCATCTCATGGGATTCCGGATCAACTTCGTTCTATTATTATCCCGCGTATTTTTACTGAAAAGTACCAACACGTCAATTCTGAAAAAAAAAAAGGTTTTTCACTGATGGGTCTCGCCTCAATGGATCCACTGGCTTCGGTGTCTTCAATGAAAACTCTAGCGCCTTCCACAAACTTCAGGAACCTTGTTCTGTTTATTTTGCTGCGCTGGCAGCAATCAACTTCGCATTGGGGATGATTTCCAACATGCCCGCAGACCATTACTTCATCTTCTCGGACAGCCTCAGTTCGATTGAGGCTCTTAGGTCGATGAAACCTAGTAAACACTCATCTTATTTCCTTTCAAAACTAAGGGAACAGATGAGTGTGCTGGTCGAAAGATCATATTTGATCACCTTTGTATGGGTCCCTTCACATTGCTCAATCCCAGGCAATGAGAAAGAGACTCGCTCGCAAAAGTGGGCGCCCAGGAAGGCGATTTGTATGATAGACTAATTTCACACGATGAATTTTACCATTTAGTACGTCAGAGTACCCTTTCGAGTTGGCAAACCGATTGGGACACCGGAAATCTAGGACGGCTGTTACATTCCATCATTCCTATTGTTTCATCGAGGGCGTGGTTTAAGGACCTGCACGTTAGCCGTGATTTCATCCGTGTGATGAGTAGACTTATGTCCAACCACTACCAGTTAGATGCACACCTCTATCGCATCAACCTCGTGGACAGCAATCTTTGCCGGTGTGGAAACGGTTATGATGACATCGATCACGCAGCCTGGCAATGCACGGATAATTACGCCGCCAGAACACGACTAAACTTTGAATACCCTAGAGGCCCAAGGAAGACAACCTTATGTTCCTATAAGAGATGTGTTGGGATCTCGCGATCTGTGCTATATGCAATCAATTTATGTGTTTCTCCAAATGTCTAGTATAATAATTTAATCTATTTGTGTTTTCGTTTTCTCTATTCATTAGTTTGTGTTTGTTTTGTTCCGACATCTTGAGGAGTCTCATCGTCGCCCAATGGTAACCACAACCGGCCGAAGACAAAAATGGAGCCCTGATTGTGCTGACGACAACTATCTGATGAGACTACAGACTCCTATTTCCATGTTCCTCTGTCCAACCCATCTCCAAAAAATGTCACCTTTTTTAACCTCGGGTAAACCGCAAGTAAACGGCCCAAGTCCTACTAATCCTAGTATTAAGTCATTACATTATACAAAAAACAATGAATTATCGGCTCCGTAAAGCTAACGCAATTGAGCCTGCCAAATAAATCAACTAGTTAAAAAAAAGAAATTTTTCATTGTAGACAACTAAAATTGATTTGTTACTCGATTAATGTAATTTTTTGTTGCGTTAACTTACCTTTGAATTTCTTGAACGTTTCATAACTTAAAAATGCTACATCTCCATTTCCTTCCAAGAGACATCTCAAGGCTCCTTCTTCTCCATTATTATCATCTGAGCATCTGGATCCAGTGTTCCAGTTACACGACTTTGATGAAAAATAACTGGATACATCAGTGCACTCATCAATAAAATTAGTATGATTCATCAATGATTCCAACACAGACATATGGGCTGCTCCTTGATAGTTCGGGAAGCAAGCCTTCTTGTCTCGCAAATCTAAAACGATAAATTTGACCTTACTTCGTGCCAATCATTCCAAACAGCAACATACCGAATCCTGTTTTAATCTTTGAGCCGGCTCGGATTACTGCAACCACAACATATTTGTCCTCGAGAGTAGATGCGTATTCGTAAAGAATCGGTTTCAATTTATAATCACGTTCTGCTCTGAGACGGGTATCTTGATCCACCACAACTACGTCAGAAACCATGTGTTGTACATTTTTAAGACAACTATCTAGCGTTTCAGCACGCATGCACTGTATATTCGGTTCCACTCCATAAACTGAGGCTACTTCTTGCATCCAAGAACATTTGGCAAGTTCTATCAATGACGTTGTGCAGAACAATATTGACCTGCAATGTTCAAATATTGGTATTGAATGTTATTGTAACAGTTTTTTTTTTCTTTCAAAGAACCGTTGAATAGTTTCTTTACCTTGGTGGATTGCATGATGGAACACTATAGGCATCTTGAAATCCAACCGCTTGGTCCAGATAGTCGTCAACTGGAATTGTGTTATCCAATGTCGTTATGTTGACGTGATATGTTTCCAAAATCATCAGCAATGCATTCTGCCAGCTGCTGGTATCATCGTGATTCAAGCCCGCCACCGTGTCTTGCACTTTCATTGCAACATTTCTGAAAATAAAGATAAATATTTATTTTGTTTATACAACATCTACAAGAAATCGACAAGAAACGTTCACTAATCAGTATTTTCCATTTGTGTTGCTATCAAACATTTGACTGGATACTCCGAGCATCTTACGTTTTCGAGTGGAAACTGATGCAGTCGATCTCTATCTCGAGTATATACGGTGAAATTGATAAAACTAATTTTGTCACTCATTCGAGAAAAAGGTCAAAGTTATGCCAAAATGCCAGAAGTAAGTAAAATAGATTCTTGAAGCTGATCATATGATCACACATATACTTCATAAACTTGTTTGAATTATCTTTACTAAAGAAAATTAGCTGGAATGTACGAAATTACACATTTTTAACTGGGTGAACCAATGTCCGCCGAAAAACAACTGAGAAAATGACGAACGTTGCCATGTATTGCTAGAAAATAACTTATTTTCTTGAGATGTTTGAAATATTTAAAAATCAAAATTCATTAAACTATAATTTTGTAGAAAGATTTCATCAATAAACTATAATTAAATTAAATAATTAAACATTTGAATAACAATACCATTATTTTTCTCTCTTGGTAGTCAGTGTGACTACAATAAGCTTTTTGTCTGCACTTGACTTTGTGTCCTTATTACACTACCAGTTATAAATCGAGAGCTTTCAATACCTGTTCCATTTTTGCCAAACTATGATTATGTGGTAATTATAATCATACCTTATGCCTTGGAAGTCGGATAATGGAATACATTTATGGCCAAGGAAAATTTTAAATCCGCAAAACGATCTTTCACCCGATTTTGGCGTTTTATATCATTTTCTTTTCTTCCTTAGCATTACAACCTTTTTTTTCACAATAAGCTTACTACTTGCTCGCAACTCAAGGCTCTAATTTCACTTCTAAAATAATTAATTGAGAGCTTTTGATGCCATCATCAATGCATATTGCAATGGTACTCTATGCCCAGGGAATTCGAGGAAATTTTCAACCCAAAAGATTCCCTCGACCAAATGGAAAATCGAACCCACCGCCCCTGGTTTGGTAATCAACCGACTAGGCTAACTGGGGCCTATCTGAGTTTTGCTTCTTCTATTCAATCTTATACAATACAATACGCAATTCAGATGATGGAATGTGTCATCATCAATCAGTACTGAGAACGCGATATGAGCTTCGAATGATTTGTCAAATTTCTCTGTTCTGTTTTTACAGTCCTAAATGATACCGTACCTTTGAGCAGCAACAGCTGGCCATGGTTTTGCCAACCACACGCAAGGCTTCCTCGTGCTCAACGGTTGTAAGTGGCCATCAGGACAGAGAAAACTATACCCCGCAGGGTCTGCCTCTGGTGGAAGGCCACTAAACTGCAAATATAGAATATAATTACGATGTTTACTATATTTTTATAGCTGGAAAAACTTACACCAAAATGACTGCGAACGTCATCCAAACGAACCCATGCAACTTCACCGGCTCCACTAGTCAAGCAATATAAGGGCCCACGTCGACCCCAATGTTTATCACCGATGCCACACTGATACGGGTTGTAGCACAACTGGCACAATGTAGGATATTTGTTTTCTGCAATACATTACATTTAACGATTACTAAAAATATATAAAATTGTATTATCATACTTAAGATTCGGTCTTCCAGCGGATCTGACACCCATGGACCAGCTTTGCAGCTAGGGCCAAAAAAGTTAGCTACGGCCTTAATTCTAGATTCAGTTGGAGAAAGATCTTCTTCACATTCACGAGGCACCAGTTTTGTTTCAAAATACTGAAAAAAAATACACATTTACCTACGATGTTCTTAAATACTAACGACTAATAATAGGAAATTACATCTGCTAATACTTCTGACCAATGATTCTGTATCCCGTGACCCGGATGACAAAATTTGCTTCCTTTTAGCTCTCGTGCGGTATTGATGTGGGCCTCGTTGTCTACAACAGCAACTACTTCATATTCGAAAAACTCTGTAAATGAAAAATTAAATTCAACAATCATCAAACATCCTAACGACTACCAATCAGGCTCATGCCTTTTTGTATTACCATTATGAAAACGAAGTTCACTTGTGACTAGAATTTCAGCACCGGCCCATCTCGCCGCCAACAGGTCTTCCGGAGAAAACACTGCAAAATTTGCCTTTTCCTTTTGAATCTGTCGAAGGCAGTCCAATCGATCGAGACCGTAAACGCATTCGATATCAGACGTTGCTTCCAAAGTTGGACAATTTTGCGCTCCCTTTTTATACAATCCACTGCCTTCAACAACACAAACTCGTACTGGAAATAATAGATTTAAAAAAAAATCATGTTAATAATTGTTTTGATAACTTTGCAGCTTATGGTTTTGCGATTTGTTCAATGCACTGTTACATTTATTTTGGATATTTATATAACATGGTTATAAGAATAATGCGAATTCTGACATTTTCACTTTCCTATACTTAAACGATTCCATATCGCGTCCTGGACAGCCTCTTGAAATTTTAAACTGCCCCTGCACTTTTCCTTTGAAGTTTACATGGAAATTACTAATGAGTGATCGAAAAGTAGTTAGAAGTATTCAAACAGTAATTACTCAAAAATGGCTTAATTTTTTTGTGTGTTTTGCGGTGGCATGTTTTTTTTACACGGCAATAAAAGTTGTGCAAACCATTGGTTTCGGTACAGTGCATCGTTTAAAATATGAGTCTAATTGATCTGGGAACGCGAAAGGTAATTCTGCACATGTGGTTCTCGGAAAAGGGTGTCACAACCAAATTGCAAAGCAGGGTGAAAGTGAACCACACCAGTGTCGAAATTGTAATCAAAAAGTTCATTGAGATCCTTTCCGTTAAAGATCTGCCCCCATCCGGCAGGATCCCAGCCGCCCGGCCGGGACTGAATGGTTGAGTACATAAGGAAAAAACCATCGGCGTCGACGCCTTATTTGACCAATGAGCAAGCAATTCAACACCAGCATCGGGATGACTCAACAGATCAAAGCTCGGAACTCCCTGAAAACGTACAAGAAACAGAAAGTACCGAAAAGTGAAGCGCGAAAACCGGATTCTGGAGAACAAAGACGGATGCATCCTGATCGACGACGAAATCTACAACAAGGAAGATTCGCGAGGGCTGTCCGGACCACAGTATAATACGAAATCGATTAATCAGGACCTGGACGACGCTGACACCACGGTGGCGATAGAAAAGTTTGACAGAAGGTGCCGGCCCGGTAAGCGATTTGCACCTGTACTTTGCGGTCGTCAATATGTTTTACGAAGGGTACAATTAACGTCAAGATGTACGAGGAAGAATGTTTGTAGAAGAGATGAGGAATATATGAAGAAGATATGAAGAAGCAACTGTACAGAAAGCATAAGGTTCCTCTGGACGGATTTGGCTTCCGCGCACTACGCCAAGACGGTTCTACAGTGGTAGGCAAACAATAATGTACAATTCGCGAAAAAGGACATCAATCCGCCGAACTGTCCGGATGCTCGGCCAATTCCAGCAAAAATGGACAGTTCAAGTCAAAATGAACAGCAGCCACCAGGATAGTCACAAAAGCAACTGTGCAGAATTTAATAAAGAATGTCAAGTCCAAAGTGCGAGCGTTTTACAGAAACTAAGATTTTTATTAATATAAACAGTGAATTACAACCTATGGTTATTTTTCTACAAAAAATCGAAAACTGAAGCCAATATATATATATATATATATATATATATATATATATATATATATATATATATATATATATATATATATATATATATATATATATATATATATATATATATATATATATATATATATATATATATATATATATATATATATATATATATATATATATATATATATATATATATATATATATATATATATATATATATATATATATATATATATATATATATATATATATATATATATATATTTCATTCTTTTATTCGAAAATCAATGTTGATAACTTCTTTTCGATACACTCTTTATGGAGAAGAATTTTGTTTTTGTTTTTTGTGTTTTTTGTGTGTACAAGCCTTTTCCGTTATTATTCTATTGTAAAGTTTTATAGCTATTTCTGAGCTGCAACTTTACAGAGCATTATTTGTTTAGTATTCGTATTCATCTCATCACTCACAATTCATCCTACTCATATCAAAGGGTTGACGACCAAATGGAACGGTTGGTATTGTTTGCCTTCGTAAGGGCATCTTCAGCGGCGGTCTATTTTTAGATCAACTTTATACCTGATTTGCATCAGCGAAACTTGTATAGAACTAGCTAAACTAGACCAACTTTGCGTTCCCCGCACCGGTGTTGTATTTCTTGTTGTTGGACCCGCCAACACCTGTCATCCTGTCCATCATTCAACATCAGAGATCAGAAGTTTTTTATTCAGAGATCGCAGATTTTTCACACATTTTGCCATTGATTGGTTTGACCAAATAATTTTTTAATGCCAGTAGTGCGTCGTTAGCTGACGACAAGGAATACTTGTTCTTTCGTTTGGCTGAAGGTGAGTGCGAGGGTGAGTGTGTGAATGCATGCATTTCATTAAAACAATATTAGATCATGCTGATTTGTAGTTAGGCAGCGGATAAACAAGAGTCGAGACGGAGAGGGTCACGTCCTGGATGGCGCCCCAACGTCGACAGTGATTTTCGTTCCGGTCATCAGAAGCTGTTCCAGGACTACTTTAGCGACACGCAAATCTACAACGAGAAGCACTTTCTGCGTTTCCGCGTGCATAGAGAGGTGTTCCTGGACATTATGAGCCAGCTAGTCAACTAGAGGCTTCTCCAAAATGTACCAATATATCAATAAACCGATTGTTTACTTTGAAGACTTCATTACTTTTCATTTCAGAGCAATCGAAATACTATTCGCAATCTCGGAACCTCCGCATTTTGATCTAGTCAGCATTTTCCGGAAAATGCAGTGGCTGTAAAAAAAAACTAAGACAAGCATTCATTATTTAGGAATGGAACGAAAAGGTAATTCACTAGCACCGGGAGCAACTTGAGGTAATTATCAGCATTCGAGGCGAGCAACACAACTTTTTGTCCGCCACCAGCATCACACGCAGCAAACACGGTTACTTTTCGGCTCACAAATATACCTCAGAATATACTCAATAAAATTGAGTTATTGTTTAGTAAAAGCTGAAATTTTACACAATAATTGGTATTATCAAGTAGCGTGTAGTGTTTTGGAACGGTATTTTTCTTGTTCCAAATTGTTGCAAGAATAGATCAAAACATATACCAGTTTTAAATTGTGCAAAATAGATCCAGTATAAAACAAAATTTACATCACCGGTGCAGCGATGTTTTTGCGTTTGGTCTAAAAAAATAAATCCAATCCACGATTTGGATCGCCGTTGAAGATGCCCTAACCAAACACTATTACGAAAAGAAACCAATATTTACTCTGCAACCTCTAAGTTCTGCGTACACTGAGAAAAATTCCATGGTTGTACCGACAATTAAATCATGGTCAAGATGACTATTGCATATAATGTTTACAATAACCATGAAAATGATTCTCCACGTTCATGACATTCTAACAAGTCATGACAACAAGGACTATTCCAACATTATGGTAAATGTTGAACCGACTATTTTTTATGATGATGATTTATGATTTATGATTTATTATGGTTTTGACCATGATCAAAGTCGGTTGAAAATTACATCACATCATATAGTCATCCTTACCCTCAATAATGGTAAAATTGACCATTCAATTTATCTCAGAGTAGGATGGATATAGGAACATGAGATTTATATTACTGTTACCTTAGTTATTAATTATTCAATAAATTACTAATATATTGGCTTGATCAAGTAGCTCAATCAGCTTCAAAGACAATGGAAATTGAAATGATTAACAGCTTTCGTTACACACATTTATATTTGTTTTAAAAGTGATGTTCCGCAGTTTAAGGAAATTGTCTATTTGTTAAACTAAATACTTTTAAAGCTGCTTGATTCAGCGATGCAAACATAACATAAGGATTAAAGATGAATACCAAACAAACTTGAATGAGCTTATTTTCTGCGGAACCTGGCAACTAGGCAATGCATATTGGCAAGGTTGCTGTTTTTTTTATTTCTCTTAGCTCAAAAGTGTTCCATGTGGTATGGATTGAAAATCGAAATACCTCAGTTATGAAACATATTCGTCTAGTATGTAAGACATCATGGCTGGCACACTGCTCTTAGCGACTTATCCTTGCCTCGACGTCTAACGTGATGCGTGCAAAAGAGCGACTTGTACTCAAGACATACCAGAAGCAGAAGAAACCCAAAAGGAACTCAAATCAGGCCGCGTCTATGAAACCGAGAGCCCGGAAACTATATGATACAATTTTGTGGAGAAATTCTGGGTGTATAATCATGGACGATGAAACATATGCGAAATTGGATTGTAAACCCCTTCCCTGACCTCATTACTTCACTGTACGCAAGGACAGGGATATTCCCAATGCAGAGAAGGCCATTTTCACCGAAGAATTAGTCAAGAAGGTGATAGTGTGGCCGGCAATATGCGAATGCGGCAAAACATCTAGCCCGTACGTAACATCGGAGACAATGAACACCAAGAAGTACATAAAGGAACGCCTCCAGAAGCGTTGATTGCCGATGATCATGCAGCATGATGGCCCAGTCATATTTTGTCCTGATTTGGCATCATGTCATTACGCCAAGGACACACTAAGGTGGTGTGAAAGCCAAAATGTCTGTTTCGTGTCGAAAGACAAGAATCCTAAAAATTGCCCGGAGGCACGGCCAATCGAGATTTTCTGGGCTTTGACCAAAGCAAAGCTACGGAAATTCGTAAAACCAGCGGATGACATCGAGAAATTTAAAAAGTAATGGACAAAAGTGGTGAAAATGGTGGGAAGTGCAACTGTTGAGAAGCTTATTGGTCATGTTCGAGGAAAAGAGAGTCTCGGTTATAATTAAAGATTTTCATTGAAGAAGAGTAAAATGTTATGTAACCCACCAGTGCTGATATAATTTGCCAAATAAAATAATGGAAATCTTAAAAAAAAAAAAAAACAACCGTAAGTCTTTGATTGCCGTGGTTGTGATGCTCTTGTACGCCGGCGCATTATCTTGCAAAAACAAAATTGTTTTTCTCTTCATGTGAGGCTTTGGTTATGCAACGATTTCGGCCTTTAATCGCTCCAATAATGCACAGTAAAACTCGCTGTTAATGGTTTTATTCTTTTCGAGGTAGTCCACGAAGAGTATGCCATGACAATCCCAGAAAACCAACGCCAAAATCTCTCCGACCCATTTAGCCTCCCTAGGCCGCTTCGGAGCACTCGTGTCGGCTTCAGTCAATTGCCAGGCACTCATTTTGTTTGCTGGTGTGTAATAGTGGATCCAGGATTCATCAACAGTTACCAATCGGCGCCAAAAGTCCTTCCGATTCCACATCAACAAGTCTTAACACTATTTCGAAGTGCTCTCACGTTCGTGTTTTTGGTCAGGAGTGAGCATGCGTGGCACCCAGCGGCAGGATAACTTTTTCATATGCAGAATCTCACCCAAAATATGCCGTGTGCGCTCAGTACTAATTTTCCCCATAATACTTATCAAACTTTTCTTTTGTTTTCTTCGCCGTTTCGCCTCTCAAAAAATAATGTTTTATAAGAGAACGAAAATTCTTTTTATTCATATTCAATTACACGATGCCAAACACGTCAACAACAATCAGCTGTCAAAACAAAACTAAAACCATAATAAGTTGTGCTTCGCTGGGTGTGGTGGACCGGTGGTGGGGATCATAACTAATTATGATTCATATTATTCGTTCGTCATACTCGCCATACCACCATATCTTGAAACAAGTAAACCACGATCCTAATCCTTACTGTTGGTTTAAATCGGTTCAAATCGGTTCAAATCGACTTCAATCCAGGTTTATTAAAAATTACTCTGTTTTCCCTACACACTTACAAAATTTTACAGTATTCGGTAAATTTTTTCCGAACTTTCAACAGCTGAACTTTCGGTAATCCAATTTAACAGATTTCGGTAAAATTTGACAAGTTCCGGTAATTTTTTACCGGAATACTGTAAAATTTCACCGAAATCCGGTAAATCGGATTACCGAACGTTCAGCTGTTGAAAGTTCGGTAAAAAATTACCGAATACTGTAAAATTTTCTAAGTGTGTATAAAAAAACCACCATCCCACTTTTTGAGTGGCCCGAATAGCATCCTTACATTTTTTACTAGACAGCCTATCGTTTACCAAAACGAAATCTGCTGCCACCCAAGCTATCCAACATCCCAGTTATTGCTCGCAGGTGTGCAGAGGTGTTCTCGCTTCCAATAAAGCGAATAGTATCACGTCAACACATCCTTTGCTATCCTTTGCTTATTTGACCTGCATTAGGGCGGTGCCGGTATTGCCTTTGGGATCATCAATTTTTAAACATTGAAACAATTTATATTTTAGTCCCAAGCATCATCTGTTGGTTCTCTGTGTAATAACAGCTTATCTGGCAATAACAGAGAAGCAACCTCGGTCAAGCGGTCAACCATGCTCATGCTCATACACTCAAAGAACAATGCACCTTATAATTAAGTGCAATCACCTATAGATTTGGGCAAATTGCTAAGTTATTGCTCTCTATTGGTGCGGCACTTAGTTTTTATTAAATGTGGCATGGATTGCATTAACTTGTCCTAGCAAAAATCAAATGAGTTTTATAATACGTTTTATGTGAAAAGGTGCATGTATTTTATTTTTTCACAAAAAGTTTAGTTTTGGATTGTTTGTACTTTTCATGTAATAAAGCGAAATGTGTGAATAAAAGAGGTTTTATTTGTACCATCATAAAAACTTCATCACTTTTTGGAGCTATCGCGTTCAGCAGCTCTTCTGCGGGAATGGCAAAAATGCTCGGCAGATCTGAAATATTCACAAAAAACACCGTTAACATGGCAAAGAAGAACATCTATAGTAATGTATTCCCTTCAAAAAACTCAGTGACTTCCGCTGGCAAACCAAGTACCTAAACCACCACACGGTAAACTTCACTTTGCTTCTCCATTTTGCAGTTTTCTTTCTTCTAGAACAATAAAGCAGCTGATTGTTTTTCGCGCACGGTTTTTTATTTCGTTTTAAGTGCGAAGATGGATAGAATAGGGCAAAGTGAAAACACACTTGAATGACATTTCTCGCTCCATCGAAAATTATGTGCGGACCATATCAGTCTCATTGGAAACGAACCTGTGTATCAAGTGACGGGTGTTAAAAATTATGTGTGGCAAATAAAAATCATACTGGCTCACATGATTTCAATTCGAAGCAAAAATTTACCGATTTAAGTGCCAATTTTAATAATAAAAATTATTGATTTATTTTCAGTGTATGTTTTTCACCACTTTGATAATCAAAGTATAATTGTAACAATCAAAGCTGATATCATTCAACTTTCAGAAATGTTCTTTTTTAGCACGATAAATTGAGCAACAGGTAGACATAGAGAACTGTTGCATAATGTAACACTTTTCACAACTCAAAAGTAGTGCATAATGTAGCACATTACACAACTGACTATTTAGTGAGCCGCAGAAAGACTCAGGCTCGAACAAAACAATTTAAATTTGTTGTGTAAAACTTCAAATCTAATTACGTTGGAATCATCTTGCGCAGTAGCGCCGCCTAGTGAACTTATTGCTACATTAAATCTGACAGTTTAAGTGGCAACCCATTTTTCCCTTACCAACACTGAGAAAAAAGATTAGTAAAAGCAAACATATTCTAGTTTTTATTATAGTCAAAGCAAACATATTCTAGTATATAATTTAACCGGAATTTCACGTTGAATTGGGTACAAACATCATATAATTTTGATTTAACTACCTACGGTGGTTAAAACAAACTAAAATTTTGAGTAATTGTTTCGGGAATTAAGCAGTTAAGTTCAACTGACAACCGTTTGAATTTACTATTATGTTGGTTGTTTTATTATGACAGCTTCGAAAACAAACAGCTTTGTTAGTTGGTTCTACCAACGCTTATGGTTTGTTTCAAACAAATTTGAGTATGATTTAAACTGAATTGCTGTTTGAAACAATCGAACGAAAACGGTTGAAACAACAAACATTTCCGTTCACATACATTTCTTTTGTTATAATTTCAATAATATTTATTTGAATAAAAGGCTAGTAAACATTAGAAAAGCACACATTTACATTTATAGACCTCTCTCAGTCTGAAAGAAATCAACAAATGTTAATGCGAGCCTTTATACTATTTTCAGGTTTTCATTAAATTCATTAAATTAAATGTTTACCTGCGTTGAAAACTTACGCGAATAGAGCATGCAGCGGGATCGGACGGAAAATGGAACAACCCAAGAAAATAGTTTGTTTCAAAATAAACTTTTAGTTGCTTTTTCTCCAAATAATATATAACCACCGTTCTGGTTGAATCAATCTAAAATTTTAAATTGTTTCCCTGAGTCAACGCAACCTGTGTTTTGGTAATAATAAACCTCTTGCAAGTTGGAAACAACAGATATGTTAGTTTAGAGCAACCATAATTTGTGTTGTTTTGTGGTAATATCTTTAGGTAGAAACAACCATCCTGCCTGTTTGTTTCAAAACAGAATCGTTGGTTTAAAACAACAAAACGGATTTTTAAAACCACATTTTTTTTAGTTTGGATTTTAACAAACGAGTTTGTTGTTTCAAACGAGACTGTTTTTTCTCCGTGAATAAAAACAAATCTGTGGCGCCATCTGTTAGGTTATTGCTACTTGATATCTTGAGGGAAACCATGTCTTTGACAGTGACACAAATGTTAAGAAAAAAAATGTTGGGGGGGACACCGGGTGGGGTAAATGGGGGGAAGGGGAGGGGGTGGCCGGGGGGGCCGGGGTTTGGGGGAAAAACCCTTTTAGGGGTAAAAAAAAAAAATTTTTTCAAAAAAAAAAAAAAATAAAAAAAATGGGTATAATTTGATTTGCCAAAATGGGTAAAAAAATACCCATCCGTGAGAACTTATTAGCAGGGAAAAAAATGGGTGAAAAATAGTTATGAAAATTATTTAACTCTCTTCAGTCGTTTGTGCGTTGCGATTCAGTTGAGTCTCGAATCAAATAAATCCGGTCCGAAATCTGCCAACAAAGGCAATTCAACAAATAAGCTGAGCAAAAGTGGATAGTTGGTCCAGTTGGTATGTAAATGATTCCTAAATATATGAATAAATAAATTTAAAATAATCAATTTCCAAAACCGCCATTTTCAGATTGTTTGAAAAATGGAAGAGCTTCGAAAGAAACTGGACTTCGAGTCTTACAAAAAACTACACGGATAGAAAATCAAATAATCAATATATTAATGCAAAGTTATACCTTTTATGTTTTATGATCACATATATTTCATAACTAATAAAATCATTTTTATTTGTGCTTCACTTTCAACGTATTATCTCGAAAGATAGTTTGCATATTCAAATCCAATGAAAAGTATGTGTCGCGCCTAATGACTGGAAATTATTAGATTTGACACATACTTTTGATTGTGTTATGGACTGAAAAATCAACATGGCGCTCCACAGGTATTGGTAATTGTCAATATAAATTTAGTTTGTAATTTGCTTCTATTTTATAAGTGATTGTTCAGTTCAGCTACATTACGCCGAATGGGTAAACCACATGGACAGCTCGGAAGCGCATCCGTCCCCGCGGGATCAGCGAAGAGCCGATAAGGACTAAAAAAGGATCTTTTTGGCACCCGCTGGCCAAACCAAAACGTCCTAGTGCAGCTCATTGAGTACGGCAAGAAAATCACTGGGTTCATTCCCCGGGATGGTTGACTACATCGAAGAAAACGACGAGGTCCTGGTTGCTAGTTTCCGGTCGCATAATGTCACGCCATCGATATTCCCGGAGTCCGTTTCAAGGCGGCTAACGTTTCGCTGCTGAACTAGAGAAGGACCAGTCCATGTCAGGGTCCACGGTGGAAAGAAGCGTATCGAGAAGGGAAAAAAAGATCCGCTGGCCAAGGTACATTCCGATTGTAATGTATTGTTATTTACGGACAAGTATGTCCCTGTAACGAGTTGAGGAGAAGCCAAATATAAGCTTTTGTGAAAGTCATTTGTTTTTTTGGTTGATAAGTAGCATATTTTTAAAAAGGAAAAATGAGGTTAGGATAATTTTACCAATATTATTATATTGGTAAAATTATCCTAGCCTCATTTTTCCTACCATATAGATAGTATGTGTCAAGTTTATGATTTTTATTTCTTCATTATGGTGAATGCCATAGCACACCATATAAAACATATTCGAATAGCTGCATTAACACTATATGAATTCTAATATAACTCTCATTGGAGCTTTCTCATAAAGTTTATGACATTATCACATGGACTTTATGTGTAAATCGTTATGGCGAAAAATAAGTAGATTTTCATATACATTGGTTATGATTTTTTTTATCCGTGTAGAGAGTAAGTAAATCTAAATTTATTCGGGAAACTTTTTGTTAAATTGAATTTTAAATTAAGGTTACGAATGTCCTGTTGCTGGCTGCAGCTCCGCTGCAGATAACTTCCAGGATCTAAACAATCACATAAAAAACTTCCATAACCTCAAAACCAGCGTTCAAAATACCATTCCATTCCTTTGTAAAAGCTGTGGGTCCTTGTAATCTACGTTTTGGGCTTTTGCTCGCCACACAGTTCATTTTCATAAAAGGATCCATCTGGATGAGGAAGCTGCAGAATTCGATCCACAAAGTGAACCTATGGAGATCGATTACATCCTTGAAGATGTTTTTTTACCCATTTTGTTTACCCATTTTGTAAAAAAAATTTTTTCTCCTGATGGGTAAAAAAATACCCATTTTTTGACAGAAGTGGCCCGTACTCATTAATGGGTTATTCGCGTTTTCCCATTAAATGAGGAGTGGCGATTATAGCGAAAGTGAGTACTATATTACCCATTAATGGGTTTTAGCCAGTAACCGTGTAGACCATTGTTCTACATTACTACCTGATGAAAGAGAGCCTATTGTGATGCGTAGTTGCAAAAACTAAATAAACTTTAAACTTGAACGTTATGAAAACGGAACTAATCCGACAAAAAATAAACGAGATATGTACAATCAACTATTATGACAAAATTACTGCACACTCATCAGCCGCCACTAGCTAATTGGCATAATTTTGAATGTGTTTCTTGAGAAACATTTATTGACGTTGAGTGGGGTAAAAACGAAATGCTATTTTCTTTTATGGCGATCGAATAATATCATTGAAAATTTGAAAAGTTCTAGGGTTTTTTTTTTCATTAGGGCGAATCTACAATTGAGTGATTCTCTCCGGGCTCGCTCTCTTTCATTCATTACAGCGCCATTATAAAACTTTCGAGGCATTCTTAGTACAGATCGAAACACAACAGTGCTGGCTAGCATACTCTACAAATAGTAGAATGAAAAACGTAACGGTGATTGATTTATGAATGAAAGAGAGCGAGCCCGGAGAGAGTCTTTCAATTGTAGATTTGCCCTAATGAAAAAAAACCCTAGAGTTGTTCTGTGAAACACAAAACAGAATCACAAAATAGAAAGATATATTCTTCAAAGGGCGCTCAACTTAAATATTTTTTTTTTTGGAATTCATTAACTATATAGACTTTAGGAAGGCTGATCGTTTTGATATACCCATTGATGCACATAAAAGGAAAACGCTACACAAGATCTAAGTGTACAATATAAATCAAGTAATGTTATTAAACATTTCATACAGTGTTTAAAAAATTGCTTGCAAAAGCATGACTTTGCTAGCAATATTTCTTGAAAATTACTGCTTCATGAAGAATTAAATACAATTTTACACGCTTTAATATTTACGTCACAATGAAAATTTAGATTTTTTTGTGATGTAAAAAATGTAACAGGAAAAAATCTTGTAGTAAAAACTACCATTATACCTGACTATGCCTATCTTTAAAACTACTATGAAATTTCAGTTAAATTTACTACGTTTGTGGTAAGACATTCAGCATTTGTGGTATATTTGACAGAACTCATATTGATATCAAGCGCACCATGGTTGATCTAATCGTAGGCATGGTAAAATCAAACGCATTTATAGTCAGCTGAAAATTGTTGGTGTTTGCGCTTAATTTAACCCTCGAAATGGTAGTTTATACTGCGGTTTTTTGCGTGTAGTAATAGATAAATGGATGAAGCCATTTTGAGCAGCCATCTGCAACGGAAGCTGTCAAATCGGAGCCAATCGAGAATATTTTGCACTGCACATTTTGAAAGAAACATGTAATTTTCTGCGTTATCTAATGCACATATATGGAATGGAAGATTTGTCATAGATTCATGGAATATTTCATGTTAACTGTAATATCCCAAATATCCCAAAAAATAACAAAAAAAAAAATGGTTATAGGGTATATGTCTCATACGTTAGCGTAATATGCAGCGGAAGGTTACATTTTTCATTGTTACTCATAAAGTATTTTAGCAAGCAAATAACTAGCTATTTTAGCTAGTTATTTGCTTGCTAAGATAAGCATAATAAGCCGCTTGTTGCTCTAAACTACGACCAACTAAACAACTAAATTTATTAAGACGAACACTTTCGAGGAATATGAATGTAATGTCGGTCTATAAGTACCAAAATGGATCTATTCGTGGATGCAACTTCGTCTCATCTACTAGGTTTTAGCCTTTGGAAGGATATTTTTGTATTATTTCTCTAGGCATTGCATTTTGATCTATGTATTCTTTATTTAACAGAAAATTTCAAAGATAAAATAACAAATCTTCTTTAAAACACTAAAATGATTTTCACTTTTTATGTATCAGTCACTCAATAGTCTAAACAACTGAATTACCATTGCACAATTTGTTTTTTTTGCGTATAATTCATTTTAGATGAACCATTTTTTAAATATACAATCAATAATACATACACTTCCATTGAAAATTTTACCCATACCAAACATAATACTATGTGATGACTATAATAGGCCATATGGGTTTCTTGTAAAATCATGCACCATTTTTTAAAAATAACAGTTATTTTATAACGTTTGACTATTTTCTTTGCATCTTGGATGCAATACAAGGTATTTTGGTTCAGTTTCGTAAAACTTAAATCATTTGATTTAAGTAAAATTTAGTAATGGTAATCTGTTCAGCTTAACCAGTGAAGTCATGGCGAAGAAAAGAAAATCGAGAATTTTATGAAAGTGTATAGCTGCAATTCGATGAATAATGTGTCAATTGCTTTTAAATGAAGTGATCATTATGATGTCAACATGATTTTGTCAATTTTAGCTGAATTTATGACATATTTGTTACATTGGCCGAATGAAGGAGCTAGGCTGACATTACATCCCATAGCCCTATTAAACAAAAACTGATTTCAAACATTTTGCTTGTTTGTAATTCAGCTCATCAGAAACTAGAATTTATTTTAAACAAACTATACGTGTTGGTGAAATCAATTAACAAGAATGTTTGTTGTTGCAGCCAAAATAAAACCACCAACATAATGGGCAATTCAATCGAATGTTGGTTAAATTCAACTGCTAAAACTCTGAAACAATTATAATTGTTTACCTAAAGTTTAAGTTTGTGTCAACCAACGCGGGTAGTTCAGTCAAACTAATGTGTTATTTGAAAAAAAAAAATCAACGATTAATTGTAGTTCAATGAAACTGAAATATGTTTGGTTTCTTTTTTCTTCTTGTTGCTACACAACATACCGTGCATTGGTGTTGGTATCGAAAGCTCTCTATTAATAACTGTAAAAGAGCAATTTTAACAATAAGTTGAGAGCAAGTTGACAACATTTTTTCCTCTTTTGGAATCCTAAGAAACTGTCTTTTAAGTTATATTCAAGGATAGCTAATTAACGAACATCGGGTTTATTATCGTTCTTAACAATAAACACATTACAAATAGTGTCGAAATTATAGTGCATAGAGTCACAATGTATTTTTATGGCAATAATATAACGAACCAAATTTTTCTAGGTTTTTCAAGCTTCTCATCTTTTTTCTTAATAGGCGAAAGAACTGCGCAATATGCATAGTGAATCGACTTCGATTAAGCTTTGAAATCTAATAAAATGAAATACATGTGCAATACTTAATAGCAAAAACATAGTTCCAATGAAGGATAAACGTAAAATTTACCCTTAATAAATGTCAGAAATTAAAATACACATAGAAATTCTTCAACTATCGATCATTCATGATAATATATATGCTAACAGGAAAATTAGAAAAAAAAATGCGTGTTCAAAATCCGTTCAGTAGGACACCAGCTAAATAAATCATGTAATAATCCTTTGTTTAATTGTTGCTTAGTTGCAAAACGGTAAGATGAATGATGGAGACGCCGTTTGGGATCTTATTAATACAGAATTGAGTTGTTTATCGAAACGTCAGAACAAAATGATGAAAACCCACCTATGCTAATCTCATGGTAAACAGCTAAATGTGCACAAGCTCAAACATACAAATAAATAATTAAAAGTGGGTATTATTCTTTAAATTAGCTTCAATACTTTTCAAGCAATAATTTTAAGCTTATATCTATCTATATTAATAATTACCACCTCCATACTCCTATCCTCTCGTAAACTTACATTTTTTATCCACTGTGTTCTTGCCTTTGATGAGGTCCTGTGTATGCACGCCAGACAGACAAGTAATCAACAACAAAAAACTGAGGAATCTTCGTAGGATCATTTTTGTCATAATGCTCACGATGAAAGAAAAAATCACTTTTGCTATTTATTGCTTGAATCAACTATTTGATTTAGAAAAAAAAAGTTTTCTCTTTATTTGGCACTTCTAAATCACAATATACTTGATAGTTTTGGTTATATTCGTCATTATGTTCTGTTTATCTATTCCATTATCAAGCAACAAAACCATTAACACGTTTATAGATGTTTAAATTTCATGACTCATTTCCACGTTGAATGCCATTCATTTCAGCGGTCTTTAACTTATATCTGCATATCGTACTTTTGTCCACTGTATCTTGGATTTTCCAAAAGCAATGGAACGATGAAACGCCGTGAAGGAAATCCCCTTCTTTGAGAACCCAACTGGTTCCTCTTCTGACCCGTAATTTGAGTTCATCAAACTGCGTCTCGTTGAGAAGTTGCCTTGCAACAGCTTTGTCTGCTATACTTCTTTGTCTGACAAACTAGATACTGTTTTAAACTACAGGTGAAACAAGAATTCATGCTAATCTAGTGAAGGACACAATATATTTGCTTTGAAAACGAAACCTGTTTCCTAAACTTAACCTTTACCACACTACCAGGACAGACACACAAAACAAATGCTCAAAGCCGGTGGATTATAATGTGGTGAGTGCATCAAAAAAAAAAGATCAATTATTCGTGAGAAGATCAATAAACAAAGTAAGAAAGTAAAAAAACAAGATCAACGAAAGTTGTACGGCCTGTCGGTTTGATCAACTTTTATTTTCGACTCAACTTTGATCGGGTTATATCATAGTGAGCCGAAAAACGTGTTTCCATGCGAGGAATGGCAATGAAGTTCAAGGTTGTATAGTGATTCGTCCGCATATGAACACCAAAATCTCGTGAATGACACATTGACACAGTTTTACTGTGAACAATCCTGTTGTACAGGCCTCAAAAAGGAAACAAAAATGATTTTTTAATGATTCAATACACTTTATTTCAGCTGTATACTGCAAATAAATGTTCAGGTCATTCAATTACGAATCAAAATGCAGAACTTGGTGTTACACCTTCGTAACATCTCTTCGCAGAATCATCAGAAAAGCTACGTTCTCTTTTGGAAAGGAGAAAAAACGTATTGCACTTCTATTCAATATTGAATTGTACGATAAAAATAGCAAAGTGTTAAAATTGCAATCATTTTGAAATTATCAGTTTCGTTGTGGCGCAACGTTCAACACATCGTACTTAAAAAAGACTTTATATATTTAAGTATCAACGAAAAATAAATCTTCTTCTTCGTCATCATTACCGTCTTTTTCTTTCTTCAACTTTTTACCCCTCTATAGAGTACCTTTTCCGGGTCTTAATCTGGTGCTCTTCGTCACTTGTCCCTGTCCTTGCAACGTTTTTAATTGAGAACTCAGAACTCAGAATAATCAAGGTTATGTAACCCTTGAGATCCAGCAGAAATCAGATTGGTACAACGGTAGAAGTAGTAAGAAGTAAAATAACTCGAGCATTTCGATAAATAAAATATAAATAAGAAGATCAAATGGTTAGGAACCTCGATACTCAAATAATTATTGGATTATTGTGCAACATCAAATGAAACAAATGTGCCCAGGTGTAAACTGTCATAAACAAACAACAACAAAAATCAAATAATCACGTTGCAGACAACAGGTTCCGAAAGATACACAATAAGTCTGCCGTAATATTCTTTATTATGTTGACTTTTATCCTCTTGGAGTGGTGTCTGTTTTCACATCTGTCTTCAACAAAATCCCTAAACAATGAATCATACAGAACTGTACGAAAATCTCTAAACAGCTGAGCTTATATAAGATTTATGAAACTTGATTTTCATGGAATTTCCCAAATCAGAGTTTTTCAAACCCGCCTTATGGTGAATCGCAAAACTTTATTCAAGTTAGTAAGTTGTCACTGGAGTCTCTGTAGAATATATACGCATTTAATGTCATGTTTGACTAACTGAGTTCAATTTGTTTGTGTTTGATTTTAATTGCTGCATTTTAAAAAGTGTTTACTTCTAATCAATAAAGTCAATAATCAATAATCAAAACAATCATTAAAGATCAATTCATTTGATAGATTCAATTCAAAATTTACAGATAATTTTAAATTAGTTTTCAGAAAGTTATATTGGATATTAGAAAGCATGAAATTTTGAGAGCAGTGAACACCAATAAAAATGTTTTTTTCATATGCAGAGCTTTTCCTAAATTCTCCGAAGCTTTTTGGGCTTCTTCAAGTCTTGAAGCTAATGTATCTTGTTTTTAGATATTAAAAGAAAAACATTAATTATCCCCTAAACTCAGTATTATCCAATGAAAACTTATTCTGCGACGATTAAGAAGTTCTCACCTGATTGCAATCAAATCTAGCAGAGGTTTTCACTTTTCATAAATCTTTAGTTGCTGGAACTAATAAATCTATCTAAATGTATAACAGACTATAAAGACTATCCTAGCTATAGTCTATACACTATATAGCTAACGAATTTCCAGTGAGCATGTTATCATTGTGACTGAATAAACAGCCAACATAAACCACAATATAACAAAAAAATACCCAATGGATACCAAACCAAATACCCACCTGATCAGTAAAATTTCAAACAATTGAAACACTTGGTAAACTCCAAATCTAATAAAATAATTTCTATCTGACTATCTGACACTGTTTTTAAAGATTAATGTTATAAACAAAATATAAGAACTATTGAATACATTCTCAAGTTGGATTTTTTTCTAATTTTTAATGATCTCACTCAGAAATTTATCTCCTGCAAGATATTGATTATGAAAATCAGAAAATGCATTTGTTTTGTTTCTAGGTATACCTGTACTCTACGCTTCTTAATCTCTGAATCAGAAAATTCAACAAACTTCCAAAAACTAAATATTGCTCCAAAAATATAATTACCTAAACTTTTCTCTCGTTTATGTATAATTTATATATAATATCTGTCTGAAATTTAATTCGTGGCCAGTTAGGGAAGGCCTTAAGGCGGGAGATGATTCAGAAACATTGGACAGATTCAATCAATTTCGATTCTACTATGAGGCAAACATATCTTATAAATCGACGAAACGTATAAATGTTATTTCGTACCTACATGATCACCATATGAATATACACCAGGGTATAACACACTTTTTACACATTCACAACTGGTCAATAATACAGCCAATAAATAAGAGGAAAAAAACTCAGTGTTTACTAGGTAGCAACTCAGAGGAGTTGTCTACCTTAGGCTTGTAAACCGCAGACAACATAGACATTCCGTTGAACATCCTCGCACTCGATTATAAATAAACATGCATAGAAAAGTTCACTTGTTAAAGAACATACAAACAAGTCAAAGAAAATCAAGACAAGGTGAACGGAAACTGATCCAACACACTTATATATATATATATATAGCAGAAGTAAATGGAGCATAAAAGCAAAATGAACAAGCAATGCACTTTTAACGAAATTCTTGTTCCTCTCACTCGCTAGTCAAAAAACTGGACAGACAGTAAAAATAGTCGGCAAACAGAGAGTACCTAGGAATCAATTAAGCACTCCTTCAAGAGTTGCTTTGTATCGATTCAAGGCAATGGGTTTTTGTGATGGGAAATCCCTACAGAAGGAAATGTGTTCAAATTAACACACGATACCAGTTTCCGCGATCAGATAAATTTCACTCTCTTTGTCATGACATAGCTGTGCACATGAATTTGATTAGCAATTCAAAACATAGAAATGGTTTAATTACACCGCAGGTACGCACACTGTTGCACTTGTTGCACTTGAAATGTTCTTTATCATTAATCACGCGTTACTCCACGCTTCGTAAAAACGCAATAGTTGTTCCAGTTTTGTTTTCTAATTTTTGTTCGTCCTTGAAATCCTAATTTAACTCATTTTCGAAATTTTCCAGTACACACTTCAGATATATTGATCCATCATAAGCTTGATTGTAATTCTGCTCTTCAATTTCAAAAAATTTACACAACACCAGTCGGTCGTCCGGGTCGACAAGGTGCACGTACAGACCGTAACGGTTACAGCACATCCACCAACATTCAAGTCACTCGATATTTCACCAAAAGGTACAAAAGCCGATCAACCAATAAAATGCCCGAATGCAAACCAAACGCGTCCTACCCGAATGGTGGACAGGAAATGATACTGACTAGCAATGCGTTCTGTAGCTGAATCACCATAGTTGGTCGTTTCTTGGGGGTTTTCAGTGATGTGGGTATTTCACCGACCACCACAAAAATCACCACAATAACGTCATCATCGCCAAGACGGCAGTGTAGCTTTTCAGTTTGTGTATTACGTTAGCGGCAAACCTGAAAAACAAACGCATTGGTTAATCGCTCTGGACAGGTGACGATCAAGTTGAACGAGGTGCGCGGAAATTCAGATCGACGCAAGTCACCAGCAATCAGTACCTCATTCTTATTCCAGTGCCAAACCCATCAAAGCAAATGTCACTAGTAGAACATATTACGGGGAAGTACCCTGGGTAATAAAAGAAGACTTTCGTAATTATCGCAAACTAGCATGTGCAACTAATGGATCGGCATCCCAAGAAAATCTTGATGTTACATCATTATTGCCTGATAGTTACCTACTTAGTTTTTCTTTCTTTTTTTTCAGTATTATCGACATTTTCAGCCTCGAGGTGTTTCATCTCCAATCGTCACTTAAACACCTTTTTTTTTTGGTGTTTTTATGTGACTTGTCCGGAGGTGGAGATTTGAACTCGTGAGAGGTATGGATGATAACCACTACACCGGGATCAATCCCCGCATCATAATTAAACTCATCTAAATAAATTTGGTTTCAGCTGCTATACAGATATGATATAAATAGAGATTATATAATAGAATCTCTCAGTATAACCCACCAAAAAGCAGGTTTTAAGGATGTAATTTGTCAAGCTTTAAGTTAGATCCCTGGGCATACAATTATTATGCTTGACGCGAAATTCCTGGTTTTTGGCGGCTCAATTGATAACTGTACCTACACGCAAAAAAAAAAAAACCGCAGTAGAAACTACCATTTCAAGAGTTAAACTAAGCGCAAACACCAACAATTTTCACCTGACTATAAATGCGTTTGATTTGACTATGCTTGCGATTAGATCGACCATGGTGCGGTTGATATCAATATGAGGTCTGTCAAATATACCACAAATGTTGAAGGTTTTATCATAAACGTAGTAAATTTGACTGAAATTTCATGGTAGTTATAAAGATTGGCATAGTCGGGTAAAATGGTAGCTTTTACTACAAGATTTTTTTCTGTGTATGCATTAAGAATTGAGAAATCTAGGTAGAGTAAACGGCGTAGATGGCACTCGGTAAACATTGTTCTTGGAACTGGCTAAGTCAAGTATTTGGCGATAAAAAGAGCAGAATATCGTAAATAATTATGATACTGACAGATTCCATGCAATTTAAACGATAGCCAGAAAGTTATCCATTTAAATTGAAGCAAATACGATGTCGAACCTCTCATAAACTTTATTTGAATTCCTCAATAATTTATTGGTTGATCTTAGCCACACATAATCCAAGAAGTGGATGTCAATGATCAATCAACTTAAACAATGTGAATATTAGACATTATATGACAATAACCAGTGACCGGTCACCAGTTTTGTAGCAAATATATAAAGTTGAAACAAAGGGGCTGCAAAATGGTGATTAGACAACTGGGATGGAGCGTGCGTCCCCGCAACATAGCACTGGTCCTCACAAGCTCCAACCTCATGCTTCCACGGGTTAAGATATGACAAAGACCGCCAGCTAAGGGTTGCGTACTTAGCTGGTAGTGCAGCCTGGGCACTGTTATCCTTCTGATTTCAGCTGGATTGCGGAGGTGCGTGCCGAGCGTCTGTCCACCAAGGAGGTGCTGCTCAAACATACATTAGGAGGCAGTCCCACCATCACGATGTAGGAAGCGCGACCCCGGTAAGGTAGCATGCTGAAATCTTACCCTACCACAAAAAATGGAAGTATTCTTTATACGTTATATAATCTCAGATCATCCATGGAATTCCCAAGTGTTGTATAATAATTTTAAATTATTTGTTTCCTTAGTGGCAATGATAATGCAAGTGCGTTTACAATTGAATCTGGACAACAGTCTAATAACAGTCTAATATACAACAGTCTAACAGTACAAATATAATTGTTATTATCATTTTATATTATTTTTAAAGCTCTGTTTAGGTTCGCATTTATGCATCGTCGTAAGTTTTAGCCCACCTGAAAAGATTTTTACATTTTTTTTAGAAAGGATCATACGACAAATTCTACTAAAAAATTTGTTTCCGTCTTCCAAAAAAATTTAATAATTCAAAAACTAAAATTGTTTATGATCGTTCATTTTCTATTGCACAGATATAAAGAATTATTTATGGGCCCAGTAGGAAGCAAGAGTAGTCGGAGTATTCAAATTTCCTTTTTCTTTTTCGCTTTCGGTTTTTTTTTCTTTTTTTGTGGATTTATTAAGTTTCCGTTTTTGGGCAGTAATCACAATCATATGAAACTTAGTTCGGCTTATTGTTTGCTTAAATTTTCTTTGCTATTCTGCTAGGCTGCCCGGTGATCAACATTCTTTCATTAAATCCCTTTGGAAATTTTTGCCATTTCAGAGTTTCAATCATCTAACATCGTAGCAGAAAAGACAAATAGTTGCATTTCATTTTTATGGGTATGTTATTACAACATCGTATTATTTTCATCATATCATCGTTATATATAAATATAATCATATTAAAAATATTTACTAAAAGATTAATAATAATAATTAATTTTCATTTGCTTCAAGGTTACAAGGAAATAGATTCCAGATAGTACAGATATTTTATTTCATTGTATCTAAAGGTGTTTTTCTATGAATTTAAATCATTGAATTTTATTAAAATTAATAAATGCTCTTCAATTCTGCTGATTATGTATATCTATATGTCATGAATACATACATATTTTTTGTTGATTCATGTATAATTAAATGGTTTATGTTTTATTTAATTGCAATAAGACCTTCACTGAGCTTGATTGAGTTGTAAAGATGCACCAAGCTATATATGGCTATCATATGCCTGTTATAACTATTTCAATTATTTCATCATATTGTTTTATTTATAACTATATTAAAATTACAGGATGATGAATTCCAACTATGACATATTTTTATTAAATATTCTAGTATAGTTCATTGCTCTATTACATACTACATATATTGTAGTATATATATATGACATATTATTTACATTATATATAATAAATACTGGGTTGGGAGGGAGCATCAGGGTATCATTCAAGCTGAAACTGGACGATGGTTAGATTGACTGCCTGTATCTCGGAGGGAACGAGCATTGTCATTCTCTTTATCCTACCGATTCGATTGTGCTGCTGCGAGTTCTACTCCAACAGTTGCAGTGAGAGTGACGCGCCCTTCTTAACAAGCCATCCTATACAAAGCTTAATAGGTATTGCGAATTGGTTTATTTGATTTGTTTGATCGTATCGTTGGAAGGAGATTCTTAATTTCCCGTGGATTTCGCGTAAGTGTCTCTGCTTACTGGTCCGCCCCACCGTTTTTGGCCCTTCATACAGCGTTACTGTGAATACAAACCGGTAACTCAATTTGATCGTGCCATTAAGTTGAGCTGCATCCAAGCCAAGGGAATGAAGGGATGATGGCTACATACAATATATGAAGTTGAAACAAAGGTTTTTGTACTGTGTCAAATAAAATCGGTTTTCGCTAAGTATTCGCGTCGTTTAGTGATCAGTGTTTATTGGTTCCGAAATTACGCCCGCTATTCGACCCCGTTCAGAACATTTATGGTGCCGTGACCAGGATTACAAGTGTCTGGATAACGCCCACATTGATCAGCCACGACGACGCTGACACCTAACCCCATCGCCCGCAAGAAGAGTTCCCACAGGATTGCAGTACCGTACAAAATATACAAGGCCTGTTTTTTGACAGGTACAGGTGAGTATCTGTCCATTCCTCCCCATCCCGATTGTACGGTGCTTCCTGAGTAAATTTTTGGATCAATTCCAGACCATTTCAATTGTTGCTGTTTGCTGGCACGTGGTTGCTGCTGCTGCTGCTGCTGTTGGATAGGGATTCCAACAAATATTTGTTGATAAAGATACATTTCCAAGCAATAACGTTTCAACCAAGAATGCTTGCTAAGACCGCTTCTAAACTTTATGTCGTTGTTGAGGAATTCCAACGACATGTTGAAATTCAGGAACAATTGGGTGAACCAACAGTGCATTGGAGTAGCTTGCTCGTTCAACTGCTTAGCTCAAGGGTTGATGAGCAAGCCCTCAAGGATTGGGAAGAGTTCGTATCTGCCGGTAATGATCCTACATACACCAACCTGATCGATTTCTTATCCAAGAAAATACGTACACTGCACAGAAAAAAATAATGAATTTAACAGGCGCGTAAAATATCCCCTCGTTTAATTCCAAGCCAACGAAGGCGTAAACAACGAAATTGTTTGCAATCTTTCATGCGCCATACAACAATGTATCACACAACAGGCTAGATTTAGGCGTTATCTGGCATAAATTTATATGAAATACCCCATTATTTACTGCCAAATCTAGCATTCTCTTTATGTGTATTAGATAACGCATAAAATTCAACGTTTCTTTTTATCTGTGTGGAATCCCTATCGATCACTGCAGATCAATTCGCACTATCACCCCAAACTAAGCACAATCCCCCGTCAAAGCATTCAAAGGCGTCGCAAGGTCCTCTATTGTCTCGCGTCAATAGGTATGCTGCAACAGAAAACTACCTACCTGCATGTCATGCTTGCAGCGAACAACATCTGCTGATAAATTGTCCCGTTTTCGAGAAAATGTCGCTGAAGGATAGGCAAAACGTCGTGAATGCCAAGAAAATATGCAGTAACTTGTAAGTTACGGCTTACCTGCAAGCCTTTCGCTAGTCCGATTTACCCCCGGCGGGCGTTTGCGAACGGAATATTTCCCCCAAAGACGTTCGGATTTGGTGGTTTTAAAAAATATATTGAAAGGAAAAGAATAAGCTGTTTAAACGTGTATTCACCTATCCTGTTTCCCCTTACCGACGATCCGATGTCACTCGTTGGGGCCCTTCGACGATGATGGCGGCGGCTGTTTTACTGGTCTCGTTGGTTTGTCCACAATAACGTTGCTGCCTACACAGCGGTCCTTGGCGTTTAGCGGAGGGGATGAGCCAGGCTCCTTTGTCGGAACCCCCTCGGCGACGGCGGTGACAGAGCACCGAACCATCTACTCGCCGTAGATGGTCCTTGGCAGTCACCACGATGACTACCCAGGCGAACGCACCCTCGGTTCAGCCTGCTTCGTCTCTCCTTGGCGATAAGCTGCGGTGGCGAGAGGACTCTATTGGCTGAGTTTCCACAGCGAAGACTGGTTAGCATTCTTTGACGGATCCTTGGGGATTTAGCCAGCGGAGCGAGAAAGTCACTTTGTAATTTCGCTCCGCTTTTCTGGCGATCCTACATCATGCTAGTGCGCCACAGTTCACAGACTACGGCCGGCTTAGTTCGCGGAACACTTCCGTTAATCCGCAATCGTGCTAGAGATGGTTCATCCAGCAAACGCGTGCCACGGAAACGGCACAGAAACTCGCACTTAAAAAAAAAAAACGATCCGGGTCAAAAACGCGTCCTATCACTTACCCAGTCCGTAACTTTCTCCTCTTTAATTTCGAACGACAATTCAAAATTCTACAAAGACGTTCCGCCATCTTTTAATTGCCATAGCTTTATTCGTGATGTTTACTGCGTTTCTTTTGCAGCAGAAGGGAAAACGGGACCTAACTTTGATGCAAACGCGATACAATTTAAAACGATAATTTTAACCCTAAATTCTAAGCCTACTGACATAATGATTTGAATAAAATGTAAAACAAAAACAACAACTTAGGAATATTTACAGATTCAACAGTGGTAATTATGTTGCTGAGCGTGTGATGTAAACAAAAACAAAACATAACAGACACGGAACACGATCATGGGAAACAAACGAATATTCTTTAGTTTAACTGTCACCCTAGACGAGGGTTACGCGCAGAACACTTTTACACCTTCCTAAAGGGTGGCCTGATAAATTTGGGTGAATAGTCAATAAATCGAGTGGAAATGGTGTTCAGATGGCTGGTATCAGAAAAAGCATCGTATGTTTCAAATTCTCACCCTCCGCTGTGTCATATTTCTACTCCTAGAATCGCTTGACAGGAATATTGAGAAATTTTGGCAAATTGAGGAAGTGAACACGAAGGTCCGTTCCCCTACGGAGGAGTACTGTGAGGATTTCTTCGAAGGCAGTATCCAGGGGTCGCAATGGTCGAGTATATCCCGTCAAATTCCCCAAGAAGGAAGGATTTTCCCAAATGATAGCCGATTCTTACTCCAATGCCCTACGACGTTTGGAAGGACTTGAAAGGAAGCTGGATCGGAAAGAGGTCCTAAAAGAAAAGATACCACGAATTAATGGCAGAATTCGTCAATCTTGGACATATGCGTGAAATCCCAGCCCCCCCCCCCCGGTAAAGAATTACCCCCTACAGTGTGCTTCCTCTCCCATCACCCAGTGGTGAAGCGGTTCCGCAAACACAAGATAGTCTTGCTCGCAGATATTGAAAAGATGTATCGCATGATTAATATGCATCCTGAACTGTTCCTCCAATGCGTACTCTTTCGTCTCGGTAAAGATCACCCTATCGCCAAATACGTGCTCACCACAGTAACGTATGGATTGGCACCAACATCGTTTTTGGCTACACGAACGCTTCACCAGCTCGTGAAGACGAAGGAGAATCGTTCCCCCGCGCTACAGAGGCCCTAATGCAGGATTTTTATATGGACGACTTCATTCGGAGAGAGTATACCATCGAATTGGCAATCAAATTACGGCAAGAGCTGACGGAGCTACACAATCGTGGAGGTTTCCGGTTGAGAAAATGATGTTCCAATTTCCAAGAGGTCCGAGAAGGAGTTCCCGAGGAGGATTTAGCTACTCAATCAAAGCGACCGTTCGATCCCGATGAGAATATAAAAACATTGGGATTCAGTTGAGCGCCGTAGACCGACTAGTTCCGATTCGATATAAATGTGAAAATGAAGGATGCTGTCGTGACAAAGCGTAAAATTCTGTCAGAGATTTCACGTTTGTATGACCCACTTGGCTTGATTGCACCAATAGTAATCCGAGGCAAAATATTGATGCAGCAGTTATGGATGCTCTCCTTGGAATGGGATGAAGAGGTACCTACCGAAATCCAAACCAAAAGGACGAATTTTGTCAACGAACTGCCTTGTCTAGCCAATTTCAGAATAGATCGATATGTCTTCGAGGAAGGGGATGTGCAACTGCAATGCTTTGCCGATGCATCCGATGTCGCATATGAAGCATGAGTTTATGTGCGCACTGTTGGGATCAATGGAGACGTTAAAGTTGAATTGCTCACTTCGAAGCCGAGGGTGGCCCTGCTGAAAAAACGAAGTATTCCTCGGCTTGAACTATGTGCAGGACAGATCGCCGCTCAATTGACATCAAAGGTTCGTGCAGCTCTGGGAATAGAAGCTGACGCCGTGTGATATGGGTCCGATTCGATGGTGGTTCTACACTGGTTTCGGTCTCCACCTGGCGGATATCCAACTCTGGACTCATGGATCGAAATGGTGCCACGTATCCGGATTGGAGAATCCTGCTGATATAATTTCCCGTGGAATGGCAGTGGAGTAGTTCACAACAAGCGAACCTTGGAGATATGGACCAGATTGTTTGCGAGAGGGAGAGGATTCTTGGCCGGAACAAAAGCTTGTTACGGTGACCGTCGATACTGAAGAGCCGATTGAACGGAACGTACACAGCTAGGCTCTTCAAACTCCACCATCACCTAACCCAATAATCATCCGATTTTCTTCATACCACCGCACAGTGATTCCATTCCAAAAGGTGGAAAAAAGTCTAAAAATGGATTTTACATAGGTCAGTTATGTGTTTACAACTAATTTTGGGCCGTTGATTTCAAATATGCTATCTAAATTGTCATATTAAGCCACACTTCTGAGATATGGCCACTTTATGGTTCCCTGTAAAATCCGGAACGTCCAAAAAAATGGTAAACTCATTAGTCTTGTCCTAAAGCAATACGATTTTTTTCAAAACTATTTGTTCATAAAATGTAAGAAGTAGAGCGACTTGAAGAACAATTTATGGCTCTGAGTGGCCTTTGAGTGGTCTTCCAGAAGTTCCGGAACAGCCATAAAATTTGATAATTCAACAATTCCATACCAATCATAAAATTTCGCAATATTTGGTAGGTTTGTTCCTTTGCGAAAAATATGTAATTCCAATTTTTCATTTTGTCATTAGGGTTACCCATTTTGAGATAGAGTGGTCCAAAAAAGGAAATTTTAGAAAATATATGTTTTTCGAATAATTATAACTTTTGAACCACTGAACCGATTTAAATTTTTTTACGGTGAAAGAAAACGATAAACAATGAGTTATAGTATTAAGAAAATGTATGAATATAAAAAAATAAAAATCTTATTTAAAAAATCAAGTATAGAAATGTCCAGTTTTTATTACTTTGGTGGCGACTACAATTTTCACGTCAATTTCAATTAAGAAATCTAAGACGATTTTAAGCTGCCATTATAATGATTGTAATGATTTATTCCAATGTGTACATTCATCTAATGTTCCCCTCTTACAAAAGAAGGGTATACAAATCGCTTGGAAAATCGACTTTTGATCCGAGGTTCGAGTGTTATATACCATTCCACTCAGCTTATCCAAATCGCCTTTTTTGGGTTTGAAATATCAGTTTCTGGAAGATAAACGATATCAAAACTTCATCAGTATGCTTTCTCCGACGCAGAAAACATGGTGAAATTAATTTAAAATGAATTCGAATTTGAAATGAAAACAATAAGTGAGATTTATCACTTCAAAAATGCGAAGTGCCAGTTCATTTTTCCAAGGTGCCGGAACGTAGCATTGATTCGCCTTAGGCACCTCGGGCTTTGAATCAGCAGTCGGTTTCCCAAGCAATCTATATTTTTTCTTTGCCAAAATGTATGGTAAAAATCGCGTCACTCTAAAACGAAAGTGATATAATTCTTCAGATATTCTGGATGATCCGGTGGACCATGCAGTGACTAGTCGAAATAGCAAAAGGAGTAACTACAGTGATTTCGTTCTCACATAACATTTAAATTTACTTCATAATAAAAATCTAAATTTATCCACGTATCGTGTGATTTTACCCTTTTTCCCTGGAAGAAATAGATATACGAACCCGGATGAGGGCATTGTAGTCCTGGAAACTTGATATCATCACCATTGCACTTAGTTTTGAGTTCTCATGTTATTTGATGTGTCGCATGATGGGTTTTTGATCTAAATCCGAAACTGGTCACTTTCCCGGGAGTAGCCGGAACATTAACCCGGATGTTGTCAATGTGGATCTCGACTTTTGATTCATGAGGTGTCACATGAAGGGTTTGATCTAAGTCAGAAATTGGCCACTTCCCCGGGGGTATCTCCGAAACCAGTCAACCAATTTCAATAAAATTCATATGGAACCACAGTACTTTTCATTTGGCGGTTGTTTCATTCAAATCGGTTCAGTAGTTGCTTGGGAAACTGAGTTAGAAATTTCGTTCCACACATACACTAAGTATACACATTCAGAAAAAAATCTTGTATTAAAAACTAGCATTTTACCCGACTATGCCTATCTTTAAAACTACCATGAAATTTCAGTCAAATTTACTACGTTTATGGTATATTTGACAGACCTCATATTGATATCAATCACACAATGGTCGATCTCATCGCAGGCATGTTAGAATCAAACGCATTTATAGTCATCTGAAAATTGTTGGTGTTTGCGCTTAATTTAACCCTCGAAATGGTAGTTTCTACTGCGGTTTTTTTTTTTGCGTGCATACATAGACACACACACAGGCATGTTCAGTTCATCGAGCTGGGTTCGTTGTATATAAGGAGTGTATCGAATATAAGCTATCCACATACATTTGCGTTGTACGCATGTATTTGTGATGGTTTTTTAAGCTCTGAACACTGCATGCTGTGCGTGTGACTGTCAGCTTTCTTTTGTTTACTTGTTTGTGCGGTTCAAATTCTGCGTTTTCAAAATGTCGCGTATTGAAAAGGAAGTGAAAATTAAGGTTCTGGACACATGGCTAAGTGAGAAGGGTATTACCATAGACTAACTCGAAGACCAGTAGGTCCCGAACAAATACGATTTTTTTCTTGGCTCAGTCAGTACTAGCACATCGGTCCCAGGCTCGGTCCCAAGCTTAATAATGCACCCCTAATAATGAACTCACACTAACACACTCAAATATTCTGTCAAAATAACACAACAAATCAAAATAAAGGCGCAAATATGTATAGTTAGGTGCTGGCTTCAAGGTGTACTTCGGACCAAGGGGTTCTACAACAGTGAACCAATTTCAAATCGCTAGTTGCATATTGATTGTTGGTATTACTATGCGAAAATTGGCGAAGCGGTTTGGAATTCATCATGCGAGTGTTAAAACCATCATTAATAAGTTTGGGGAACACTATTCTTTGGATGAGCTACCAGGAAGAGGCAGAAAACCCGGTTCTTCCAACCCGGAACTGGGGCAGAAAGTGGTATCTCTAATCATGAAGAACAAATCAATGTCAATACGTGATTTGGCCAAAAAAGCAGGAACGAGTGTCGGAATGATCCAGCGTATCAAGAGGCGAAACCACCTGAAGACCTACAAGAAGCAGAAAATCTCGAAACAAAGTGCAGAACAGAAGAAGCGAGCAGCAACAAGGGCCCGGAAATTGTATTCGCGTCTTTTGCAGCGTCCGGATGCATGCGCTTTGATGGACGATGAGACCTATGTAAAGGAGGACTCAAAAACCCTTCCAGGTTCACAATACTTTACTGCCGTCTTGGTGAAGCGGTTCCGCAAACACAAGATAGTCTTGCTCGCAGATATTGAAAAGATGTATCGCATGATTAATATGCATCCTGAACTGTTCCTCCAATGCGTACTCTTTCGTCTCGGTAAAGATCACCCTATCGCCAAATACGTGCTCACCACAGTAACGTATGGATTGGCACCAACATCGTTTTTGGCTACACGAACGCTTCACCAGCTCGTGAAGACGAAGGAGAATCGTTCCCCCGCCCTACAGAGGCCCTAATGCAGGATTTTTATATGGACGACTTCATTCGGAGAGAGTATACCATCGAATTGGCAATCAAATTACGGCAAGAGCTGACGGAGCTACACAATCGTGGAGGTTTCCGGTTGAGAAAATGATGTTCCAATTTCCAAGAGGTCCGAGAAGGAGTTCCCGAGGAGGATTTAGCTACTCAATCAAAGCGACCGTTCGATCCCGATGAGAATATAAAAACATTGGGATTCAGTTGAGAGCCGTAGACCGACTAGTTCCGATTCGATATAAATGTGAAAATGAAGGATGCTGTCGTGACAAAGCGTAAAATTCTGTCAGAGATTTCACGTTTGTATGACCCACTTGGCTTGATTGCACCGATAGTAATCCGAGGCAAAATATTGATGCAGCAGTTATGGATGCTCTCCTTGGAATGGGATGAAGAGGTACCTACCGATATCCAAACCAAAAGGACGAATTTTGTCAACGAACTGCCTTGTCTAGCCAATTTCCGAATAGATCGATATGTCTTCGAGGAAGGGGATGTGCAACTGCACTGCTTTGCCGATGCATCCGATGTCGCATATGAAGCATGTGTTTATGTGCGCACTGTTGGGATCAATGGAGACGTGAAAGTTGAATTGCTCACTTCGAAGCCGAGGGTGGCCCTGCTGAAAAAACGAAGTATTCCTCGGCTTGAACTATGTGCAGGACAGATCGCCGCTCAATTGACATCAAAGGTTCGTGCAGCTCTGGGAATAGAAGCTGACGCCGTGTGATATGGGTCCGATTCGATGGTGGTTCTACACTGGTTTCGGTCTCCACCTGGCGGATATCCAACTCTGGACTCATGGATCGAAATGGTGCCACGTATCCGGATTGGAGAATCCTGCTGATATAGTTTCCCGTGGAATGGCAGTGGAGTAGTTCACAACAAGCGAACCTTGGAGATATGGACCAGATTGTTTGCGAGAGGGAGAGGATTCTTGGCCGGAACAAAAGCTTGTTACGGTGACCGTCGATACTGAAGAGCCGATTGAACGGAACGTACACAGCTAGGCTCTTCAAACTCCACCATCACCTAACCCAATAATCATCCGATTTTCTTCATACCACCGCACAGTGATTCCATTCCAAAAGGTGGAAAAAAGTCTAAAAATGGATTTTACATAGGTCAGTTATGTGTTTACAACTAATTTTGGGCCGTTGATTTCAAATATGCTATCTAAATTGTCATATTAAGCCACACTTCTGAGATATGGCCACTTTATGGTTCCCTGTAAAATCCGGAACGTCCAAAAAAATGGTAAACTCATTAGTCTTGTCCTAAAGCAATACGATTTTTTTCAAAACTATTTGTTCATAAAATGTAAGAAGTAGAGCGACTTGGAGAACAATTTATGGCTCTGATTGGCCTTTGAGTGGTCTTCCAGAAGTTCCGGAACAGCCATAAAATTTGATAATTCAACAATTCCATACCAATCATAAAATTTCGCAATATTTGGTAGGTTTGTTCCTTTGCGAAAAATATGTAATTCCAATTTTTCATTTTGTCATTAGGGTTACCCATTTTGAGAAAGAGTGGTCCAAAAAAGGAAATTTTAGAAAATATATGTTTTTCGAATAATTATAACTTTTGAACCACTGAACCGATTTAAATTTTTTTTACGGTGAAAGAAAACGATAAACAATGAGTTATAGTATTAAGAAAATGTATGAATATAAAAAAATAAAAATCTTATTTAAAAAATCAAGTATAGAAATGTCCAGTTTTTATTACTTTGGTGGCGACTACAATTTTCACGTCAATTTCAATTAAGAAATCTAAGACGATTTTAAGCTGCCATTATAATGATTGTAATGATTTATTCCAATGTGTACATTCATCTAATGTTCCCCTCTTACAAAAGAAGGGTATACAAATCGCTTGGAAAATCGACTTTTGATCCGAGGTTCGAGTGTTATATACCATTCCACTCAGCTTATCCAAATCGCCTTTTTTGGGTTTGAAATATCAGTTTCTGGAAGATAAACGATATCAAAACTTCATCAGTATGCTTTCTCCGACGCAGAAAACATGGTGAAATTAATTTAAAATGAATTCGAATTTGAAATGAAAACAATAAGTGAGATTTATCACTTCAAAAATGCGAAGTGCCAGTTCATTTTTCCAAGGTGCCGGAACGTAGCATTGATTCGCCTTAGGCACCTCGGGCTTTGAATCAGCAGTCGGTTTCCCAAGCAATCTATATTTTTTCTTTGCCAAAATGTATGGTAAAAATCGCGTCACTCTAAAACGAAAGTGATATAATTCTTCAGATATTCTGGATGATCCGGTGGACCATGCAGTGACTAGTCGAAATAGCAAAAGGAGTAACTACAGTGATTTCGTTCTCACATAACATTTAAATTTACTTCATAATAAAAATCTAAATTTATCCACGTATCGTGTGATTTTACCCTTTTTCCCTGGAAGAAATAGATATACGAACCCGGATGAGGGCATTGTAGTCCTGGAAACTTGATATCATCACCATTGCACTTAGTTTTGAGTTCTCATGTTATTTGATGTGTCGCATGATGGGTTTTTGATCTAAATCCGAAACTGGTCACTTTCCCGGGAGTAGCCGGAACATTAACCCGGATGTTGTCAATGTGGATCTCGACTTTTGATTCATGAGGTGTCACATGAAGGGTTTGATCTAAGTCAGAAATTGGCCACTTCCCCGGGGGTATCTCCGAAACCAGTCAACCAATTTCAATAAAATTCATATGGAACCACAGTACTTTTCATTTGGCGGTTGTTTCATTCAAATCGGTTCAGTAGTTGCTTGGGAAACTGAGTTAGAAATTTCGTTCCACACATACACTAAGTATACACATTCAGAAAAAAATCTTGTATTAAAAACTAGCATTTTACCCGACTATGCCTATCTTTAAAACTACCATGAAATTTCAGTCAAATTTACTACGTTTATGGTATATTTGACAGACCTCATATTGATATCAATCACACAATGGTCGATCTCATCGCAGGCATGTTAGAATCAAACGCATTTATAGTCATCTGAAAATTGTTGGTGTTTGCGCTTAATTTAACCCTCGAAATGGTAGTTTCTACTGCGGTTTTTTTTTTGCGTGCATACATAGACACACACACAGGCATGTTCAGTTCATCGAGCTGGGTTCGTTGTATATAAGGAGTGTATCGAATATAAGCTATCCACATACATTTGCGTTGTACGCATGTATTTGTGATGGTTTTTTAAGCTCTGAACACTGCATGCTGTGCGTGTGACTGTCAGCTTTCTTTTGTTTACTTGTTTGTGCGGTTCAAATTCTGCGTTTTCAAAATGTCGCGTATTGAAAAGGAAGTGAAAATTAAGGTTCTGGACACATGGCTAAGTGAGAAGGGTATTACCATAGACTAACTCGAAGACCAGTAGGTCCCGAACAAATACGATTTTTTTCTTGGCTCAGTCAGTACTAGCACATCCGCCCCAGGCTCGGTCCCAAGCTTAATAATGCACCCCTAATAATGAACTCACACTAACACACTCAAATATTCTGTCAAAATAACACAACAAATCAAAATAAAGGCGCAAATATGTATAGTTAGGTGCTGGCTTCAAGGTGTACTTCGGACCAAGGGGTTCTACAACAGTGAACCAATTTCAAATCGCTAGTTGCATATTGATTGTTGGTATTACTATGCGAAAATTGGCGAAGCGGTTTGGAATTCATCATGCGAGTGTTAAAACCATCATTAATAAGTTTGGGGAACACTATTCTTTGGATGAGCTACCAGGAAGAGGCAGAAAACCCGGTTCTTCCAACCCGGAACTGGGGCAGAAAGTGGTATCTCTAATCATGAAGAACAAATCAATGTCAATACGTGATTTGGCCAAAAAAGCAGGAACGAGTGTCGGAATGATCCAGCGTATCAAGAGGCGAAACCACCTGAAGACCTACAAGAACCAGAAAATCTCGAAACAAAGTGCAGAACAGAAGAAGCGAGCAGCAACAAGGGCCCGGAAATTGTATTCGCGTCTTTTGCAGCGTCCGGATGCATGCGCTTTGATGGACGATGAGACCTATGTAAAGGAGGACTCAAAAACCCTTCCAGGTTCACAATACTTTACTGCCGTCTTGGTGAAGCGGTTCCGCAAACACAAGATAGTCTTGCTCGCAGATATTGAAAAGATGTATCGCATGATTAATATGCATCCTGAACTGTTCCTCCAATGCGTACTCTTTCGTCTCGGTAAAGATCACCCTATCGCCAAATACGTGCTCACCACAGTAACGTATGGATTGGCACCAACATCGTTTTTGGCTACACGAACGCTTCACCAGCTCGTGAAGACGAAGGAGAATCGTTCCCCCGCGCTACAGAGGCCCTAATGCAGGATTTTTATATGGACGACTTCATTCGGAGAGAGTATACCATCGAATTGGCAATCAAATTACGGCAAGAGCTGACGGAGCTACACAATCGTGGAGGTTTCCGGTTGAGAAAATGATGTTCCAATTTCCAAGAGGTCCGAGAAGGAGTTCCCGAGGAGGATTTAGCTACTCAATCAAAGCGACCGTTCGATCCCGATGAGAATATAAAAACATTGGGATTCAGTTGAGAGCCGTAGACCGACTAGTTCCGATTCGATATAAATGTGAAAATGAAGAATGCTGTCGTGACAAAGCGTAAAATTCTGTCAGAGATTTCACGTTTGTATGACCCACTTGGCTTGATTGCACCGATAGTAATCCGAGGCAAAATATTGATGCAGCAGTTATGGATGCTCTCCTTGGAATGGGATGAAGAGGTACCTACCGATATCCAAACCAAAAGGACGAATTTTGTCAACGAACTGCCTTGTCTAGCCAATTTCCGAATAGATCGATATGTCTTCGAGGAAGGGGATGTGCAACTGCACTGCTTTGCCGATGCATCCGATGTCGCATATGAAGCATGTGTTTATGTGCGCACTGTTGGGATCAATGGAGACGTGAAAGTTGAATTGCTCACTTCGAAGCCGAGGGTGGCCCTGCTGAAAAAACGAAGTATTCCTCGGCTTGAACTATGTGCAGGACAGATCGCCGCTCAATTGACATCAAAGGTTCGTGCAGCTCTGGGAATAGAAGCTGACGCCGTGTGATATGGGTCCGATTCGATGGTGGTTCTACACTGGTTTCGGTCTCCACCTGGCGGATATCCAACTCTGGACTCATGGATCGAAATGGTGCCACGTATCCGGATTGGAGAATCCTGCTGATATAGTTTCCCGTGGAATGGCAGTGGAGTAGTTCACAACAAGCGAACCTTGGAGATATGGACCAGATTGTTTGCGAGAGGGAGAGGATTCTTGGCCGGAACAAAAGCTTGTTACGGTGACCGTCGATACTGAAGAGCCGATTGAACGGAACGTACACAGCTAGGCTCTTCAAACTCCACCATCACCTAACCCAATAATCATCCGATTTTCTTCATACCACCGCACAGTGATTCCATTCCAAAAGGTGGAAAAAAGTCTAAAAATGGATTTTACATAGGTCAGTTATGTGTTTACAACTAATTTTGGGCCGTTGATTTCAAATATGCTATCTAAATTGTCATATTAAGCCACACTTCTGAGATATGGCCACTTTATGGTTCCCTGTAAAATCCGGAACGTCCAAAAAAATGGTAAACTCATTAGTCTTGTCCTAAAGCAATACGATTTTTTTCAAAACTATTTGTTCATAAAATGTAAGAAGTAGAGCGACTTGGAGAACAATTTATGGCTCTGAGTGGCCTTTGAGTGGTCTTCCAGAAGTTTCGGAACAGCCATAAAATTTGCTAATTCAACAATTTCATACCAATCATAAAATTTCGCAATATTTGGTAGGTTTGTTCCTTTGCGAAAAATATGTAATTCCAATTTTTCATTTTGTCATTAGGGTTACCCATTTTGAGATAGAGTGGTCCAAAAAAGGAAATTTTAGAAAATATATGTTTTTCGAATAGTTATAACTTTTGAACCACTGAACCGATTTAAATTTTTTACGATGAAAGAAAACGATAAACAATGAGTTATAGTATTAAGAAAATGTATGAATATAAAAAAATAAAAATCTTATTTAAAAAATCAAGTATAGAAATGTCCAGTTTTTATTACTTTGGTGGCGACTACAATTTTCACGTCAATTTCAATTAAGAAATCTAAGACGATTTTAAGCTGCCATTATAATGATTGTAATGATTTATTCCAATGTGTACATTCATCTAATGTTCCCCTCTTACAAAAGAAGGGTATACAAATCGCTTGGAAAATCGACTTTTGATCCGAGGTTCGAGTGTTATATACCATTCCACTCAGCTTATCCAAATCGCCTTTTATGGGTTTGAAATATCAGTTTCTGGAAGATAAACGATATCAAAACTTCATCAGTATGCTTTCTCCGACGCAGAAAACATGGTGAAATTAATTTAAAATGAATTCGAATTTGAAATGAAAACAATAACTGAGATTTATCACTTCAAAAATGCGAAGTGCCAGTTCATTTTTCCAAGGTGCCGGAACGTAGCATTGATTCGCCTTAGGCACCTCGGGCTTTGAATCAGCAGTCGGTTTCCCAAGCAATCTATATTTTTTCTTTGCCAAAATGTATGGTAAAAATCGCGTCACTCTAAAACGAAAGTGATATAATTCTTCAGATATTCTGGATGATCCGGTGGACCATGCAGTGACTAGTCGAAATAGCAAAAGGAGTAACTACAGTGATTTCGTTCTCACATAACATTTAAATTTACTTCATAATAAAAATCTAAATTTATCCACGTATCGTGTGATTTTACCCTTTTTCCCTGGAAGAAATAGATATACGAACCCGGATGAGGGCATTGTAGTCCTGGAAACTTGATATCATCACCATTGCACTTAGTTTTGAGTTCTCATGTTATTTGATGTGTCGCATGATGGGTTTTTGATCTAAATCCGAAACTGGTCACTTTCCCGGGAGTAGCCGGAACATTAACCCGGATGTTGTCAATGTGGATCTCGACTTTTGATTCATGAGGTGTCACATGAAGGGTTTGATCTAAGTCAGAAATTGGCCACTTCCCCGGGGGTATCTCCGAAACCAGTCAACCAATTTCAATAAAATTCATATGGAACCACAGTACTTTTCATTTGGCGGTTGTTTCATTCAAATCGGTTCAGTAGTTGCTTGGGAAACTGAGTTAGAAATTTCGTTCCACACATACACTAAGTATACACATTCAGAAAAAAATCTTGTATTAAAAACTAGCATTTTACCCGACTATGCCTATCTTTAAAACTACCATGAAATTTCAGTCAAATTTACTACGTTTATGGTATATTTGACAGACCTCATATTGATATCAATCACACAATGGTCGATCTCATCGCAGGCATGTTAGAATCAAACGCATTTATAGTCATCTGAAAATTGTTGGTGTTTGCGCTTAATTTAACCCTCGAAATGGTAGTTTCTACTGCGGTTTTTTTTTTTTGCGTGCATACATAGACACACACACAGGCATGTTCAGTTCATCGAGCTGGGTTCGTTGTATATAAGGAGTGTATCGAATATAAGCTATCCACATACATTTGCGTTGTACGCATGTATTTGTGATGGTTTTTTAAGCTCTGAACACTGCATGCTGTGCGTGTGACTGTCAGCTTTCTTTTGTTTACTTGTTTGTGCGGTTCAAATTCTGCGTTTTCAAAATGTCGCGTATTGAAAAGGAAGTGAAAATTAAGGTTCTGGACACATGGCTAAGTGAGAAGGGTATTACCATAGACTAACTCGAAGACCAGTAGGTCCCGAACAAATACGATTTTTTTCTTGGCTCAGTCAGTACTAGCACATCGGTCCCAGGCTCGGTCCCAAGCTTAATAATGCACCCCTAATAATGAACTCACACTAACACACTCAAATATTCTGTCAAAATAACACAACAAATCAAAATAAAGGCGCAAATATGTATAGTTAGGTGCTGGCTTCAAGGTGTACTTCGGACCAAGGGGTTCTACAACAGTGAACCAATTTCAAATCGCTAGTTGCATATTGATTGTTGGTATTACTATGCGAAAATTGGCGAAGCGGTTTGGAATTCATCATGCGAGTGTTAAAACCATCATTAATAAGTTTGGGGAACACTATTCTTTGGATGAGCTACCAGGAAGAGGCAGAAAACCCGGTTCTTCCAACCCGGAACTGGGGCAGAAAGTGGTATCTCTAATCATGAAGAACAAATCAATGTCAATACGTGATTTGGCCAAAAAAGCAGGAACGAGTGTCGGAATGATCCAGCGTATCAAGAGGCGAAACCACCTGAAGACCTACAAGAAGCAGAAAATCTCGAAACAAAGTGCAGAACAGAAGAAGCGAGCAGCAACAAGGGCCCGGAAATTGTATTCGCGTCTTTTGCAGCGTCCGGATGCATGCGCTTTGATGGACGATGAGACCTATGTAAAGGAGGACTCAAAAACCCTTCCAGGTTCACAATACTTTACTGCCGTCGTTGGGGAGGATGTGAGCGATGCGGACAGGTCGATTCAATTGGAGAAATTCGGTCGAAAGGTACTGGTATGGCAAGCAATATGTTCCTGTGGTTTGAAGTCAACCATTTTTTACACTACCGGAACTATAAATGCGGAAATCTATCGATCTGAGTGTCACCAGAAGAGATTTTTGCCTTTATACGAGAAGCATAGTACACGTCCACTGTTTTGGCTGGATTTAGCGTCGGCTCACTATGCCAAAACCACTCTCAATTGGCTTGCGGAAAAGGGTATAGATTTCGTTGAGAAAAATATCAATCCACCAAATTGCCCTCAGCTTCGACCCATCGAACGTTACTGGGCAATCGTGAATAGGGTCTTCAAGAAGACTGGTAAGGCAGCTGGGAACACGCAGGAGTTCAAAAAAATTTAGGCTCAAGCGTCCAAAAAATGCGATGCAACACTTGTCCGGAACTTGATGAAGAGCATTCGATCCAAAGTTCGAAAATTCGTGAAGGAATAACTTAAATTTCATCCGGTCTTCATTATGTTCAAGTTTAACCTCGTACAATAAAGGATCAATTTTTTGTATGAATAAAATATCGGTTTTCAACATAATTTGAAAGAAAGTTTGTGGATAGCTTATTTTCGATACACTCCTTAATACTCGGGCCTCCAGGCTTTGGAACAAAAGTCGTTTTTCTAAGATATATATGTATATATACACTTATTTGTAAGAAAGGTAAAACCGAGGTAATCTAGTGCGAGATTTATGTATTTACCAATCTTACGGGTTTTCCAGACATTCCAGGACACTGGCCTTCCGGAACCGAATTTGCGCAAGTTTGTGCAAGATAAAACCCATATTTTCGGAAACCTGGCAACAAAATCTTTAAAATAAGCCTATTTTGGTGTATTTGCGCATGTGTGCTCACATTTGAAAACTTAGTTGAATTTTTTTTCCGATTCTCCATACATTTTATATGAGAGTAAAATACCACGACCATGTAGGACCCATATTTTAAAATATTGTAGAGAGCACAATTTTCATCCAATCTTCATAAAATTTTGGAGAAAGAAATTTCAAATAGTGTACAAACTTTAAAAATATATATATTGTAAAATGAGGAAGTTGATTTTTCGACTTTTTTTCCGCCTGTGCCTATTGCTTTAGATTCGTTAACAATACTCGTAAAAAACAAAAGGAGAACTCCGACTTTTTATCCACTAAAGATATGGAGGACTCAACGACGTGGCTGGGTAGCTCAGTGGTTACCCGTTCTGCTTACTGAGGTCGATGGTCGGGAGTTCAATCCCAGGCCCGTCCCCTTCCTTGCTATTTGTCACTTGCCTCTTTCTATCACCAGTAGATTTAAAATAAATAGTAGTCTACTGTGCTTTCATTGATCGCATCACTTACCACAGTGAATCCAGGATCTATAAATAACCTGCCTCACTAACACAAATCTATCCTTCCCCTGACAATTGTGGAGGCGCAGAGGTAAACACGTTCTCTAACCAACGATTGTCAAACTAATCATCATTCCTTCCTCCCCAAAGACCGTGAGGACGTGGCCGGCGCTGGTACTGATCTATAAATAGAATGAACTAGTGAACTTGTACATTGAAGATATAAAGCCTACTCCCAAGCTCCATCTGTGTGGATCTCTGTGCAATTGCACTAGTTCTGATCGGTAACGGAGTAGCAACTACGAAACGCACGGTCTTTTTTTTTTTTAAAAAAAAACCAAACTAAAGATATGGAGGACTCAAAGGTTGCCCTCATCAAGATGGTTCAATCTGAGTGCTATCAAAATAAACTTAAGAAGGGACAGCCGGTTCAGAACCGATCCACACTGAAACTATTGAACCCATTCGTGGATTCCTCCGGAATAATTCGAGTCGATGGTCGGCTGAGACTCTCGCTCAATCCTATGAGACAAAACATCCTATTTTGCTACCAGGATTTCACCATCTTACTCGGTTGCTCCTGACATCCTATCACCGCAAACTATTGCACGGTGGTATATCGCACACACTTGCCGTCTTGCGTAATGACTTCTGCACACTTAGAAATTATGAATTTTGCACAGAACGTAAACAAAGAATTCGTATAAAATTATGTCTCCTGAAACTGACACATACGCAATTCGACAAAAGATGTGTTTGATTGAATCTATTTTCTCCTCTCTTTCAACTCATTCTTATGTGCTAAAGGACGCTTGCATGTGTCGGTCTCAGGGGACAGAAATTTACATGACATTTTGGTAGTGTGTGTCCAACCAATGGCAGAAGGGCAGTACGGAGTACAATTTAGAATTGCCACCGTTGTACTCGTGCCAACCCTCGCCCAATCAAATAACCTGTAGGACAAATTCCATCTGCCCGGATCACCCCAAGCCGCCCATTCTCTTCAATCGGAATAGATTACTGTGGCCCGGTGTTTATAAAGTATAAAATTCGCCGCTCAGCTCCCACCAAAGCCTATATAGCCTGTTCATATGCTTCAGCACTAAGCCTGTTCATATTGAATTGGTCGGAGATTTGACACCATCCTTCCTCTCAGCTTTGCGCAGATTCATTTCGCGCCGTAGGTTACCCGAACACGTATACTCGGATAATGCCACGAACTTCGTGGGAGCTAAACACGAATTTAATGCTCTCTACTAAATGCACAACAACCGAACCGAAAATGCTCGTATCGCTAACAGTCTCGCAACGAATGGAATCAATTGGCACATGATACCCATGCAAGAAGATCTGTATACAGTGTTAGTGCAGATCGAAGGGTGCATGAACTCGCGCCCATTGGTCGATTTATCGGATGACCCCAATGACCTTGAAGCCCTTACCCCGGGATATTTCTTGGTGTGCTCAAGTCTACCATCTCTTCCGGAGCCGGACTTGCGAGATTTCCCTGTCAACCGCCTGGACAGGTACCAATTCGCTCTGCAAAAGGTACAACATTTTTGGTACCGATGGACATCCGAATACCGCAAAAGAGCTTCAACAGCAGAGTACTATCAATCCACGAAAAGTCGACATCATGGTTGGCCACGTAGTCGTACTTCAAGATCAGCAGCTTCCACCGATTCGCTGGCCATTGGCCCGCGTCATGCAGCTTCACCCTGGTCAAGACGGCGTGGTGCATGTAGTGACGATACGTACCGTATCTGGAATCTTCATGAGGCCAACATCAACTCCCATCGGCCATGGAGGACGATATTGACGGAGATATCGCAGATGATCCAGCTAAGTGATTCTTGGATTTGCTCTAGTATAGTCGATGGAGGCAGCTCTTGGGTGCCCTTCATCCATCGTTCTCTTTGTTCAACACCTGACCAGGTCCTTATGATCAGCAGGAATGGGAGGGAAGTGTTGATTAGATGTCTACTTAAGAAGATGCCGAGAACTCATGCTACCTTCATAGAAGGAGTTAGAAATTGGATGAGCCTCTGCGGGAAGCCTTCTCTGGTGTGAAAACATATGTATATTTGCTTTGATATGAGATATGTTTTATGGTAAGTGATTCGTTGGAAGTGACGGATCTAAGAAAGTTAATGCACTTTTTTGTTGTCCGCTATTCAGGGCTAAAACACAGGCGTTTCCTACTTGTTTCCAGGCTTCAAAGCCAAAGGTATAGTGCCTCTCCTTGTGTGAGAGCTTGTCTGTGGGGTGGAACATCAACACTAACGGATGAACTTCCAACGTCAGGGAACTCTTCGTTGGCGTAGGGTGCATTCACCACCGGGGATTGCTCGAGTCGCCAGCAGCGTAGATTGGAGCTGAATGACTCACCGTGGTCCGGTATTGGATGAATTTGTACTGTCGGGGTACTCTATGTCGGCGTAGAGAAGATCCACCGTCGGAGATTACTCGAGTCAGCAGCGTAGATTGCGGCGAGCGTAGATTTAGTCCCGGGGGAATCTAATGAGCAACAAGGGCTAAGGTTTAAGTGTGATCAGAAGTCTCTACATTTACACTTTCGAAGACCCTGACCATACAACACAGATGTACCTAATCATGCGTATGAATAAGAGCAGGCTTCTGTGTTAGGCTAGGCCATAAGTATTTCCATTACCTTGCAAAAAAAAAAAAAAAAACACAAAAAAACACACAGTTTTTTAATTCGTTATATCTTAAATCACAGAGAACAGACGTTCATCTTCGGTCTACTACTTGTGTAAAACTTTAAACCGACATTTGAAATGTATGTCGTTATCCTCCTGGTAGGCGGCGCTGCAGTTGTGCGATAAGTGTCATGTAAATGTTTATCTATAAAAAGCCTAGCAAATAACCTGAAATTGTTTGTTAGTTTTTTTCTGCACTTGCTTCTTATACCGCCTGCCCATAATAACTTTTACACACGTTTTTCAAGAAAAGGTATATGGACATCAATGTCTGTTCTCTGTGCTTAAATGTAATGTAATGTATATGTATATATATATATATATATATATATATATATATATATATATATATATATATATATATATATATATATATATATATATATATATATATATATATATATATATATATATATATATATATATATATATATATATATATATATATATATATATATATATATATATATATATATATATATATATATATATATATATATATATATATATATATATATATATATATATATATATATATATATATATATATATATATATATATATATATATATATATATATATATATATATATATATATATATATATATATATATATATATATATATATATATATATATATATATATATATATATTTATATATATATATTAATATATACATATATATATATATATATATATATATATATATATATATATATATATATATATATATATATATATATATATATATATATATATATATATATATATATATATATATATATATATATATATATATATATATATATATATATATATATATATATATATATATATATATATATATATATATATATATATATATATTATATACCAACACAGCAATTTCCTTACAATAAAGAAACATGATTGTAGGTAAAATTACACATAATTCGACAAAACCGATTGCTTATTTCACAATAATAGGGTTATATCTACATTAGAAACAGTTGAGTAAGATGTTAATCCTACGTTCTGTAAAATTCTCGAGCTTTTTGTGGTACACCTGCCATCAGGTTCTGTAAGGTATCCTCAGATACGGCTGCCGTGACGATTCTCCATCTTCTCTTGAAATCATCGGTACCATTTGCTTTTTTCTTAGTTCCGAAGAGTTTCGGCTTAACTAGAGCCCAGTACTTTTCTATTGGACGAAATTCTGGACAGTTTGGTGAATTGGCTGTTTTTGGCACGTATTTTACCTCTTGTGCCTTATACCTGGAAGGACGGATTTTGCATAGTGACAAGAGGCCAACTCAGGCCAAAACAGAGCTGGAGAGTCGTGGCTTCTGATAAACGGTAGCAATCGCTTTTGTAGACATTCTTTCTCGTACACATCCTTATTAATAGTGCTGGTAGAGACGAAACTTTTAGATTTTCGATCACAACTACATATGGCCAGCCAAAATCAAATACTATTTCGGGAATTTGGACACCTTCTGCTCGGCAACGGCGTTCCTTTGCATTGCAGTATAAAAAGCAAGACCCGGAAGCTGTTTAAAGTCTTCGAGTACGTATGTTTCAACGTCCATTATGATACAAGAAAATGTTTACAAAAAACTGGTGTAAAGCTCCTTAGCACGACTTTATGCAGTGAAATTTTAGTTGTTATCGCGGTTGGGCATCTTTTTCACTTTGTACGCCTTCAGTCCTTGCCTCTGCTTTACTTTTTGAACGAATGATTTTGACTTCCCAACTTTGCGAGACACATTTCGCTCAGAAAGATTGGGATTTTTGTCAATAATGGCTACAACCTTCTTGTCCATTTGTCATGAGCCTACTTTTCGATTTGTTTCACTTCCAACCTCCGATCCACAGTCAAGCGCTGGCCAAATGATTTGCAAACACAAAACACGGCACTTTTTGGTAGTTTTAGTTTCTTGGCAAGATCGCGTACCGATAAATTTGGAGCGAGATAAGGCGCTATAACCTTGGCAAATTATTGCCAGACTTTTGGTTCAAATGCCAATAGTCCACCCACAGGCAAAAGGAGCATAAACTAATCTTTCTAGCATCTATGCTCCCAACGATAAAATACAAATTATCACATTATTTAACTCTATATGGAGGCGTTTGGTACGGGAGGTCCACGCTTTCTTCCTTCCCTTGATTCGAAGTAGTAGAGCGATTTCAGACACTCTTTCTGGAATCGCTCTATTTCTTGGAATCCTCTCTGCGGCACACACTACGCAGTTGGCCTGGCCGATGACAAGAAAAATGATGAATTCCAGAAGACGTCATTTTCCAGGATGCTTTCAAGAATTGGCTGCGTTAGTGTGAGATTAGATTAGATTAGAAGATCGCGTACCGATAAATTTGGATTTTGCTGCCGTTCGTACAGAATGCGTTTGCGCACTTCCACTTGATTCGACGCCATTTAACTGAATGTAATAAGAATGTAAACATGTTGTACCACGAAATATAGTGGAGAGTTTCAGCTGCCAATCTTCAATGAAAGAAAAGTGTCCGAAATATAATGTGGACAGGCTTTATACGTTTCATTTTCTGGTTTAAAACTAAGATATGATTAGGTTTTTATCTTGAGTTTCCTTATATTTGTCTTTTAGCTACTTAATTACATTTGCTGACGGTTCGTCCTGTACTCCCGAAATTGTTCTAGCACTTGTTGCTTCCAATGCATATAATGACTCTGGCAAAAAGTGAAAAAATAGACCATAATTAATTATTTATACAACATTAAATACCATGCAACAGCCCTCGTTTTGAAATTCTCAGAATTTATAAATTGACTTTACCAAAGAAACTACAAAACATTAGTCGAACTTTTAAACGTTGATGATTATCAATTGATATGTTTATCAGGCTTAACTTGACTAGCACCAGCAGCTAATTTGGATGGTTCTGTAACGCTTGGTTTCTGATTTACACCCGTTGGCTAATAGTTGTAGGAATTCCGGATGGTCCCGCTATGTTGCATTGATCAGATTGATATAACGTCAGGTATCAGTTTTTACAAATATAGGAACTGCTGTCATCCAACTTTATCCTTTTATTTGCGGCGTGACTACATAGACTTTCGTTAATTTTCTTGGTAGATATCGTTCATACATCGTTTTTATTATCGTTTCAGTTGAAATCCGAATTTATCGACTAGCGACAATCGATTTTACTGTAGATCCATACGTTGTACCTAACGTCGGAAAAAGTGCGCTGTATTGGGCATCAGATGCACCATACAGCGCACTACTTCCGACATTAGGTATAATAAAATATATGAAATCATAATATACCTATACGTTCGTAAAGCGTATCTATAAATCAAACCATACTTATTTATTCATAATTCTGCAAAACCTTATGTGCAAGTACCATTTGAGGCCGTACTGCAATCACAGAACGCGTTGAATAGATAGATATAATTCTTCAACACCAGGTTAGATATAGTTCTGAAGTAACAAAAGGCGCGAAGAAAATAAATTGAAAGATAAACATTGCGGAACGTCCCTAAAACCACGTTTTGGAACGGGAAGATGAAGAAAGAGTTGGCCAGAACACATGCACCATATAAAATTTAAAAAAATGCATGGACCAAAAGGGGGGAGGGGTCTAAAAATATGAGATCACGGATTAAGTGGACCATCTCTTAGACCAACCGCACCAATACGGTAATATCGGTAAATTGTTACCCTGCTTGAAAACTCGACACCGTACCGGTGGTTAGTAACCGGGTTGGAAAATGACAATCGGTGAGCAGCCGGTTCGTAAATTTGACATCCCGACCCAACCGAGTCGGGCGTTGCTATTTGAAGAAAACTAAGCAAAACAAGTTGAAACGCTAAAACAATATCCTCATCTGGAAGACTTTCATTTCAATTTGAGTGTTTCTGATTTGTTTTTAAAGTACTATTTGATAATTTCACGTTTATTGTGATATGTTGTGAAAAAAATGAATGCATCAAAACCCCAACGAAGTGCTTTGCAGGGCTTGGCTGGATGTTTCCCAAGATCCAATCTTTGGGATAAACCAGAACGTCGAAAACATGCTGCTAAATGAACTTTTTTTTAAATCATTTATTTGTACAGGCTCAATCGAATCAACTTTACAGAGCCAAGTTTTCATATTTATATACATCAATTATCTTAAAACTAACGTTAAGGGGATAAAAGCGATTACTCGCGGCCGTCTCGAGGTTAATAGGAATAACAATTGTACAGATGGGAAGATGGGAAGATGAGTGGGAATTTGAAGTGTGGTTTACAAAACATGTTTATTTTAAATTCGGAATTGGCTAAAAACTTATAACTATACAACTTTTGGTTTTCTTTTGACTTGAACATTTTTGAGAAAGAAAAAAAAACACACAAATACAGATTTATAAAAAAACTTATAGTGAACATACAGGTTAAACTAACAACAATCAAAGACTAATGTAAGTTAAAAACACATAAATGAGTTTCATAAATTCCAGATAACGTACAGCCAAAATATTTCGAACCGGTACATTGGGTTGTCTACCTCGAGCCTGAAAGGAATCATAAAGCTCCGATCTGACTCCACGATGTTCAGCACATGACTAAATAAAGTGATCTGCGTCCTGGTAACCTTGCCACATTCACAGAGATTGCTGTCGCTCAGCCCAACTCGGTATAAATGAGCGTTCAAATAATAATGATTGGACATGAGGCGAGACATCACACGAATGAAGTCTCGACCTACATCTATCCCCCAAAACCAAGATTTCTTCGACACCTTTGGGATGATAGAATGTTGCCATCGCACCAAATCTCCTTTACTCCATTTATACTACCAGCTGACGAGTGACTGTTGACGACAAATAGTAAAAAATTCATTAAAAGCGATTTGTCGATCGTAAATATCGCCTTCTATAGCGCCCATCTTTGCAAGCGAGTCCGCTCTCTCATAGCTCAGAATTGAACAATGAGATGGGACCCATACAAAGGTGATGATAAAATAACGCGAAGATAAAGCACTTGAAGCTCCTGTATTTTCATGAGAAAATATGAGGAGTGCTTTACCGGCCTCAAGGAGCGAATAACCTCTATAGAACTGAGACTATCCGTGGAAATGAAATACTGAATACTCTAGCGTAAAGTGTATTGCCGCTAATTCAGCGACATATACGAAACAAGGATCTTGAAGTTTACGATTGGCGCTATAAATTTCATTAGATATACCAAAACCTGCTGACTCTTCCATCAAAGATCCTTCAGTGAAGAACGATTTAATGGAATCAACTCGGCCAAACTTTGCAGCAAATATTATCGGAGCAATCATAGGACGATGATGCTCTGGGATTCCATGAAGCTTCTGCTTCATGGATAAATCAAAATGAACCGAAGTCGGAGAAACAAATACGATTGGGAATATTCGGTGAAGGGCTGACATCCTGTGTTATGTACCAATGGTACAAAGTCATGAGGCGAGTTTGAGGATTCAACTCGAGAAGCTTCTCAAAGTTATCGATTACCGGGGAGTTCATAACTTCACACCTGGTGAGGAGCCGGAGAGATAACTCTGTAAACCGATCCGAGAGTGGCAACTTGCCAGCCAGCACTTCAAGACTCATCGTATGAGTCGAGTGCATGCAACCTAACGCGATACGAAGACACCGATACTGAACACGTTCCAGTTTTATGATGTGCGATCGAGCCGCTGACTGAAAACAAAAACTACCATATTCGATTACCGACAAAACCGTTGTCCGGTACAACGTTAGAAGATCTTGCGGATGCGCTCGCCGAGAGTGGCAACTTGCCAGCCAGCACTTCAAGACTCATCGTATGAGTCGAGTGCATGGAACCTAACGCGATACGAAGACACCGATACTGAACACGTTCCAGTTTTATGATGTGCGATCGAGCCGCTGAAAAATTATACAAAAGAGGGCTTAAACATGATCCTTGGGGGAGACCCATGTAGCTAAATCGGGAAGCTGTGGAGTTTCTATGAGAAAAGCTCATATGTTTCTCTGACAGCAAATTGTACAAAAAGTTATTCATTAAGGGCGAAAAGCCACAAGCGTGGAGTTTATCTGAAAGAACTTCAACAGATACTGAATCAAAAGCCCCCTTGATATCCAAGAATACAGAAGCCATTTGCTCTTTTTAAGCAAAAGCTAACTGAATCTCTGAGGAAAGCAACGCGAGACAGTCGTTCGTTCCCTTACCCCTACGGAAACCATATTGAGTATCTGAAAGCAGGTTGTTCGTCTCAACCAGACCGTCCAGACGGAAAAGGATCATTTTCTCCAACAACTTTCGAATACAAGATAACATCGCGATGGGTCGATAGGTGTTGTGGTCGGACGCAGGTTTACCAGATTTTTGAATTGCAATAACTCTAACCCGTCTACAATCATCCGGTATAATGTTGAGTTCCAGAAACTGATTAAACAAGTTCCACATGCGCCTCTTAGCGACGTCTGGGAGGTCCTTAAGCAAGTTGAACTTGATCCTATTAGACCCTGGAGCCGTATTGTCACACGAAAGGAGTGCGAGAGAGAGTTCTACCACTGAAAAAGGTTGGCTGATCTCATCTATCGAATTCTCGGTTTCGCAAGGAATCATCCGTGCCGGCACAAAATCTTGGCAAACTTTTCGAGTGAACTTGAGGTCTGAGTACTTTTCGCTCTTGTTGTTCGTAGTTTGGTTACGCAATCTTCGCGCCATGTTCCAAAGAGTGCTCATCGACGTCTCGCGTGATAGCCCGTCCACAAATCTTCGCCAGTATCCGCGTTTCTTGGCCTTGATGAGGCTCTTAAGTTCGCGTTCGAGAGTCGTGTACCTTTCGAAGTGCTCAGGTGTACCACGTCTACGGAAAACTTTAAACGCGTCGGACTTTTTACGGTAAACCTCGATGCATTGCTGATCCCACCATGGAGAAGGAGGTTTCCTGCGAAATGACGTTCCTGGAACTGGTCGAATTTGAACTTGAAGCGCGCTATCCAAGATCAGGTTGGAGAAGAACCTATATTCCTCCAGCGGTGGAAGCCCTTCTACCGTAGTTACGGCTTCACCTACTACTGTCCTGAACTTTGTCCAATCGATGTAACGGGTTAGATCACACGCAACGTTAATGGATTCCGACAAATTGAACCTTGTAGCAATCGAAATTTGTATGGGCAAGTGATCACTACCATGGGGATCTTGAATCACATTCCATGTGCAATCCAACGATAATGAATTCGAACAAAGTGTGAGGTCTAATCTGCTGCCAATTGAGGATGGACCAGCCAAACGTGTAATTTCTCTATTGTTAAGAACTGTCATATTGAAGTTGTCACAGAGGTCATATAACAAGGAAGACCGGTTGTCGTCGTACAGTTCTCCCCAGCCTGTACCGTGAGAGTTAAAATCTCCCATAATCAACCGCGGAGCAGGAAGAACCGAACAAATATCTGAAAGTTGTTTTTGGTTTATTGAGGCTCTAGGAGGAATATAAACGGAAGCAAGGCACAGGCTTTTATTTTTAAAAACAGCCTGACATGCGACAACTTCAATACCTGGAATAGGAGGAGAATTCACTCTATAGAAGGAGTAGCACTTTTTGATCCCCAGAAGTACTCCTCCTCCACGTGAATCTTCATGATCAAGACGAATAATATTGAAATCATGAAACGGAAGATCGATTTCGGAAGAGAGCCATGTTTCACAAAGAGCGAATGCATCACAATCGGTATTGTGAGTTAACAATTTGAATGATTCCAATTTAGGAATCAAACTTCGACAATTCCACTGTAAAACTTGATCACCTGTAAAATTTGATCACCCCCGACCTCATTTGGAAAATTATCCATCGAAGGAAATGATTGCTGCAAGGAGGGGCCATTTTGTAACCTCTCAAATAGCTTCCAATAATTATGTTGTTCCGATCCACCACGATTTCTAATATATTTTGAGTTTTTATATATATAATTAAATAAACGTAAATATTAGTTACTGAATTTGCGGTCGCAAACGAACATGAAGTATATTTAAATTAAATTGAATTTTCCTCACATCCTATTCCACTCCCATTCCCTTGGTGTCAGCTGCCCATTTTCCTCTATTTATGTTTTTTAAATTTGAATTTGAACTCGCTATAATCCCATACCCCCTGACACCAACTGACGGCTAGCATCATCCATTGCGATGACATCCGATATCCACGTCATCACCTAGCCTGGACCCCAAAGCCAGTACTGAATCTGGTATAAAAGGGGGACGAACCCATGGATCAGTCTCTTATTCGCTAACGAAATTCATAACACCTAACAGTGGAAAATTTAAGTCCAATCCAAGTTTGAATAATTAGTGTCGAAATTGCGCCAACATTGGCAAAGTGTCCGGTAGTGCTAACCAAGAAAGCAGTGCAGCTGGGCTGCCGAAACTGCCATCTATTGCGCCGTTCGACTTTGCGACTGTAGTGTGGATGGTGCTGACACTTCCGAGACGTCGATGAATACCTAGATACACCGAATCGAGTGTATCCGATCGAAATTGCGCCAACTTCTTCAGCCGAGCTCGGAGCAGCTACGCCAAATTATCCCCTCAACCATTCTGAGCCGAACAATCAGGACGGTGCTAACCCCGAGAAGAAAAGTTTGCTATTTTTCCTCTCCTTCCATTTTATCCCCACATCAAAATTATGGTTCAACGTAGAATAAAACTTCATGTAGCTTTTTCAATTGTTATTTCTGATTTATAGTTTTTTTTTTATGATCGCACATTCCTTTCCACCATCTTCTTTTGTAATTTTTCTATCTATCGGAACAATTTAGGGAAGTGAGTCCGGAAAGTATTCAATTTCACCCGGATAGACCCTGATAGCCACCTGGCACAATAGATTAACAGTAAAGTAAAAGTAAGACCAAACTCTATAAAACTTACAATTTTTATGTCAATTGCTTCAAGAAAGTCTTCACTGTGGGAAGCATTGCCAATAAAATGCTTCTGAGAGGGTCGGAAATTTCGAGGTACTTGAAGATACCTTCGACAATGTTATCAAATGAGAACAGCCCGGTCGAGGAGGGGGCTTCTGTTCTTAAAATCGGGGCATCAGGGATTTTGGATGTCCCCGGAAGAGATGGAAAGTCCTGGGTGTCAATAGCAATATACCTACGAAAACCAGGTAGAATTGGATTTTCCTTTTTTCCAACTTTCCTTGAAATTGACAAGCTGATTTTGGGGTCCTGTTCAGTAATTTTCCGTGGGCGGACGCGTCTTCACTTCCGTGAAGCACCTTCCGGAAAACTGAAAGTTGTTTAAGTGAGCGTTTTAATTTTTCCACGCGTTGTTTGTACGCTGGGCACGACAAGAGACATGAGGAGGAGAGCCTTTGCTGAAAGCGCATTTTGGTGTGCTGTCTGCGCAGGCACCATCCTTGTGTTTCTCCCCGCAATTGGAGCAGCGTGCCTTATTGCCACAATGGGAGTTCGTGTGTCTCATCTGCTTCCATTTTTGGCAGATCATGACCCGAGGTACGAACAACCGCACAGGTAGTCGAAGTTTTCCCAAATCGACGTATTGAGGGAGGGCTGAACCAGAGAAGGTCACACGAAACGAGTCTGGCGGTGTAAACTTCTTTTCACCCTAAGTGATCGATACTGTGCCTAGTCTTTTCACATCCAGTATCTTAACTGGAGAGAGCAGATGGTTCTTAAATCGACCAACCGCCTGTTTCAGCAGGATCGCAGGGTTCACACTCGTTTCGGTGACCACACCTTCAATTTCAATACCCCGAGTTGGGATATACACTCGATACTCGAGATTAGAGAGCTGAGACATATCAATCTCATTAGTCACTTAAGGTTGGACACAATGACCCGAAGTTTATTGGGTTTCACTTTAATTATCTCGGTTACGGCCGAGAATCACTTCATCAGATCAGCAGAAATCTGTTAAACATTAAGAGGTTTCGATTTGGGCTGAAAATAAACAACCCATGGATCAGCTGGATAAGCTCGCGATCTGGTAATCTTATGTGAAACATCATTATTCGGCGGTAAAAATAAATCATCTTCCAACGATTCATCCATGCTTCGCCCGTGGGAGTCTTAAATATAAATATATAAAAAAATATATATATATACATATATACATATATATATATATATATATATATATATATATATATATATATATATATATATATATATATATATATTAATGTATACATATATAAATATTTATATATATATATATATATATATATATATATATATATTATATATATATATATATATATATATATATATATATATATATATATATATATATATATATATATATATATATATATATATATATATATATATATATATATATATATATATTTATATATATATATACATATATATATATATATTAGGCTTTTTTGGTGAAATAGGAACTTTATTTTGAAAACAAAGGTTACAAACGATTATATTTATATAAAAAAAAAAAAAAAAAAAATATATATATATATATATATATATATATATATATATATATATATATATATATATATATATATATATATATATATATATATATATATATATATATATATATATATATAAACATATATATATATTAGGTGCGCAACTAAGTTCTCGCTGTTTTTTTTGGTGAAAAAGGAACTTTATTTTGAAAACAAAGGTTACAAACGAATTATTCAAAGTATTGCCCATCACTAGCTACGACTTTTTCCCATCTTTCTGGTAGAACGTGAATACCATTTTGATAGAACTGTTCGTCTTTTTATGCTATCCAAGAATCAAGCCATTTTGAGATGTCATCATATGAGTGGAATTGCTGACCAGTGAGACCATGTGCCATCGAACGGAACAAGTAATAATCGGACGGTGCAATATCAGGAGAATATAGCGGGTGGGGTAGGACTTCCCATTTGAGCGTTTCGAAGTAGGTTTTCACGGATTTCGCAACGTGAGGTCGAGCGTTGTCATGCTGAAGAATCACTTTTTCGTGTCTGTGCTCGTATTGTGGCCGTTTTTCGTGCAGTGCTCGGCTCAATCGCATCAATTGAGTTCGATACCGTTCCCTGGTAATGGGTTCGTTTGGTTTCAACAGCTCATAATAAATAACACCAACTTGGTCCCACCAAATACACAGTATAACCTTCGCAGCGTGAATATTCGGCCTAGGCGACGATGTTGAAGCATGCCCGGGCAGTCCCCATGAATGTTTCCGTTTTGGGTTACTGTAATGAATCCATTTTTCGTCACCCGTCACAATGCGATGTAGAAAACTCTTCCTTTTTTGCCGCTGGAGCAGTTGTTCACAGACGAAAAAACGACGCTCAACATCTCTTGGCTTCAAATCGTAAGGAACCCAAGTTCCTTGCTTTTGAATCATTCACAACGCATGCAATCGCTTAGAAACGGGTTGGCGGGAAACTCCTAATCCTGAACCAAGCTCTTCTTGCGTTTGACACGGATCCTCATCGAGGAATGCCTCCAATTCAGAGTCTTCGAAGTTTTTTGGCCTTCCTTCACGCGGACGATCATCAACACTGAAATCACCGTTTTTGAAGCGACAAAACCAATCACGACACGTTGTTTCACTCAGAGCAGCATCACCGTAAACTTTTTGGAGCTCTCGATGTGCTTCAGCCGCCGTTTTCTTCGAATGAAAAAAGAAAATCAACACTTTCCGCAAATGACGATTATTTGGCACGAAATCAGACATCTTCAAACAACCAAAATATATAACACTAAACCAAAATCACTGATTTGGCAAAGCGGTTTGTTTACCATATGTCTGAGCTTGGTTTATGACGCTTGAGATGTACAACATTCGACCAGCACTTACTACTGGCGCCATCTATTGCTAAACAGCGGGAACTTAGTTGCGCACCTAATATATATATATATATATATATATATATATATATATATATATATATATATATATATATATATATATATATATATATATATATATATATATATATATATATATATATATATATATATATATATATATATATATATATATATATATATATATATATATATATATATATATATATATATATATATATATATATATATATATATATATATATATATATATATATATATATATATATATATATATATATATATATATATATATATATATATATATATATATATATATATATATATATATATATATATATATATATATATATATATATATATATATATATATATATATATATATATATATATATATATATATATATATATATATATATATAGGTATATACAGCAATAGAGAATAGAGTTGAAAAAAAAAGTTGGCCGATTTTGCACAAAATCGCTTGGTATGTTCTTCATCGAAAATAATAAGACCGGTATTTTTTTATTTTTTTATTTGGATGACCATGTTCGATATAGGGTTACCAGAAAAATCGACATTTTTCAAAAAAATTTATTTAAAAATAATCATAACTTCTGAACCACTAAGTCGATTTTCAATGTCCTTCTTTGAATAGAAAGCTCATTATTTCTTATTTTTATTAAAAATATTGATCGAAATAATTAATGTACTTAAATTTGCTAAAATGGTCAAAGTATTTGTTTTTTATGATTTTCAAAATGTTGGACCACAATGACTATTTATTTTTATATTTTTTTTATCAAAATTCAAACATTTTTACATAACATATCAAAAAATCTCATATGTTCATTGAGCCGTTTTTGAGTTAAATTTTTTTGAAAATTTCAAGTTTTTAGCCCATACACACATGGAATGAGCATCATTTTCCAAATTTGGCAACAAGCGCTGTCTGAGAGAATCTTGGGAGGTCGGAATTGGCCACAGGGTCGGGATTGGACCAGGCTCCGCTATATTAAGGAATTGGAGCTCAAATCTCCAAGCTTTAGACTACAAGCAAGGGTTTTCTCAGATTACCTTCAATTAAAACTCAGCATTTAATTTGATTATTTAATGATTTTTATTTTGCATAATTCATCAAAAAAAAATATTACATAACAAAATTCTTATAATTTTACGCACTTTTCTTCATCTGAAAACGAAAACCGTTTCACGAGAATGTAATTTTCACTTTGTGGCTTAAAGTAATGAAACGATTGTGTCCCAGAGATTTGTTTTACACGAGTATAACGGTTCTTTATTTTCTTTTCCATTGCATTGTAATCTTTTTCCGAGAAAAACTCGGAATATATTTTGGAATCTACTTTAGAAACAGCCCAAGAGTAAAGTTCGTATGCAGTTGTAATATGATGGCCTTGTAAACTTGCTTTTGAAGCGTTTCGCTTTAGAACACCTCCTAAAGCGTCACAAGGCCCTTTTCCATGGCAAGTGGCAAAAAAGTTCCACTCTGCATTAAGACCGAAGTCCTTCTACATGTGGCACAAATTGAAAGCAGTCATCTTATTTTTGTATTGACTGCCTGATCCATCAGAAAAAAAATGGATATTTTTCAGGTGAGGTAGCTTTTTTTTAATGAAATTCACACAATTTGTTATAAACAGCCGAACGGCAACATGGTTATGTTTAGTAAATTCTGTGATTGCTATAAAGCTTGTAAACTTTAAATTTTGTGCTTCATCCTTATAATATATGGCACAAGGATGGATTGTGCATTGAGCGTTTGCCCAATGAAAACCTTGTATAGCGTCCTGAATAACAAAAGAGTAATTTTCAGAGAAGTCAGCAATTATAATGCAGTCAGTTGTTTCCAAATTAATTTTTAGTTGTTTTAAGTAGTTGCCTTGTTGCTCTGCAATAAAATTATGCGGAAATAATTCGCTTAATTTTCCTAAAAATTCTTCCACAAACTCTTCGGCATCCATTCGCATTGAATTTAGATGACAACGATCTGTTTGCTTCCATTGCTTAAATTCTAAGGAATCGATATTTTCAAGAAAATTCATCAGGTCATTCTCCAGTGTCTGCGTACCCAGGCAATGATCACAGGCTTTCAACCAACATTTCTCTGTAGGATTTTCACATAGTATTTTAAAAAACAAGTCATGATACGTTTTTAAATGGTTAGGAATAAGTTTCTTATCCTTAAGGGTTTTAAACATTAATTTAACATTCTGATGATAAATGCATACGCAGACAGTATGCGTTCCACTTGAACCAGCCAGCATACAATTTTTTGTGCGGCTGCTGGAAAACATTGAAAATCCAATCCACATTCTAGATTAACTGCACTTGGAGTTGCTGACTCGTTTTCTTTCTTGATAAAGCGATAAAGTCTGCAATAGCAGGTATTACAAATGTAGGAACAGCTTTTATCCAATTTTATTCTCCTTTCCGCTGCATAACCATATAATTTAGGAGTAACTTTCTTGTAACTATTACTCCAAACATGGCAATTTGAGCATTCGTGCTTCATTGTATTAAACGTTTAAAATTAACACTTCATTTGATCACTTTTTAAAAATAAAAAATAAAACATTGAAACACTTTTCTCAAATTTTTGCTAGTACACGCGAGCAAATTCCTTTTAATTCTACTGGAAGCTTACTTGCAGACTTCGAGTGCTCGACTTGAAGGGAACATCACAGTAGGTCTAGTATTTATAGTAGGTTTGTTGGTACCGCAGTGTGTGAGGTAGGGGAGGTACTTGAGTGTGTGTATGTGTTTGTTTGTTACCTAAAATGTTGTTTGATACCAACAAGGTTATTCATTATTACTTCGTTTGAAGGTAGTCAAATTAGTGTTGTGTTGTTTAGTTAGTTGTTTTTGTGATGAAGGTATAAATTTAAACAGCCACGAATATCCGTTTCCTTGACCCTTGCTAAGCAAATTTTTGGGATTTTGTTTGTGGATTGCTATGCTTTCCGATACATTTAGTTTCGTTGAATATATGTTCAGCTACTTTTGATTTAAAATAAAATAACTACAATGAAATAATTCCCGCAGTTATTTTGAATTGATGGAAAATGATGCTCATTCCATGTGTGTATGGGAAAAAAAACTTGAAATTTTCAAAAAAATATAACTCAAAAACGGCTCTAAGAACATTTGAGATTTTTTGATATGTTATGTAAAAATGTTTGAATTTTGATAAAAAAATATAAAAATAAATAGTCGTTGCGGTCCAACATTTCTAAAATCATAAGAAAACAAATACTTTGACCATTTTAGCAAATTTAAGTACATTAATTATTTTAATCAATATTTTTAATAAAAATTAAAAATAATGAGACATTGCAAATCGACTCAGTGGTTCAGAAGTTATGATTTTTTTTTAAATAAATTTTTTTTTGAAAAAAGTCGATTTTTCTGGTAACCCTATATCGAACATGGTCATCCTAATAAAAAAATAAAAAAATACGGGTCTTATTATTTTCGATGAAGAACATACCAAGCGATTTTGAGCTAAATCGGCCAACTTTTTTTTTCAACTCTATTCTCTATCGCTGTATATATATATATATATATATATATATATATATATATATATATATATATATATATATATATATATATATATATATATATATATATATATATATATATATATATATATATATATATATATATATATATATATATATATATATATATATATATATATATATATATATATATATATATATATATATATATATATATATATATATATATATATATATATATATATATATATATATATATATATATATATATATATATATATATATATATATATATATATATATATATATATATATATATATATATATTATCTATATATATATATATATATATATATATATATATATATATATATATATATATATATATATATATATATATATATATATATATTGTATATATATACATATATATATAAAAGAATATATACACACACAGATTCAATACTGAACAAATAATACGCAATACAATTGTAATTCAATTATACAGAAGAAGAGAGAGATACACAAAAAACTTATCTTGTATGTATTCTGATTTGCTGCTCCCGACCGACGATGTGTGGCCGCGTGTACCGACTAGACTTGGAGCTCAGCGATGATGAAAATGATGACAATGATGAAGACGCTGGTCGGTGGTGGTTGGCAGATGAACGATTGCACGCTACACACGATGGACTGCTGGTGTGCGTGCGGAGCAATATGGCTATTCGATTGCTAATTGCAATTAATAGCGTCGTTGCACTGTTTAACACACGTTTTCTTCTTCAGAAAAAGCAAAACTCGATTTCAACTGCAATGACGACACTATCGAGAGAAAAATAAAAACTGAACATTGAAACAACGTGTAAAAAACATCCAAGGCAACGGACAGCGGACACAACGAACTGCACCGTTCGCTTGTTCACTGGACAATCTAAATGAACTTAAAAATATCAATTAGGCTGATGGTATGTAACTTTGAATAATGGAAACGCGTGGTAGGATAGTCAGAAAAACTAAAAACATAGTGTTTTGAAAAAATTGTAGCTCAAACCTTAAAATACAAAAACAAATATAATCCATGTTTTCAAATTTAATATTGCTATTTCGAAGTATTTTTATACATTTTGAAAAAATAATAAACCTTTCATTTGCGTATTTAGTTTAAAAAATAGGCTCAGCGGTTTTATTTATTAACCAAAAACGAAAATGAATGATTATTAAGTATACATTTTCGGAAAAGAATAAAAATAATGGTTTAATGCAAAATTCATTACGAAAACGTGGATAATATTTGTTTTTTTTTTATCGTTTTTATGGTCTCGGGACCAAAGAGCCTCATCGTTTTTATATTTTTTTTCCATTTTAAAAAATATTGGCGATGTTTGTATCATTGGGTATAGGACCCAAGAAAACAAACCCTCAGAAAAAAAAACTATTATACAAGGGACAGCCCAATGGAGTTGTACGCAAAGATGTCACAGGACTACGTAGCAATGTGAATGAATCTTATTATTTTGAAATAGCCTGTTTTAGAAACGAGGCGATATTGTTCGATTGGAACAAGCGAGTATCTGTCAAACGCTTGCCAAAAAGTCAAAGGTTTACTAAAGTGGGATTGTGTATAAAACAATTTTAATGGGACGTTGGATAAATAAGTAAGTATGTTAGAGAATTCAATGATTCGCACTTTAAAAACCATCTAGAAAGGGCCGTTTGGTTTGAATGTTGGTATGATGAAAGGGAAACGGTTGTGTTGGCAGCGATGATTTATGATATCATCGACCATTATCCTTATCGCGTTGCAGATGGTTGAGGGTCTGCTTGGGAATTCAAAGTCAACTATTAATGATATTTTTGACCAAAATGATTTGACAGTCGCAAAAATATCCAACTGATTGAAGCGAACGTACAAAAATTTCCAACTGATTTGATGAAAATCTATCGAGAAAAGACAAAATTGTTAGCGTTCAAAGTGTTTCAATTATTCGTGACGGCCGCCATTTTTTTATGTTTTCATTTGACCCCTACCCTTGCCAATAAACGTAGTTTAGGTTAAAATAGCGTGGATGTGGTCCTAATGGAACGTTAGACCAGCATTTGGAAGTAATAATTGCAAGTAACCGATTGCATTGTATAATATAATTTAATTATAAATTATATTTATATAATTTATTTATAAAACACATTGCATACATAAATGGCTGTCTAGCCTGCCGCTTCCTAGTAACCTGACTGGATGCTCGCCAGCGCACCCACCAGGGCACTTGGCACCACCAGCTGCCAATTCTCAACTGGCTAGGTCAACCGAAAGCATAACCAATGGCTGCCTAGCAACGGTTACCTAACCCACGGCTTGCTAGCAACAACCTGATGAGCCATCAGCTACCTGGCCAATAATTGCTCGCCAAAGCACCAGCTGCCAATCCAAAACTGGCCCGTTGCCCGACTATTGCCCCGCTCCGAACAGCTCTGAGGCTGCCGAGCAAATGAAGCATTTTGCGAAGATGTGATGTACCCTTTATATATCGTTCACTGCTGCATGTAAGACCTCCCTTACTTACATTTGAAATCTGTGAAAGGAAAATACCGTGCATTTAGTAAATTTACTCTGCAAAACACAATTACAAGACGTCACAATATATTTTCGTTATTTTCAGTAGTTTAGTGTTAAAAATATCTCGATCGATTAATGCTAACATTTTGAAAATCGATCGTTAAATGACTTAGTTACTAACGTTCAAAAGCTAAACACTTTTCATGACGCTCTAACTTTTCGCAATTCGAACTTGTACCCAAGTATTGAAAACACGGACGAAGTCCTACGCCAAAAAAAACTCTCAATTGGTTAACCATTACAATTACGATAAAATACTCATTTTGAGCCACTCAATCAAAGAACCAAGCACTGAACATACGTTGTGGCCCATTTAGTATTGGAACAAACATTTTTGATTCTTACAGCGACCCTAGTGGTCGGATTTGTAAACTATGACATCTTATATATTCCTCACAACAATAACAACATCAAAAATTTTTTCGCGATGCTGTTCGAACGTGTTTCAAAGAAATGCCAAATGGAAGAAGAAAGAAGAAAAATAATTGTGCGCAATCATTTGGAAAACCCCTCGTGGTCTGGGCCAAAACTTGCTAAAGTGTTGGGTTTTCCCCGAAATACCGTGTGGCGTGTTTTGAAAAAGTACAGAGAAACTTTGTCGACGGATCGCAAGCCTCAAAGTAAGCGTCGGGTGGGTACTGTCAACCGTCAACTGCGGAACAAAGTCATCAAGAACATTAAGGCAAACCCCAAAATCTCAGACCGAGATTTGGCCAAAAAGTTTCGCGCTGCACGCAGTACCGTGCAACGGATTCGTCTACGGGAAGGCTTCAAGCCATACCGTGCCTGTAGACAACCAAATAGGGATCAAAAGCAGAACAATGTGCCAGACAACTGTGTGATCAGGTGTTGACAAAATTCAATGGCTGTCTCCTCATGGATGATGAAACCTATGTAAAGGCCGATTTCAAACAGCTACCGGGACAACAATTTTACTTGGCTACGGCTCGGGGAGATGTCCCTGCCAAATTCAAGTTTGTGTTTGCAGATAAATTTGCACGTAAATACTTGATTTGGCAAGGCATCTGTAGCTGCGGTAGGAAGACCAAGGTTTTCATCACTGATAAGACAATTAATTCAGAGCTGTAAAGAACGGAATGTCTCCAAAAGCGAATATTGCCATTCATCAGATCCCACAATGAACCTGCCATGTTTTGGTCAGATCTTGCAAGCTGTTATTACAGTAAAACAGTGCTACAGTGTTATGAAACCAACGGGATTCAGATTATACCTAAAGAACTCAACCCACCAAACTGTCCCCAGCTCAGACCGATAGAGAGATTTTGGGCTATTATGAAGAGGAAGCTGAAGGTTAATGGCAGTGTCGTCAAAAGCATAAATGAATTGAGAATCAAGTGGAATAAGATTGCCAAAACGATGGATGAGAATAATGTGCGCCGGTTGATGAAACGTATTCCGGGAAAAGTCCGCAAATTTCTTCGAACTCGAGATAATTACTTTTATTTGTATTTTCCCTCTAAAGCTTACATAAAGTCGAACATTGTAGTTAAAACAGAATACTATTTTGTTACTGTGTATCCGAATATGCGCAATAGTCTACCTGAATAAAAATTTACATTAGCCTGATGTCTGATTTCAATGTCTACATCAACATGAAACTCAAATGTACATCTTACGTTTAACATTAGAGATCAGAACGATTTCGCTGTATTTAGGCAAGGTAACATGATGTTAACATCATACATTTTCAAACAATTTTTTTCTATTCCAATGTCCCTTTGATTTTTTTTTTTGTGTTTTTTCGGCCTATTTCCTCACATGGTGACAATCACCGACGCCAGGAAGACGACTCCACCACCTGGACCCTACCTAACGACTCATGAATATGAGCCGGGACCAACGGCTTTACTTCCCTTCCGAAGGAAGCATGTCCCTTTGATGTCATGATTTTTTTACTTTTGACATTCAAACAAAATGTTGTTCTGATGTTTTAAGGTAGCAAAGCTTATTGATGTTTTCAAATGTATTTGAATAAAACAGCATAGTCAAAGGATTTTTGATGTTTTCAGATGTATTAAAGGTTATGAATAAACATCTTACATATGTTTTCAAGTGTCGATTTTTACTAATAATAGAGATGATGTATGATGCATTCAGCTGTAGAAAAACGTGACCGTGTATCGTTTCCGGATGTTTTCAGTTGTGAATAATAACATTAAAACCAAATACTCTGAAAAGACATGGATTTCAACGCAAAGTGTGATTGTTATGACACAGGATGTATTCTGGTTTATTACGCATGCAACATTTTACTTCACAAAGACCTTTGGTTCTATCGTTCTATTGTAACGTTTCATTCTTATGTTGTAAGAAGTTTTCTAATGCTATAGACCTGCACTCTTTTACAGTAGAATGAAGTTTATTTCTAAGGTAACGGCCAATTCTAATGTTATCAGATGTGTTTAGATGTCTTAGGTATACAACATTTCACACACACATAACGTTTGATTTTCATGTAAGTTTAGATTCTAGTTTAATAGGACGTGTTCTGATGTTAAATTAAACATCATCAATTCCCTATTTTTCTAATGTGAAGTTTAAATATGTTGTATTTATATTTACTAGGGCGTAACTTCGAACTCTGAATACATATAGAATACGACCACCCACATTCAAATTTAATGTTTGGAATATGTCTGCTAATATTTTTTACATCACCATTTCTATTCGGGTATGTTCCAATTCAATCTGGGCCACACCTTAATCCTACTACTGTATCTTAACAACGATTTAGTAAAAAAAAAAACGCAGGTTTGGTTGAGATTAGGTGGTATGCTCATATTGCCCCGAATCAATCATAATAATTGATTTCAATGATAATATGATGATATATTTTCAATGATAATATTGAAATGTAATTCAATCAGTGTCAAATATGTAGAACATATGTAAATGTTCTAATGTTCCTAAGACTCCTGCAATAAATTTAAAATTCATCTGTAGATTATTAATTTCATTTCTGTTTTTTGAGAAGGTTGAAGGCCAAGAAGCGACTCAGAGCCTTTTCAGTTCAGTGAACTATTTGCATCTGGAAAACGATACTCTAAGTCTAGCTCTAAATAGTTACCTTTATAGGTTGCTGGCGGTTCATATCGATCCATACCAATTCTCAATTTACCGTTTCCATGTGAGTTTGAATGAAATAGAATTACATCAAAAGGAGATCAACTGAAATCGAAAGCTGTTGCCTGTGTATGACGGTGCAGTTTTCATTTATTTTCGGACGTATTACGTGTTAACGATCAACGCTTTGAATTTTAGGCACAAGCGTTTTGAGCCGTTTGGTGTTCAAACTTTATGGACAGAGCATGTATTAGTTTAAAGTGTTTACACTGCTGAATTAACGGGAGATCTTTTTTCACTTCCACTCGTCATTTCATTCATATAAAATTGAATAATGCTTCAGATATGCTTATGGGTACAACAATGTTTCATTGTCTTAGCGGTCCATCACTATTTTCATGCATTTATTTCAATACATGATTGCACCAATATCTTTCTATCTCGATATGATGAATGGGCCTGGAAGTATGCCTCAAAAAAGCACAGTAATATTATGTAAACTTTCTTATTTTATTTTGTTATTTTTCTGTGAGCCTTCAATTGCTGCAATAAGAGTCAAGGCCAGAAAACAGAAAGGAAAAACATGAGTACAGATCGTAAGTGAGATTTTGAGAGCGTTTTATGAGTCTAAGTTAACTGTAATTATTTATATGGATTTATTGTTTCATATTCTATCCCATAAATCACTATGGAGGTTTTCATAAGGATGCATGCGGCTTTTTCCGTAAATTTCTCGTGTTACTACACGGTAATACTCATTAACCAATTAAAAGGTATTTTTATTGATATTATTATTCTTACTAAATTTTACCCTTTTGTTTAAAAAAATGAAGCTTACTTTTATGAATGAGTAGAAGCTCTTTGACATACATTTTTCATAGGAGGAATAATAATATAAATAAAAGGTGGGAAACATTTTCTTAGAGTGTAAGTAAATCCACAGAAGCCACCAATTCTATCAACGTGAGTAAAGATAGTTGGTAGTGGCAACAATCAACATTTACTTGAATCCGATAGTTGTAATAAACATTGTCAATGTTTCTGTACTCAATTTTGGGATACATAGCGTGTTTATAAGATAGATAACAATCCATGTCGAAATGAGTTAGTGTAAATGTTTAAATTTGATGATTAAAATTTATATTGTCACCGCATATCCTTTTATTACTGTTCAGATAGTTTGACAGTATACCAAATGCAATTATGAAGCAATATCAACACATATGTAAACATTAAGTTTCGTTGTAAACAAATGATATCACCGCTATCTTTGCATAATCAAGAACAGGCTGATGCTCTACCAGTTGATTTTGCATTCTTTTGCGTACACTTTTACAAGCGATATAAATTACGTCATTCCCAAATGTCATTTTTTACCGTGGCCTAGACGAGAAAATTTGCAATCCAATCCGAAAGATCTCCTCGACCAGACCGGGAATCTAAACCTTCATCGCCAGCTTGCAGTACCAATCCCTAATCAAGTTAATAACCAAAGGCTTCAACAGAAAATTAATATTTATAATTATTGTTTTTTCCGTAGTTTGTCCGTGTGTCAACTGAGTTCACATTGAATTACCAACAATCAATGGAAAACTAGCGATTTAAAATTGGCTCACTATTGTAGAAACCCGTGGTCCCAAGTGTACCTGCACCTCGGAATACATTCTTGCGCTTTTCGGTACTACAATATTTGTTTTTGTTTTGATTCACTGCACGCACAGTTCAGTGTACATACCCATTTATGGCTACATACTATAGACACTCAAGTAATAGACTGGCCAACGTGTGTCTGGCATAGTTGACGTATCCAAAACAACTGTCAAATCGCATGGGAAATGTTCATTTTCGATACAACATGGCGGCACGTTGGCCGGTCTATTACTTGAGTGTCTATAGTACATACCACTAACCCATATTTGAGTATTTCTTTTCATACAAATTTACTCAAATATGCTCTGAGAAAAATTTCATCGTTGTACCGACAATTAAATCATGGTCAGGATGTCTATCGCATATAATGTTTACAATAACCATGAAAATGGTCGAATTCACCACGTTCATGGCATTTTTGATTATTCTGGACTATTCTGACATTATTGAAAATGTTGGACCAACTATTTTTAATTGTCGTTTTGACCATGATCATAGCCGATTCAAAATCACTATACTGCAATAGTCATCCTAACCCTCAATAATGGTAAAATTGACAATCAAATTCCTTTCTGTATGGGTAAATTCGACTTTACCAATAAATGAGTATGTGCACTTTTTGCGATTATGGGTAAACTGAACTTAGACAGTGTGTTAATTTGACAAAGTATTTGAGGGGTTCATCGATGTTAGTTCTAGGGTTTTTTTTTTTCATTAGGGCGAATCTGACATTGAGTGACTCTCTCTGATTACTTTCTCTTTCATTCATATTCCATTCCGCTTTACGTTTTTCATTCTACTATTTGTAGAGTATGCTAGCCAGCACTGTTGTGTTTCGATCTGTACTAAAAACTCCCTCGAAAGTTTTATAATGGCGCTGTAATAAATGAAAGAGAGCGAGAGAGGTGAGAATCTCTCATTGTTAGATTCGCCCTATTGAAAAAAAATCCTACACGCAAAAAAACCGCAGTAGAAACTACCATTTCGAGGGTTAAATTAAGCGTGAACACCAACAATTTTCACCTAACGTTAAATGCGTTTGATTTTACCATGCCTGCGATTAGATCGACCATGGTGCGGTTGATATCAATATGAGGTCTGTCAAATATACCACAAATGTTGAAGGTTTTACCATATATGTAGTAAATTTCACAGAAATTTCATGGTAGTTTTAAAGATTGGCATAGTCGGGTAAAATGGTAGCTTTTACTACAAGAATTTTGTCTGTGTAGAGTTATGCTTTAGGGTGTAACCCTACCACCCTATGTGTTTCCCCGCCTGGTTTGTGGATGGCTTAAGCGTCACCTGTTACAAGCTTGCCTGGCCTGAGACCCTTTCAGGGTATGTGTTCATGTGGAGGGGGAACGAGTGGATTTCGCTATGAAAGGACTATATTCTAGGGAAACAAGAGCATCTGGTTGCTATTATGCGTAGAAACGATCCAGATGATTAACCAAACCCAAGATCACGCGATGTTTCATCACAGGCCAACTTCACCGACAAATCAATCCTGAAAATGAAAAAATAAAGAGTTTTCCGCTGGATGGTTTCGGAGCCACCTTCCCCAGTACAAAAAAAACTACAGAAAATTACGACCACGAGCAATGTGAAAGTATCTTACATCACGTCATCTAGTTCAATTTAAAAATATACTGTTCCGTTTGTCTGTGAAGCTGATAGCATTTATTATCGGGAACAATTGTTAGGGTCCAAAAGAGCTTTCATTTAGATTTAAAGCTTTTATTTACATAGATATGCCTAGGCCTAGCTAACGGTTTCCCTCAAACTGAGTTCTCTCATTGTCCTACGTTGGTTGTTTACTGTCAAGAGTGCTGTTCTGTGTGTTATTCCGTATAGGCTCGAAAAGCTGTCAAGAGCCGCTAAGGAAAGCTTCTGGGCAATGCCACGCCTCACGAGCTGGCAATGTGAGCGGGCAGAAAATGACCATACGTATGAGTTTACAATGCATGCTTTACTCACGGTTTGGACGTTGGTTGGACGACTTTCTGACACTCTCTCTGACACTCTCTCTGGTCTCTCTCTGGTCTCTCTCTGGTCTCTCTCTCTCTCTCTCTCTCTCTCTCTCTCTCTCTCTCTCTCTCTCTCTCTCTCTCTCTCTCTCTCTCTCTCTCTCTCTCTCTCTCTCTCTCTCTCTCTCTCTCTCTCTCTCTCTCTCTCTCTCTCTCTCTCCCCCCCCCCCCTCTCTCTCTCTCTCTGCTGTTGCTTCTCCTTGCTCTCGATTGCTGTTGCTGGGACTCACAGCTTACGCATCGCTGTTCGCGGCGCCTCACACGCTGATCTGTGGACTTTGTGGTACCGACTCGTATCCTGTCGCACGCTTTCAATCGTCACCGAAAGTGCTTTAAGACATTAACGAAGGAACTTTGTGATGGGTTGACTTAGACCAACCGCACCAATACGGTAATAATGGTTAATTGTTACCCTGTTTGACAACTCGACACCGCACCGGTGGTTGGTAACCAGGTTGGAAAATGACAATTTGCTCGCTCGGTGAGCAGCAGGTTCGTAAATTTGAAAACCCGACCCAACCGAGCCAAAAGTTCCTATTTGAAGAAAAATAAGCAAAACATGTTGAACCGTTAAAACATCATCTTCATCTGGAAGACTTTTATTTCAAATTGAATGGTCCGATTTGTTTTTCAAGTGTTATTTGCTAATTTCACGTTTATTATGATATGTTGTGAAAAAATGAGTGCATCAAAACCCCGTGAAAGGAATTGGACGCAACAAGACAACGAAAAGCTTTGCAGAGCTTGGCTGGATGTTTCCCAAGATCCAATCTTTGGGACAAACAGAACGTCGAAAACCTATACGGAAGAGTATTTAAACTATACACTACACGAAATATTTAGCGATACGAAACCGGTGCGAGAATAAATTTGAGTCTCACCGACCGGTGCGAGAGTGGGCGGCTAAATCAAAATAGGAACGCTGTCTGTCATCAAAATATTACCCAGATACGAACCCACCGGTGAGGATGGTCTAAAGCCCTGTCTGGGGTGCGAGTGTAACGGTTGCTACCCCCTTCCGGTCTCGTGTACCACTGTACCGGGTTACTCCGAAGCTGGGTAGTGGGGTCAGGAATGGTCGTAAATGATAGGGGTGGTGGTGTGACGAGCTGGCACTTGCCACTGATATAATTTAGGAGAATATGTCCAGGCGCGTTTTCACTGTTAGCACATAATAACACACATCTATTTTCATAAAATTACCTTATATCCGTTTTTGCACTCACTAACAGTACTACAGTATATATAATTATTTAACTTTGAATTCTGCTAAACTGCACACTCTATGAGGGAAAAGAACTAAATTAGACCCTTGGCATAGTTTCACATTACATAGATTTTACCAGAAGAAATCACACCACGACGCGGAACTGATATTTAACTACTCCTGCCTCTTTCACTAGCCAGATCAAAGTGATCGAGTAGAGGTTGCTAGTCCTCAGATGAAGCGCGATATTATCCGTGGACCGGAATTGACCTTCCGAAGTGTCTAAATTGTCTTTACGCATACCCTCAATCTGATGTGAAAGGGGGGTGGAGCAAGAACATATTCTACTTAGCGAAATATCTACCCGACCAACACATTCCTTCGGGAAACCCGAGAAAGTAGTAAAGGAGAAAGGTCATTTAAACCTCAAAGCGTTTCAGGCGGGTCGCTGAACGCATTCGTTTAGTATGTTATTTTGGTTATAACCCCGCGGTACACACTTTTTGTCGCTACACGCGGGAGATTGGTACTCAGGATCTCATAATAAATTGAGTGCCTTCAATTAGAGAAATCTCATTGGTCGGTGAACAATCGAACGGTGCAGTTCGTTCGGTCCGCTCTCTGTTGCTTTGGAAGCTTTCACGAGTTGTTTCAATTGTTCAGTATTGTTATTTTTCGCGATCCCGAGTGAAATCGAGTCTTGGTTTTGAAGAAGAAAAAGTTGTGTGTTAAGCAGTGCAACAACGTCAATAATTGCAATTATCAATATTGCCACGATCTAAAAGCCATACTGCTCCGCATCTATACGGCACGCACACCAGCAGTCCATCGTGTGTGGCGTGCATTCGGCCATCCACCAACTACCACCGACCAGCAACATCATCATTATCGTCATCATTATCATCATCGTTCAGCTCCACGTCTAGCCGGTACACGCGGCCACACATCGTCGCTCGACAGCAGCAGCACATTCGTCGCCCGGCTGCAGAAGATCAGTGATACATTTAAGATAAGTTTTTTTTGCGTGTGAGTGTGTGAGAGTGAGTGAGAGTGTGTGAGAGTGTGTGAGAGAGTGTGCTTAGCTTTAGTTTGTTTTTCTGTGATTGATTGTATATAATTGCGTTAGTGGTTGAGCGTCATAAGCTCCCACAAGCGAGCCATGGATGATTTCTCGCAAGATGAATCATCTATGGCACGAAATGATGAGGTAGATCATAAAGTTACCCGATCACGTGCTTATTCAGATAGTTCAGCTGGTCCATGGGTTGTTTACTTTCAGCCCAAAACGAAACCTCTGAACGTTTATCAGATTAGTAATGATCTGATGAAACGATTCTCGGCCGTGACCGAGATAGTTAAAGTCAGGCCAAATAAACTTTGGGTCGTTGTGTCCAACCTCAAGCAAGCTAATGAGATTGCTGTCTCCCAGCTCTTTACACTAGAATATAGAGTGTATATCCCAGCTCGGGGTATTGAAATTGAAGGTGTGGTCACCGAAACAAGTCTGACCCCTGAGATCCTGCAAAAGCAGGGGGTTGGTCGATTCAAGAACCCTCTGCTGTCTCCAGTTAAGATACTGGATGTGCGCCAACTAGGCACAGTATCGACCAATAAGGGTGAAGAAAAGTTTACACCGTCAGACTCGTTTCATGTGACCTTCTCTGGCTCAGCCCTCCCTCAATACGTCGAGTTGGGAAAACTTCGACTACCTGTGCGGTTGTTCGTACCTCGGGTCATGATCTGCCAAAAATGGAAGCAGATGAGACACACGAACTCCCATTGTGGCAATAAGGCACGCTGCTCCAACTGCGGGGCGAAACATGAGGATGGCACCTGTGCAGACAGCACACCAAAATGCGCTTTCTGTAAGGGAACTCCTCCTCATGCTCTCTCATCATGCCCGGCGTACAAACAAAACGGGGAAAAATTAGAACGCTCGCTAAAACAGCGTTCCAGGCAATCTTTCGCCGAAATGGTGAAAAAAGCCTCCCCATCACCCAATTCCAATACAAATCCCTTTGCTCCTCTGTCAGATGACGAGTCTGACTTTGATTTGGCTGAAGAGGGAACATCAGTCAGTTTTTCGGAAGGTGCCCCACGGAAGCGAAGACGCGTCCGCCCACGGAAAATTGCTGAATCGGATTCCAAAATTAGCCTGCCTATTTCAAGGAAAGATGGAAAAAAGGAAAATCCAATTCCTCCTGGTTTCCGTAGTGCTAACTACACACAGGACTTTCCATCCCTTCCGGGGACATCCAAAACCCCTGATGCCCCGATTTTAAGGACAGAAGCCCCTTCCTCGACTGGGCTGTTCTCATTTGATAATATTGTCGAAGGTATCTTCAAGTACCTTGAAATTCAGATCCTCTCAAAAGCATTGTTTTGGCAATGCTTCCAACAGTGAAGACTTTTTTGAAGCAATTGACAATTAAGTGGCCTCTCCTTGCAGCTATCATTTCCTTCGATGGATAATTTTCCAAATGAGGTCGGGGATTTGATCACTGTTCTACAGTGGAATTGTCGAAGTTTGATTCCTTAATTGGAATCATTCAAATTTTTAACTCACAATACCGGTTGTGATGCATTCGCTCTTTGTGAAACATGGCTCTCTTCCGAAATCGATCTTCCGTTTCATGATTTCAATATTATTCGTCTTTATCGTGAAGATTCACGTGGAGGAGGAGTACTTCTGGGGATCAAAAAGTGCTACTCCTTCTATAGAGTGAATTCTCCTCCTATTCCAGGTATTGAAGTTGTCGCATGTCAGGCTGTTAATAAAAATAAAAGCCTTTGCATTGCTTCCGTTTATATTCCTCCTAGAGCCTCAATAAACCAAAAACAACTTTCAGATATTTGTTCGGTTCTTCCTGCTCCGCGGTTGATCATGGGAGATTTTAACTCTCACGGAACAGGCTGGGGAGAACTGTACGACGACAACCGGTCTTCCTTGTTATATGACCTCTGTGACAACTTCAATATGACAGTTCTTAACAATAGAGAAATTACACGTTTGGCTGGTCCATCCTCAATTGGCAGTAGATTAGACCTCACACTTTGTTCGAATTCATTGGATTGCACATGGAATGTGATTCAAGATCCCCATGGTAATGATCACTTGCCCATACAAATTTCGATTGCCACCGGGTTCAATCCGTCGGAATCCATCAACGCCGCGTACGATCTTACCCGTTACATCGATTGGACAAAGTTCAGGACAGCGGTAGATGAAGCCGTAACGACGGTAGAAGAGCTTCCACCGCTGGAGGAATATAACTTCCTCTCCAACCTGATCTTAGACAGCGCGCTTCAAGCTCAAACTCGACCAGTTCCAGGACGTCATTTCGCAGAAAACTTCCTTCCCCATGGTGGGATCAGCAATGCACCGAGGTTTACCGTAAAAAGTCCGATGCGTTTAAAGTTTTCCGTAGACATGGAACACCTGAGCACTTCGAAAGGTACACGACTTTCGAACACGAACTTAAAGGGTGATAGGTCAAAATTTGGTCAAGGGAAAACGCGTGTAAATCGGTGAAATCGATTATTTAAAAAATCAAATTAAATTTCTTTTTCAAGTTCAATTAGTATAAAATTCAGGAAAAATATTCAGTTAGGCTTTCGCTTTTCCAAATCCGAATTGCCGGGCCTTACGCTTGACCCCTGCCATCAGATTTTGTACAGCCACCTTGTCCACCTTCTTCGCCGCAGAAAGCCAGTTTGCCTTGAACTGCTGCTCGTCCTTAGCAGTTTTTTTTGGTCTTCTTTAGGTTCCGCTTGACAATAGCCCAGTATTTCTCAATTGGGCGAGGCTCTGGCGTGTTGGGAGGGTTCTTGTCCTTGGGAACCACCTGCACGTTGTTGGCGGCGTACCACTCCATGGCCTTTTTACCGTAATGGCAAGATGCCAAATCCGGCCAAAACAGTACGGAAACACCGTGTTTCTTCAGGAAAGGCAGCAGACGTTTATTCAAACACTCTTTCACGTAAATTTCTTGGTTGACAGTCCCGGAAGCTATGAAAATGCTGCTTTTCAAGCCACAGGTACAGATGGCTTGCCAAACCAGATATTTCTTTGCGAACTTTGACAGTTTCGTGTGCTTGAAAATATCTGCTACCTTTCCCCTTCCTTTTGCCGTATAAAACTCCTGTCCCGGAAGCTGCTTGTAGTCGGCTTTGACGTAGGTTTCGTCGTCCATTACCACGCAGTCAAACTTCGTCAGCATCGTCGTGTACAGCCTCCGGGATCGCGCTTTGGCCGTCGTATTTTGTTTATCATCGCGATTTGGAGTCACTACCTTCTTGTAAGTCGATAGTCCGGCTCGTTTTTTGGCTCGATGCACGGTTGTAGACGATACACCCAGCTTATTTGCGGCATCTCGGAGAGATAGGTTAGGGTTTCGCTTGAAACTACCGGCAACTCTCTTTGTCGTCTCAGCGGCTTCCGGTTTTCGATTTCCCCCCGATCCAGACTTCCTGGCTGTCGAAAAACGTTCCCCAAACACTTTAATTACATTTGTAACGGTTGATTTGGCAACTTTTAGCGATTTTGCCAACTTTGCGTGCGAGTAGCTGGGATTTTCGCGATGCGCGAGCAAAATTTTGATACGCTGCTCTTCTTGCTTGGACGGCATTTTGAAAACTGAAGAGTGAATTCCAAAATCAAAATAGGAGCAACATTCTTCACACACACACCTTCAAAATGAGGGGTGTTCAGGTTTTTTAAATGCAAAATTGAAAGAAATACGTCAAGTTGATATTGACCAAATTTTGACCGTATCGCCCTTTAAGAGCCTCATCAAGGCCAAGAAACGCGGTTACTGGCGAAAATTCGTGGACGGGATATCGCGCGAGACGTCGATGAGTACTCTTTGGAATACGGCGCGAAGATTGCGTAACCGAACTACGAACAATGAGAGCGAGGATTACTCAGACCAATGCATCCTCAAATTCGCGCGAAAAGTTTGTCCAGATTCGGTGCCGGCACGGATGATTCCTCGCGAAACCGAATATTCGATAGATGAGATCAGCCAACCTTTTTCAGTGGTAGAACTCTCTCTCGCACTCCTTTCGTGTGGCAATACGGCTCCAGGGGCTGATAGTATCAAGTTTAACTTGCTTTAGAACCTCCTAGACGTCTCTAAGAGGCGCATGTTGAACTTGTTTAATCAGTTTCTGGAACTCAACATTGTATCGGATGATTGGAGAAGGGTGAGAGTTATTGCCATTCAAAAACCTGGTAAGAACGCGTCCGACCACAACTCCTATCGAACCATCGCGATGTCATCCTGTATTCGAAAGTTAATGGAGAAAATGATCCTCTTCCGTCTGGACAAATGGGTGAGACGAACAACCTGCTTTCAGATACTTTATATGGTTTTCGTAAGGGTAAGGGAACGAACGACTGTCTCTCGTTGCTTTCCACAGATATTCAGTTAGCTTTTGCTAAAAAAGAGCAAATGGCTTCTGTATTCTTGGATATCAAGGGGGCTTTTGATTCAGTATCTGTTGAAGTTCTTTCAGATAAACTCCACGCTTGTGGCTTTTCGCCCTTAATGAATAATTTTTTGTATAATTTGCTGTCAGAGAAACACATGAGCTTTTCTCATGGAACCTCTACAGCTTCTCGATTTAGCTACATGGGTCTCCCCCAGGGATCATATTTAAGCCTCCTTTTGTATAATTTTTATGTCAAAGACATTGACGGTTGTCTAAGTGACAACTGTACGTTGAGACAACTTGCAGATGACGGCGTAGTGTCTGTCACTGGACCCAATGAGGTCGAACTGCAAGGACCCTTACAGGATACCTTAGACAATCTGTCTTCTTGGGCTCTAGAGCTAGGTATCGAATTCTCTACGGAGAAAACTGAGTTGGTAGTTTTTTCTAAGAAGCATAACCCTGCACAACCGAAGCTTCAAATTTGGGGTACACCGATAACTCATTCTATGTCCTTTAAATATCTTGGGTTCTGGTTCGATTCAAAGTGCACCTGGAGATCCCATATTGAGGATCTGAAGCGAAAATGCCAGCAAAGGATCAACTTTTTCTAGACAATAACTGGAACCTGGTGCGGAGCAGATCCGCAAGATCTTCTAACGTTGTACCGGTCAACGGTTTTGTCAGTTATGGAATACGGTAGTTTTTGTTTTCAGTCGGGGGCTCGATCGCATATCATTAAACTGGAACGTATTCAGTATCGGTGTCTTCGTATCGCATTAGGTTGTATGCACTCGACTCATACGATGAGTCTGGAAATGCTGGCTGGCATGTTGCCACTCCCGGATCGTTTTTCAGAATTATCTCTCCGGCTCCTCACCAGGTGTGAAGTTATGAACCCCCAGGTAATCGAAAACTTTGAGAAGCTTCTCGAGTTGAATCCTCAAACTCGTTTCATGACTTTGTACCATTGGTACATAACACAGGATTACAGCCCCTCGCCGAATATTCCCAATCGTGTTTGCTTCTCCGACTTCGCTAGTTCGGTTCATTTTGATTTATCCATGAAGCAAGAGCTTCGTAGAATTCCAGAGCATCATCCTATGAATGCTCCTGTGATATTTGCTGCAAAGTTTGGCCGAGTTGATTCCATTAAACCGTTCTTCACTGAAGGATCTTTGATGGAAGAGTCAGCAGGTTTTGGTATATCTAATGAAATTTATAGCGCCAATCGTAAACTTCAAGCTCCTTGTTTCGTATATGTCGCCGAATTAGCGGCAATACACTTTACGCTAGAAATTGTTGCCTCACTAACACCGGATCAGTACTTCATTTTCACGGATAGTCTCAGTTCTATAGAGGCTATTCGCTCTTTTTTGAGGCCGGTTGAGCACTTCTCGTATTTTCTCATGAAAATACAGGAGCTTCTAATTGCTTTATCTTCGCGTTATTTTATCATCACCTTTTGTATGGGTCCCTTTTCATTGTTCAATTCTGAGCTATGAGAAAGCGGACTCGCTTGCAAGGGTGGGCGCTATAGAAGGCGATATTTATGATCGACAAATCGCCTTCAATGAATTTTTTACTATTTTTCGTAAACAGTCACTCGTCAGCTGGCAGTATAAATGGAGTAAAGGAGATTTGGGGCGATGGCAACATTCTATCATCCCAAAGGTGTCGAAGAAATCCTGGTTTAGGGGGATGGATGTGGGTCGAGACTGATGGGGTGTCATGTCTCGCCTCATGTCCAATCATTATTCTTTGAACGCTCATTTATACCGGGTTGGGCTGAGCGACAGCAATCTCTGTGAGTGTGGACAAGGCTATCAGGACGCACACGCTAAGATCGGCTTACCCAAATATGGGTGAAGAATACCCATAATCGCAAAAAGTGCACATACCCATTTATGGGTACGTTACTACTTACCCATATTTGAGTATTTTTTCCCATACAAATACAAAATTTACTCAACTTTTTTGCGATTATGGGTGCAGAACGTTAACTTGTGCTGAACCGTGGAGTCATAAATGAGTAGACAACCCAATGTGCCAATTCGAGATATTTTTGTACGTGATGTATTATGGTGTTTTTTTTTATTTTTTTTTATCTATGTTTGTGTGTTTTTTTTCCTTTTCAAAAAATGTTCAAGTTAAAAGAAATCCATAAATTGTATAGTTATAAGTGTTAAGACAATTTAGAATTTAAAATTAATGTGTTATGTAAACCGTACTCTAAATTTCCATCCATCTTCCCATCCGTAATTTGTAATTCCTATTAACCTCGAGACGGCCGCGAGTAATCGGTTCTATCCCCCTAACTTTAGTTTTAAGATAAATGATGTATAAAAATATGAAAACTTGGCTCTGCAAAGTTGATTCGATTGAGCCTGTACAAATAAATGATTAATAAAAAAAAAAATTAGAGAAATCTGGGAAGCGGTGAAGATTTGCGGGAATTATTTACACAAAAAACTAAGTAGACTAATTTACAATTTCTAGATTAAAAAATGTGAATGTTTTAAATAACACTAAATATAGACGTTTATAATACGAATTTGAATTAAATGTTTTTACGAATTACTATTTGATGATGATGATGATGTAATACTACCATCTATTGTAGCAAGGTAACTTTCCATAGCAGTGGAGTAATCTGAACAACGATTTGATCAGGATTCTATTATTGTTTGTGATCATCAAGCTCCTGTATGAAACGTGTGTGCGGGCCCGTAAGCAGAGACACTTACGCGAAACCCGCGAATATAGGGAAAAGAATCTCCTTCCAAAAGCAAGTTCACACTCACAGCACTAGAATCGAGCCCTCGATTGACAGAATAAACCCAATAGATGGGGTCGAAGAGCCCGCCCTCGTTCCGCGAAATGTTAACAATAGGGAGGAGGCAGTCCCATGCTCCCTATCCAAATCGTTTCACTTGGGTGCCCTGATGGTCCCTCCTTTTCCCCGTTATATGTTATTCAATATTTAATAGTATATTTTGTACACAACAATTAAGGTATCGTAGACAAAAATGCTGATTTATTCAAATTTCAAACTTGAATGTTACATCCAATGGATTGTTACTGAAAAATAAATAAAAATTCGATGTGTATTAATATCCTACTAGTCCTGGAAGAGCTGAAAACAGAATAGATCATTCCAAATATCAAAGATAAAATTTCAATAAAAGATATTGTTTTATAAGACATGTTGAAATATATTTTCCCTATACTGTTCTAGTAACATTTCAAAGATAGCAATTGGAGTGATCGAAGAGTCCGGTTTGATGATTTCTGAAATAAATGGCTTATCTTACCATAATGTGACTAAATACAATATTATAATATAATCCAACATTGCTTATAAGCACATGCCAGTCATTTATGAATATAGTTTTTTTTTTTTTTATCAGTTCGTTTATTTATTAGGTTCAGGCGTGTGTAACACTTTGCGGAGCCGATATTCAATATTGTAATTAACAATTTTTCTATTTCGATTTTAGTAAAGAGGGGTGCCAATTACTCGTGGCTAGCTCGAGGTTAATGGTTCACATTATTGTTTGGAAGGGGCTAGGCAGGTAACTTATTTCAGGTATTTGTTGCTGCTCATGGTTGCGACATCTTTCAAATCCTCGGTCTCTGTAGTCCCTTACAGGAACTAAGCTGCAGATGGATGACCACAGCTTGCTGGGCAGGTACAAGTAGCACGGAAACAAAAGGATAGTATAACTGGGACACAATGGCAGGGAATTTACTAGAGTGAAAGGGAGGTGATGACATTACACTCTTAGATCGAACAAACAAAGGAATTCGTAAATCGCTTGCATGTAGAGAAGATCACGCATTCCCAAAACATCTTTTACTTCGCGGAAGGGTTGTCTACCTCGGGCCACTAGGGTATCCAATAGTCGTGCTCTGGAGGCATCATTACCCGAGCAATGCCAAACTGCGTGATCGATGTCATCATAGTAACCGGTTCCGCACCTACACATGTTGCTATCGACGAGGTTAATTCTGTAGAGATGTGCGTCTAGCGAGTAGTGGTTGGACATAGGTCTTGACATCACACGAATGAAACCGCGACTTACATCCAGACCTTTGAACCACGATCTCGACGAAACATTTTGGAATAATGAAATGTAACCACCGCCCAAGAGAATTACTTGTCCAATCGTTTTGCCAACTTTGAAGAGAACTCTGACGTACTAATGGGAAAAATTCATCATGTGAAATTCTTCTTTCAAAAATCTCGCCTTCTTGTGCGCCCACCTTTGCTAGAGAGTCCGCCTTCTCTGTGCCTGGAATTGAGCAATGTGAGGGGACCCGTACAAAGGTAATTCTAAATGATCTTTCGACCAACGCACACATCTGCTCCCTTATTTTTGAAAGAAAGTAAGATGAGTGCTTAACTGTTTTCATCGACTGGAGGGCCTCAATAGAACTGAGACTATCCGAGAAGATGAAATAATGATCTATGGGCATGTCGGAAATTATCCCCAATGCGAAATTGATTGCTGCCAGCTCAGCAACATATACGGAACAAGGTTCCTGAAGTTTCCGGAAGGCAGATGAGTATTCATTGTAAACACCGAAACCAGTGGATCCATTAATGCGTGAATCCATCAGTGAAAATTCTTCTATTGCAACTGACATGTTGGTACTTTTCGGTGAAAATATGGAGAATTAAAATAGGTCGAAGTTGATCTGGAACTCCTTGAATAGCCTGTTTCATGGAGAGATCATAATCAATGGAGGAACTGTGATAAAGAAAGCGTACACTAGGAGGGTTATAGCATGGAAGACTAATATCGGATGACATATGGTTAATATAGATTCGTAAGAATCTTGACTGGGTACTCAATTCGAGCATTTCTTCGAAGTTTTCAATCACTAGGTTGTTACTGATTCCACACTTAATCAGTATTCTAGATGAGAGCTCCCAGAAGCGGTACTGTAAGGGTTTTACTCCTGCCAAAACCTCCAGGCTCATATTATGCGTTGAATGCATACAGCCAAGGGCAATACGTAGACCACGATATTGAATGCGTTCCAATTTGATAAGGTGGCTATTTCTTGCCGCGAGGAAACAAAAAGAGCCATATTCGAGAACTGAAAGAATAGTTGTTTTATAGAGTTTAATAAGGTCTTCCGGGTGAGCACCCCAACATGTCCCGGATATTGATCTTAGAAAATTGATCCTTTGTTGACATTTCTGTTTTAAATAGGCAAAGTGATTACTCCAAGTGCATTTTGAATCAAACATGACTCCAAGGTATTTGAAGGTCAAAGATTGGGCAATGTCTCTTCCCAAAAGCTTGAGACGCGGTTGGGCAGAGAACCGCTTTCTAGTAAACACTACCAACTCGGTTTTATGCGGTGAAAACTCGATCCCCAAATTTCTGGCCCAGATGGACAGATTATCTAGGGAATTTTGCAATGGTCTTTGCAAGATTTCCGCACGTGGACCTCTAAAGGAGATCACAGCATCGTCTGCAAGTTATCTTAGCGTGCATCTATTTTCCAAGCAGTTATCAATATCTTTAACATAAAAATTATAAAGCAAGGGACTTAAACATGAGCCTTGGGGTAAGCCCATGTAGCTAATTCTGGAAGTTGTCAGTTGACCTACATTAAAGGTCATTTGTTTTTCTGACAGTAAATTATACAAAAAGTTATTTAAAATTCCTGGTAATCCACTACTGTGCAGACTATCTGCCAGTATATCTATGGAAACTGAATCAAATGCGCCCTTAATATCCAGAAATACTGAAGCCAATTGCTCCTTGTGTGCAAAGGCCAGTTGTATATCAGATGAAAGCAACGCTAAACAATCGTTTGTTCCTTTGCTCTTTCTGAAACCAAATTGCGTATTTGATAGTAGGTTGTTTGATTCAACCCAACGGTCAAGTCTTGATAGGATCATTTTTTCTAACAATTTCCTTAAACATGATAGCATAGAGATCGGACGGTAAGAATTGTAATCAGACGCTGGTTTCCCAGGCTTTTGAATAGCTATTACTTTAACCTGCCTCCATGCGGGTGGAACTATATTTAATTCCATGAGAGTGTTATACGAGTTAAGTAATCGTCTTTTAGCGATATCAGGGAGATTTTTTAGAAGGTTGAATTTAATCATATCGCTTCCCGGAGCAGAGTTATTCGATGAAAGAAGTGCCATTGAAAATTCCAACATTGTGAATGGTTCGGCCAGAGAACCGTTATTTCGGGTAGTATCCCGTAAATTCGGTTGTGTTGGGACAGAGTCTGGACAAACCTTTTAAGCTTGAAATCGAATATCCATTGCGTGGAGTATTCTTCACTCTCATTGGAGGATGAACGGTTTCGCATGTAACGAGCCTTTCTCCAGAGCGTTGTCATCGAGGTTTCTCTAGATAGTCCCTCTACAAATGAACGCCAGTAATTGCGTTTCTTTGCTTTGAGTTGGATTTTATGCTTTTTTCAAGCTTGAGGCACTTGTCAAAAAGCTCGCATGTTTCATGTCTACGATAATCTTTAAACGCATCGGATTTCGCAAGATACAACTTAGTGCATTCGTCATCCCATCCAGGGGTGGCGGGTCTTCTTTTGAGGGATGCACTTGGAACACGTCGTTTCTGAGCTTCTAATGCACTTTTGTACATCAGGTCGGAGAGGAAACGATACTCTTCTAATGGTGGAAGAGGATCGGTAGAATCAATACCAAGGGTTACCGCCGATGCAAAATGTTGCCAATCGATATGCCTCGTGAGGTCATAAGGAACATGGATTGGCTGGTCTGTTTTGTGAAAACTATTTGTGATTGAGATAATTATTGGTAAGTGATCACTACCATGGGGATCATTGATTACCTTCCACAGACAATCTAATGATAGTGAATTACAACACAAAGATATGTCAAGTCGACTCTCCCTGGCAGGAGGTTTTGCTATTCGTGTCCCTTCCCCAGTGTTCAAGATGGTCAATTTGAAATCGTCGCATAAGTCATCAAAAATACCCGCTCTATTGTCATCGTATTGTTCGCCCCAAGAAGTACCGTGGGAGTTCAGATCGCCCAGAATAAGAACTGGAGATGGAAGTAATGTAGTTGAACTCCAAAGTTGACGGCGGTTTATTGATGCCCTCGGAGGGACATAGACGGAAGCTATGCAAAGATCTTTATTCTTTACATTTATTTGGCAAGCGACGATTTCAATGCCTGAGATTATTGGGAGTGAGATTTTATAGAAGGGGTAGCACTTTTTGATCCCCAGAAGTACGCCCACCATATGAATCATCTCGGTCCAGGCGAATAATGTTAAAATCGTGGAAGTTTAATTCATCTTCGGATGAAAGCCATGTTTCACAGAGAGCAAATATATCACAATCAGAATTGTGAATCAAATACTTGAACGAGTCTAATTTAGGTATTAGACTACGACAGTTCCATTGTAATACCGTGATCATATCTTGATCCTCACTCGACGAATTATTCATCGAAAGATATGAATTCACCAATAAGGGGCCATGATACAGTCAATTGCTTGAAGTAGTTTCCAACTATAGGAATAAGCAGGTCAATAATTCCTCGGAGCGGTGAAGCATCCGAAAGGCCAAGAGCATTTAAAATGTTATCCACAATGTCCCTAAAATTAATCTTACCTCGCTTGGACAGGATATTCTTAGAATTGCGAGAAGACGTAGTTTTTGGTAACCTCTTACGGTTACTGTTATTAGGTAGCGGCGGGTTGGTATAGCTACAGCTAGGAACGGATGCATCAGCTATTACCGGTTTATTCGGTTTTTTAAATTGACCCCCTCTACCTCCAATTTTTTGCAAGCTTTTGAGAGAAGGTTTTATTTGTTTCCGGCGCACACCCGGAGAACTAGTAGGCTTTCTTTTACCGGGGGCGTGTACCTCCGGAAATCCACTCTCATCGGCTTCGTCAGAGTCCAGTTCATCGGAAGACAAAATCAAAAAAGGATTTTCATTTTGAGCGGCTGATACAGACGATGCAGACGCTCCGTTTTGCGACTTTAACATGTCTGCATACGTCTGCTTGGAGCGTTCTTGTATGGAACGTCTCACGTTACCAGTGCGCTTCTTGTACACGGGACAGTTCTGCAAATCGTGGAGAGGCTCTTTGCCACAGTAAGCACACTTTGTTGCTTCCTGTTGGCAAGCATCCTCTAGATGCCTTTGGCCGCATTTGCCACAACGGGGCTTGTTGTCGCAAAAAGTAGCCGTATGACCCAACTGTTTGCACTTGGTACAATTAAATACCCTTGGTACAAAAAGGCGCACTGGGAAAAAAACTTTATCAATTTCAACTAATTTTGGGAGAACTGATCCGGCGAAGGTCACTTGTAGCGAGTCCGACGGTGAATACGTCTTTTTTCCATCTACCATTGATCCTGCATGCAATTGTTTGCATTCCAGAATCTCAATGGTAGACGAAGCGGAATCTGGAAGTCGCCCCTTACCTTCCATAACGTCTTCACACGTCAGGCTCGCTGCAGAAACCACGCCATCTATCTCCACATCTCGAGATGGGATGTAGACGTAGTACTCGACATTATAACCTTCGTCACTAGCAATTTCATTTGCAATTTTATATGTAGGTGCAGTAACACGCAGTTTGTTTCGGTTGACCTGATGGAATTCGGTCCCCGGATAACGACGCGTCAAATTTCTTTTTATGCCCAAAAAGTCTAGGGCTTTCACTTTCTGCCGAAAGTAGACAACCCGAGGAGAGGCAGAAGACGGCTGATAACAGCGCGCCCTAAAAACATCTTTGGGAGGCATGTCGCCCCCCTTAGAATCATCCATAAAAAGACAAATTCAGGGACAAAAAAAAAACAAAAATTAAATAAAACAAAATAAAAATCTGATGATTTTTTTTGAACCACCCTATGCAGAACGGTATTTTTTTGAACCACCCTATGCAGAACGATTTACTATATGGGAGAGAGATACACAACACACTAGGAGATGAGGAAACAAAAAACAAATGTGCTACTTGCCGTTTGCCGGTATGGCACCTTCTGCTGTTGTTCGCAAACAAAGCACCGCTTGCTGACCGGCAGTGGATGGAGCGATGACATTCCTTGCTGCGATGGTGCTTATGGGGTTACACTTTTTCCCCTCGGGTGTTTGACGATGGTACAGGCTGGACAGATCATCCGTCGGGCTCGGCCGGGAATGTCTGCTTCCCTAATGGAACGCTCGGCTGGATATCGGTGGTTTAAACAGTGCACTACTTTTAATCACCGCGTGATTGATAGCGGATTGAAAAAAAAAAAATGCAAAAGAGGTAATGCGGAGTGCGAAAAAAAACTAAACCGAAGCTCTTCAGCGTTCGATGCGGAATGATATGAATATAGTTGTTGATGTTCAGAATTGCAATTTTAAATTAAATGTTATGCTGAAATGCTGAAAAAAAAGATTGAGCCTTTGATGCCTGTCATGTTGCTCCAGGCTCTTACATAGTTTGGGAATGCAAAGATGATTCCAAAGCATGCTGAAATTATTGATAAAATGTGAATGGAAAATATACAATATGATTTAAAGGTACACGATCTTCAGTCGCACCCCCTCACTTCGCTATTGTCAGATTGACAACATTGCCCAGGCTACGCCAACTAGCATCTCCATGTTTCGGCTGGCAGTCTGTTGTGATCATATGACTCGTGGATGCGCGAGCTAGGAACTTGTGAGGACGAGAGGTCGGTCGCACCCTCCTTCGAAGTTGTTAACTCACCATTTGAAGCCCATGTTTTTACGAATTACTATTTACACACAAAAAATAACAAGTCACTATCGTGTCCGCTACAAGGTGCGATTCATTAAGCTTGGGATCGAGCTTGGGACCGATGTCAACAGTGTTGATATGATCTTACCGTTAGTTGTAGAAATCCTTCAAGCATATATGTATGTTGCAGTTGTTTACATTATTTTAACGAGATAACTAAAAATTAATCACTAGAATACTAAATTATCTATACACAAGATAACAAATTTTACTCCGCATGTATCGTGTTTTCTGTTCCGAATGTAATTCAAAACTTGCACGGATTTCATTTATTAGATGCGCAACTAAGTTCTCGCTGTTTTTTTTGTGAAAAAGGAACTTTATTTTGAAAACAAAGGTTACAAACGAATTATTCAAAGTATTGCCCATCACTAGCTACGACTTTTTCCCATCTTTCTGGTAGAACGTGAATACCATTTCGATAGAACTGTTCGTCTTTTGATGCTATCCAAGAATCAAGCCATTTTGAGATGTCATCATATGAGTGGAATTGCTGACCAGTGAGACCATGTGCCATCGAACGGAACAAGTAATAATCGGACGGTGCAATATCAGGAGAATATGGCGGGTGGGGTGGGACTTCCCATTTGAGCGTTTCCAAGTAGGTTTTCACGGGTTTCGCAACGTGAGGTCAAGGGTTGTCATGCTGAAGAATCACTTTTTCGTGCCTGTGCTCGTATTGTGGCCGTTTTTCGTGCAGTGCTCGGCTCAATCGCATCAATTGAGTTCGATACCGTTCCCCGGTAATGGGTTCGTTTGGTTTCAACAGCTCACAATAAATAACACCAACTTGGTCCCACCAAATACACAGCATAACCTTCGCAGCGTGAATATTCGGCCTAGGCGACGATGTTGAAGCATGCCCGGGCAGTCCCCATGAATGTTTCCGTTTTGGGTTACTGTAATGAATCCATTTTTCGTCACCCGTCAATGCAATGTAGAAAACTCTTCCTTTTTTGCCGCTGGAGCAGTTGTTCACAGACGAAAAAACGACGCTCAACATCTCTTGGCTTCAAATCGTAAGGAACCCAAGTTCCTTGCTTTTGAATCATTCCCAACGCATGCAATCGCTTAGAAACGGCTTGGCGGGAAACTCCTAATCCTGAACCAAGCTCTTCTTGCGTTTGACATGGATCCTCATCGAGCAATGCCTCCAATTCAGAGTCTTCGAAGTTTTTTGGCCTTCCTTCACGCGGACGATCATCAACACTGAAATCACCGTTTTTGAAGCGACGAAACCAATCACGACACGTTGTTTCACTCAGAGCAGCATCACCGTAAACTTTTTGGAGCTCTCGATGTGCTTCAGCCGCCGTTTTCTTCGAATGAAAGAAGAAAATCAACACTTCCCGCAAATGACGATTATTTGACACGAAATCAGACATCTTCAAACAACCAAAATATATAACACTAAACCAAAATCACTGATTTGGTAAAGCGGTTTGTTTACCATATGTCTGAGCTTGGTTTATGACGCTTGAGATGTACAACATTCGACCAGCACTTACTACTGGCGCCATCTATTGCTAAACAGCGGGAACTTAGTTGCGCACCTAATATTGTTATGATTTTTATGCTGACGCAAGAACTACACGACACTAACAAAACGCGACGCGAGACAAGACGCAACACTTATCGTTCTTACAATTTAAAAAATTACCTTTTGGTCGACCGGTTTCGGGCGCGATGCTGCACATCTACGGGACTATGCCCGACTGATTACACAAATCTTCGTACGCTGTTGCGTAGTCGTCAGAAGAGAAGAGATGGTTACTGAATTCTCAGCTTTGTCATATTAATCAGACATGATGTGATGGGAGAATCGTCTTCATTCATGAGCGGTTTGGATGAGTTGGAGATAAACATAGATTCCCATGCGTTTAGGTGTGACGGTTTCCTTACTGTTTTAATTAATTTTGCATTTTTCCAGTCAATATGATGGTCCAAACCCGTCGCATGTACCGCTGCTGCTGATTCCTGCAGTTTCTGTTTATCAACAGCGTTTCTGTGTTCTTTTAAGCGAACCTTTACTTTGCGGCGGGTTTGTCCGATGTACACCGAGGAGCAGTCTTGGGAGGGAATTTGGAAAATCCCTCTGAATTTTTGTTCAGTGGAACCTTGTCCATCAAATTGCATAGAACGTCGCGTGAAGTGTTCTCGCTTTTGTAAACTATGTGTATTCCTTGCCGTTTGAGTATGTTTTTTATTGGGTTCGTGACTTTAGGATAGAACGGTAGGCTGATTCTTCGTACATTTTCTTTCTCTGGCTTAAGTGTGGTGATGTTTTTTATGTGTAGCTTTCGTTTGTGTTGTTGTAGATTTTTTTCCGTGAACCCTTTCTCGTAGCCATTCATCTCCGCTGCCTGGATACGTTCTTTTTCTTCAGCAAATTCTTGTTCCTCCATAGGTACATTATATAGTCGGTGTGCCATAGAGTGAAAAGCTGCTTGCTTTTGGGATCCAAATTGATTGGAGTTGGATGTAATGTACCTATCAGTCGATGTCGGTTTACGGTAATTTCCAAATTTCAACGTGTCGTCCTCCTTCCTGGTGATCATTAAATCCAGGAAAGGTATTTTTCCGTCTATTTCTTTTTCTACCGTGAACTTAATTGAGCTGTGGCGTGTGTTAAGCATCCTGATCGGTTGATCTAGGTAGCGTTCTTTCACCGGTGCCAGTACATCATTAACATAACGCCACCAAACTCGAGGGAAAAATTGTAAGAACGATAAGTGTTGTGTCTTGTCTCGCGTTGCGTTTTGTTAGTGTTGCACGGATTTGCTACACGTACAAAAAAATAACCAAACAGTACCCAGGACTTCGTTTGACAACCAATGATCTCGTTATTGAACTCTCATGTGATTTAAGGTGTCACATGATAGGTTTTGGTACAAATAAAAGGTGGGTTCACGGAACATTACATGATTGTGGTCATAGGCACTCAATTTAACCAATTTTGTTAATTCTTATACAATACAAGTTTGTATACAATCACAGAGAAAAAAGATTGGTAAACGCAAACAAATTCTAGTTTCATTTAGCTGGAATTTCACGTTGAATTGGGCACAAACATCATATTAGTTTGATTTGACTACCTAAGGAAAAAAGTTCCCAAATACCTAAGGTGGTTAAAACAAACTAAAATTTTGAGTTATTTTTTCGGGAATTAAGCAGTTAAATTCAACTGACATCCGTTTGTATTTACTACTATGTTGGTTGTTTCATTCTGACAGCTACGAAAACAAACAGATTTGTTAGTTGGTTCTACCAACGCTCATGGTTTGTTTCAAACAAATTTTCATATGATTTAAACTGAATTTCTGTTTGAAACAAACGAACGAAAACGGTTGAAACAACAAACATTTCCGTTCGCCGACATTTCTTTTGTAAAAAAAATCAATACCATTTATTTGAATAAAAGGCTAACAAACTTTAGAAAAGCGCAAATGAACATTTATAGACCTCTCTCAGTTTAAAAGAAATCTACATATGTTACTATGAGCCTTTATACTATTTTCAGGTTTGCACTAAATTTTCACCTGCGTTAAAAACATACGCGAAAAGAGCATGCAGCGGCACCGGACGGAAAATGGAATAACCCAAAAAAAAAAATAGTTTGTTTCAAACTAAACTTTTAGTTGTTTTTTTTCTCCAAACAATATATCAGTTTGATTTAACCACCGCTTTGGTTGAATCAATCTAAAATTTTAATTTGTTTCCCTGAGTCAACGCAACCTGTGTTTTGGTAATAATAAACCTCTTGCAAGGTGGAAACAACAAATATGTTAGTTTAGAGCAACCATAATTTGTGTTTTTTTGTGGTAATATCTTTAGGCAGAAACAACCATTCTGCCTGTTTGTTTCAAAACTGAATCAATGGCTTAAAACAACAAAACGGATTTTTAAAACAACGTTTTTTTTTAAGTTTGGATTTCAATAAACAAGTTTGTTGTTTCAAACAGGACTGTTTTTTCTCCGTGATACAAGTTTCGCATCATGGGATTAGCGCAATTCAGGCTATTCATACACTCAAAAAACAATACACCTTATATTTAAGTGCCAGCACCTATAGATTTGGGCAAAGTGCAAAGTTATTGCTCTGTATTGGTGCGGCACTTATTTTTTATTAAATATGGTCAATTAAACATATGTGCAATAAATATATAGTCTTTAAGTGCAAGAGCTGAATAGATATTAATTATAGTGTACATGAATTGCATTAACTTGTCCTAGCAAAAATCAAATGAGTTTTTTAAAACGTTTTATGTGAAATGGTTCATGGATTTTATTTTTTCATAAAAAGCTTAGGATTGGATTTTTTGTAATTTTCATGTAATAAAACGAAATGTGTGAACAAAAGAGGTTTTATTTGTACCATCATAAAAACTTCATCACTTTTTGAAGCTATCGCGTTCGGCAGCTCTTCTGCGGGAATGGCAAAAATGCTCGGCAGATCTGAAATATTCACAATAAACACCGTTAACATGGCAAATAAGAACATCTATAGTAATTTATTACCTTCAAAAAATTCAGTGACTTCCGCTGGCAAACCAAGTACCTAAACCACCACACGGTAAACTTCACTTTGCTTCTCCATTTTGCAGTTTTTTTTTCTTCTAGAACGATAAAGCAGCTGATTGTTTTTCGCGCACGGTTTTTTACCAGGTTTTTTATTTCGTTTTAAGTGCGAAGATGAATAGAATAGGGCAAAGTGAAAACACACTTGAATGACATTGCTTGCTCCATTGAAAATTATGTGCGGACCATATCAGTCTCATTGGAAACGAACCTGTGTATTAAGTGACGGGTGTTAAAAATTATGTGCGGCAAATGAAAATCATACTGGCTCACATGATTTCAATTCGAAGCAAAAATTGACCGATTTAATAATAAAAACTATTGATTTATTTTCAGTGTAGATTTACTTCCCCTTTTTAGTTCTGTATGTCTGTATGTACGGAACCCAGTTCACGAAAAAAAATCAATAGCGTTTAATGGAATCACAATACTTTTTATTTGGCATTAATTTGGTCTAATACGGCCTTGTGGTTGTTGAGAAACACGTTTTACTTTATTTCATCACATTGCATTGATTATTAATTGCTTCTCATATGTTGCTTACTAAAGGATACACATTGATGAGCATAATGAATATCCGGAGAAGCCTGTATAAGTTTGACCTATTTGTTAGATTGTCAAACAGAAGTCGGGTCTCAAAGTGGTAGATCTCCTGTTCTACCATTGGAAAGAGATGATTAATATTAAATTATTCAAAATGAAGTCGCTAACAAGCAATGTTGATGTATATATTCTAAAATCATCATTAAAAGCATCATACCTAAACGAGACAAAACTGCTAAATTACATGCATTGTCTTGAAGGTAAGTGAGAGCACGACCAGAAAAGATGTGAACAACCATAGCCAACAATGAAAGTGAATGATATGATTCTTCACTATGGCAGGCATCTATTCCTATACGTTTTCCAAGACGAAATTCTGTAATTGAAAGTATTTAACGTAATTCAAGATTTTTCATAAATTTTCCGGATGTTTGGAAGTTTTCAGTTAACCTAGGGCATCACGAGTTTACAATCAATTGAGCTCAAATTTAGGGAGAAGATCCAGAATGATGATTTGGAATCGATTGAGTGAGGAGGAATGATCCATTCTTAACTTCCCTAGTGAATGTAATGCCTAATAAATTAAAAAAAAGACGGAAATAGTCACTCTATTGGAGTACATAAAAAAAACGTATCTTATTTTCTTTGATCAGCGAAAACTTTACAATTTTCTGCTGATTTCCTTTAATTGGGTTCTCTGTTCCTGGCAACTAGATACCATATGATATGATACCAAAAGTTACTTTTGAATAGAAAATATATTTTATTGTCGATATAGAACAAATCTGAAAATTTGATCTTTCGAAATTTTGCGCCTGTCAAATGAATTCAACATAATTCAACGATGTTTCCAAATCGGTTTTTCAAACAATCATATCTTATGAAGATTTTTCCCAAAAATAAAAAAATTAAAATGAAACCCAAAAGATGTAAAGGAATTACTTTCTTGTGCAAGAAAGTATAAAAGAAATGCCATCGTATGTATGAACAATGTATAAAATATTCCTATGCTGTTTTTAACAATAATGTTTACTTCTTTTGTTTTCAGAATTTGTCTAAGACCCTAAAACTGGAATAATGAAGAAATCGTCTACACCACAAACTAAAAAGCCTATTGTAACCAAACGATCTCCTTCGACCGCATCGAAACTAGAAAATAATCCAGACACAATAACGAAAGTAAGCCCCGAACTGACGCATATACAACACACTCGAGACAACGTTAAAAAAATACATCCGCGGTCATCTCAACTAACTGCAAGCAGAACCGGAAAACATAATAAAGGCAATGCTATCAAGTCAAACGCGCCAACTAATCCCAAAGCAAATATTAATCAAAATGCAAAACTGACTAAAATTGCAAATTCAAATCATGCCACTAAAAATCCATTAACTGGAAACTTTAACGTAACTGTTTTCTCGCCACCAAGCGCTCGTAAGTCATCATCTAAACAACAATCGCCTTCATCAACACGTGATCGAACCCGTACCAGAACATTAAAACCAGAAGAAGTCACTGTGTTAAAAAATATTCCCAAAATTATAGACGATGTTGGCAAAGAAAAGCCTAAGCCACTACCTATCGCGTTCGATATTCAGTTTGAAAATATTAAACTGAGTTCAACTAAAAGTGCCAAAAAACAGATTACCAACAATGTTGCTGAAGCTGAAAATGTTGAAGATCTTTATGACTCAGAATTTGAATCATATGAATCGGATTTTGAATCCGCTTCATCGGATATATCCTCTTCTTCGTCTGCATCGTCAAACAAATCTAGTTCATCGGATTTATCGTCCAAATCAAAAGAAGGATCGTCCTATTCTGAAAAAAAGCACAGAGAAATCAAATCGATCAATGAGCAGAAGCTAGACTCCGGGAACTATGATCTGAAATTGAAGCAACTACCAGTCGACAATGATAAAAACATAATATTTGGTAAATCAACGAAGCAGGATGACAATGAGCCTGATTCTGGTGTAAACAGCGGTATGTTTGAAACTCAAATTGTTTTAAACACTAGTAAACTGTTACTTAAGCGTTATACAGACATATTAGATAAAATTTCGTTCAATACGATGGAATATGAGTTGTACGAAGAAAAACCAGCACTCTATGAATACTTTGTCAAAAACTATTGCATGATTAAGGGTGTACAAAGTCAAACACAAACAGAAAAAGACGCCAATTCCTGTGAAACACAAACCGAAAACATCCATCGTAGATCGTGCTGGGTTCAATACCCAGCAAAGTTCTCTATAGGGAGTATTAATAGCATGAATACTGAACCAGCAAAATATCCTGCTGAGAAGTTAGGAACAGGGCATGAACATTTTCACGAGGAAGGCACCACTTCTCACCATGACGATATATTCTCAGATTTTCTAATGAATCTGGAAGCAAGCAAAATGAAAGTTATTAACAACACACGTCTACCATACATTTCCAATTGCAACTTTTATGATCTTTGCAAATTTTTAAATAAATCCGTACATGTGATCGAAAATGTATTGATTCGAAACGTTGAAAACTGTGATAAACCTAAGAGTAGAAAAATGCAATCAACTCTGCAAACCATATCAGAAAACAGTACTGTAACGGCTGCACACTTCGATGTGAATTCCCACCATGTGCTCCTTACGATCCACGAGTGCAATGTAGAAAAGTCGCATCATAGATATTTAGTCAGTGTTTGGGATACCAGAAACTTCGGTAAGCCTAAAGCTATTCTGTCATGCTGGAGTACTGTAATATGTACTGAACGGATTGAGACAATTGTCGTGGCAGGGACGGCTGATGGGTAATGTACCACAGAATTTGAAGAAGAAGTTATTTGTACAGTCGATTATTTGCTTTTTCCAGAACACTATGCCTTTGGAATATCACGGAGAACAGCGAAGAGATATCACCATTTCAGCTTATCAGCCCAGAATCAGAGAATGAAAATTGCCACTATGGAAGTGTCGTATCAGTTCGAATGGCGAATTCAGGGAATGATTGTAGAAGCATAGTTTCACAGCAGGTATGTAAATACTAAAACTTTTGTTGTTAAATTCACACTTTGTTAAACAGATTTTTATAAGAGAACTGTAGGTAATTTATTTGTTAATGAAAACATCACTTGCAAGGGGGTAATGTGATAATATAAACGAAAGCTTGGCTCTGTAATGTTGATTCGGTTGAGCCTGAAAAAATATGTTTATAAAAAAAGGTGGTAATGTGATCAAAGAGAGACAAATGTGCAAATGATTTATATATGGGGCAAAATCACGAATTGACATTTTGTTCAAAATTTAGAAGAGCTAGAAATGAACAAATTTCGATTAACATGTGGTAAAGACGTTGTAATAATCAATTAACTAATTAGAATAGTAAAAGTTTATGACATTGGATGATTCAAACCATTAGCTGAATCTTTTGAACCAATTGTGTTATATTGGAAGGAGTTCATGATTTTGTTTTCATGCTTACGTGATATAAATCGATTCATGCGTTCATTGCAGATAATACATTATACTATACATGTTATATAGTGCAATGTTTCTACTGAATACATTATGTTGGAGCCACTGCCTCTGGTTTATCTGTTTGATACTAAAATTTAGTAGCCTGAATTTCTAAGCAGAGGTTTCATGCTTTTGTACTAAGATGAATAAACGTTTACGTAATTGAGTGCTTCGACTTGATCGTAGTAAATACTCATGAAACATTTAGGTAGAAGTATACTTTTCACTAAATAAATTCTTTCTGTTATATAGGTGGATGCTTGAGAGTCATTTGGCTTGAAGTGTCTATTCACAGACCATAGAGATTCACTCCGGTCATCATTCACACGAAACTGGTTTACTTGGTGTGTTTTTAATCATTTGACCTGCTCAGTTTGAATATTTGCGTCTTCTTCACGTTACCAAATTTTTGATGTTACGCATACTCAGAAATTTGTCTAATCTAACGTTCTAATTTTTTTTTTATAGAATTGTCGGATGATCTTTTCTAAAAAAAAAACCTAAAACACCAGCCTATCTTTTCAAATACATAACGTGGGTTAGGTGGGCTAAGATTTTACTCTTAGTTTCAAATAAATCTCCATTAAACTACGCACATATATTTCAACATTATACCACGCCCCTTCTATTTCGAGTTTATACTAAGCGAGTTTAGTGGCCGATTTATTCGAAGCTATACGTCAACCTGGCGAATATCGATTTAGTGTGAACTTTAAACAGAATTAGTTTGGTACATTTTTGCTGAGTGCATATTGATCCGTATGGGCCAGATCTTTTGCGAGATTAGTAGCGCATTTGCAGAATCATCACGAAGTACCGTTGAATTAGGGAGCTTTTAAAGACTAAAAAATGACTGCGCTTGCTGTTACTGCCGTTTTGGCATTTTCAGTAGTAGGACCAAATGACTGTATTATCCGCGGCTGGATCTGGATTTCCAAAGTATTTTTGTACTATTTTTAACACCTTCTCTAGTTAATGTTTTATGACTGTATGGAATAATGTTTTTAAAAACTGTGATACATGATTTTTTACTAAAAGCAGTGATAAAAATTTGATTTCAGCTCATTTGTTTGTCTAAATGGACCGATTCGGCCTATGTTCAAATAAAATATGAGAGATCCAAACCAAGACATGTTTAGTGAATGGTTTCTTAGTACATTTATAAAAACAAACTATCATCAGTGGTTCTCTAAAAGAAGTATAGTGTGTTACTTGGGTAGCCGGAGCGTATATCTTCAACGCAAACGAATTGCACTGACACGACTCAAAATTTACGGAGCGAATATGAAACCGGACTGTACTAGCAGTGAATGAATGAATGACATGAAAAATTTGATCGATGTCATTGTGTTGTTTATATTTGCTAACAAGCCCAAAAACTACGGATGCTAGATTATGATGTCCGTGTCTGTAAATCCTTGATATCATCTTGGATCAATTGAGAATCATGATTTTCACAATTATACGATATAACTCTAACATAAAAACAAGTAATCAGTAATTTTGAATTTTAAGCAATATAAGCTAACTTTCACTACGCCCCTGTTGCGTCCTTTGCAGGAAATGCCAATGCAGAATCCGTAGCTTCGATCAAGTTCTCATCGATGGACGGCACTTCTCCGATATTACGACGTTAGAACCTATCGTGGCACTAACATCAACTCTCATCACTACATGGTGATGGTTGAACTGCGCCCAAAACTCTCCCGTCATCAACAACGTATGGGTACCAACGGCCGCCTTGGTACGACCTATAGCGACTGGAACAACCAAATGTCGCCACTGCGTACGCGCAGCATCTCGAAGCAAGCGTTGCAGGACGAGGGTGACCTCGATGGGGCCCTCTTGAGGACTGCAGGAGTACTGTCAAAGCAGCCATAAACAACCCAGCTGAGAACATCGTCGGGTATGTAGTACGAAATTAACGGAATGGTTGGTTTCACGAGGAGTGTAGATAGATTTTGGAGAAGAAGGACACAGCGTGGCCATGAAATGATGCAGCAAGGGTCCCGGCGAAACGAGGAACGCTACAAATGGAAGCGGAAACAGCAGACCCGCTTTTTTTCGGGAGAAAAAAAAGCCGCTTGGAAGAAGCGGAGTGTGAGGGAATGGAGCTGTTGTGTTGTTCTGATGAAACACGGTGGTAAGCAGAGTTTGTACGGACTTAAACAAGCCAGCCGAAGTTGGGAATGAACGTTTTGATAATGTTATCAAGCAAGGGATTTACTCAACTGAAAAGTGATAGTTGCGTTTACAAGTCGAAATCTCAGAGTATGATGGGTGTGTTATATGTAGATGATATCCTTACATAGGAAAGTATCTTGAGGATGTTGAGTGGATAAAATCTAATCTTGGAAGAATGTTGGGGATGAAAGATCTTAAAGAATTTAAAAACTTCTTGAGCATGGACATTAATCAAGTTTTTGAAAGTCAAACATTGCAAATAAGTCAAACTGAGGTACACTGAAAAAGTTCTAAAGAAGTTCAATATGTATGTGTGTAAACCAGTGGGCACACCATGCGAACTCAAATGTCAAAGGGTAATGGCTGGCCCCCAGAGTGATACGTTGCGGATGCGTTTGCGTTAATTTGACGGTTTTCTCATGGGGTTTCTGACCAAATTTGCGTCAACGCATCCGCAAGCGTATCGGTGCAACCTTGGATAAAATTATAAAAATAAAAAGGAAAGCAGACAGAGCACCCATACAAAGAACTATTGGATTGTTTACAATATCTATCCATGACGTCACGACCAGATATCAGTGCAGCGGTAAGCTTACTGAGCAGGTACCAAAGCAAACTATCCGATGAGCATTGTTTGAGACTGGAATGTATACTACGTTACCTGAGGGGTACAATGCATACTAAAATTTCTTATGCTAAAGCGAGATACGCAATGTCCGCCGGTCGTAGGATTTGCAGATGCAGATTTTGCTAATGACAAAGATAGTCAAAAGTCTGTAAGCAGTTATACTTTTTTTATATGGCAATCTTGTGTCTTGGTCACAAAAAAAAGGCAACAAACGGTCAGTTTGTCATCCACAGAAGCAGAGCTTATTGCTCTCACTGCTGCAAGTTAAAGGAAAGGGTTTTGGCGGATAACCGGACTTTCTGAATGAACTGGATGTGGAATGCATACCATTTGTCATCCAAGGAGCCATGCATTCAATGTGCGAGAGAACCGAGATCCAAGCAAAGGATGAAGCACTTGGACATAAAATACTTATTCACCCGCGAGACGATCAGGAGCGGCAAGTTACAGCTGGAATACATTCCTTCAGGAGATCAGCCAGCCGACGCACTCACCAAGGGTCTTCCGAAAACGCAGGTCTTGAAACTGTTCAAAATATTGGATGTTCAGATTGAGGGGAAAGTGATGATAAACACTGATACGATTCATTGATAGTATCACAATTGATCAATCTGACATTCAATATGTCAAAACTATGCTCAGGGGCTAACTGAGCGTACGCAATAATGAACTGTTATTCGGTCGGCTTTCATCTGATATACAACTGGCCTTTGCACACAAAGAACGGGTGGCTTCAGTATTTCTGGATAATGAAGGGCGCATTTGATTCAGTTTCCATAGATATACTGGCAGATAGTCTGCGCAGTAGTGGTTTACCAGGAATTTTAAATAACTTTTTGTATAAGTGCCTGTCAGAAAAACAAATGACCTTTAATCTAGGTCAACACCCAATGGCCAAAATTCCCTAGATAATCTGTCCATCTGGGCCAGAAATTTGGGGATCGAGTTTTCTGCCGCAGAAAACCGAATTGGTAGTGTTTACTAAAAAGCGGTTCCCTGCCCAACTGCGTCTCAAGCTGTTGGGAAGAGACGTTTCGCAATCAAAGACAGGCAAATACCTTGGAGTCATGTTTGATTCCGAAATGCACTGGGAGTTATCACTTTGCGCGTTTAAAGCAAAAATGTCAACAAAGGATCAATTTTCTAAGATCAATATCCGGGACATGTTGGTGTGATGACCCGGAAGACCTTATTAAACTCTATAAAACAACTATTCTTTCAGTTCTTGAATATGGCTCTTTTTGTTTCCTCTCGGCAAGAAATAGCCACCTCATCAAATTGGAACGCATTCAATATCGTTGTCTACGTATTGCCCTTGGCTACATGCATTCAACGCATAATATGAGCCTGGAGGTTCTGGCAGGAGTAAAACCCTTACAGTACCGATTCTAGGAGCTCTCATCTAGAATACTGAATCAAGTGTGGAATCAGTAACAACCTTGTGATTGAAAACTTTGAAAGAAATGCTCGAATTGAGTACCCAGTCAAGATTCTTACGAATCTATATTAACTATATGTCATCCGATATTAGTCTTCCATGCTATAACCCTCCAGATGTACGCTTTCCTTATCACAGTTCCTCCATTGATTATGATCTCTCCATGAAACAGGCTATTCAAGGAGTTCCAGTTCAACTTCGACTTATTTTAATTCCCCATATTTTCATCTAAAAGTACCAACATGTCAATTGCAACTAGAAGAATTTTCACTTGATGGGTCGCGCATTGATGGATCCACTGGTTTCGGTGTTTACAATGAATACTCATCTGCCTTCCGGAAACTTCAGGAACCTAATTGTTCCGTATATGTTGCTGAACTGGCAGCAATCAATTTCGCATTGGGGATAATTTCCGACATGCCCATAGACCATTATTTCATCTTCTCGGATAGTCTCAGTTCTATTGAGGCCCTCCAGTCGATGAAAACAGTTAAGTACTCATCTTACTTTCTTTCAAAAATAAGGGAGCAGATGTGTGCGTTGGTCGAAAGATCATTTAGAATTACCTTTGCATGGGTCCCCTCACATTGCTCAATTCCAGGCAATGAGAAGGCGGACTCTCTAGCAAAGGTGGGCGCACAAGAAGGTGAGATTTTTGAAAGAAGTATTTCACATGATGAATTTTTCTCATTAGTACGTCAGAGTTCTCTTCAAAGTTGGCAAAACGATTGGACAAGTAATTCTCTTGGGCGGAGGTTACATTCCATTATTCCAAATGTTTCGTCGAGATCGTGGTTCAAAGGTCTGGATGTAAGTCGCGGTTTTTTTCATTCATGTGATGTCAAGACTTATGTCCAACCACTACTCGCTAGACGCACATCTCTACAGAATTAACCTCGTCGATAGCAATGTATGTAGGTGCGGAACCGTTTATGATGACATCGCTCACGCAGTTTGGCATTGCCCGGATAATGATGCCTCCAGAGCACGACTATTGGATACCCTTGTGGCCCGAGGTAGACAACCCTTCCGCGAAGTAAGAGATGTTTTGGGAATGCGTGATCTTCCCTACATGCAAGCGATTTACGAATTTCTTTGTTTGTCTGATCTAAGAGTGTAATGTCATCACCCCCTCCCTTTCACTCTAGTAAATTCCCTGCCATTGTGTCCCAGTTATATTATCCTTTTGTTTCCGTGCTACTTGTACCTGCCCAGCAAGCTGTGGTCACCCATCTGCAGCTTAGTTCCTGTGAGGGACTACAGGGACCTTGGATCTGGTAGATGTCGCAACCATGAGCAGTAACAAATACCTGAGATAAGTTACCTGCCTAGCCCCTTCCAAACAATAATGTGACCCATTAACCTCGAGCTAGCCACGAGTAATTGGCACCCCACTTTACTAAAATCGAAAAAGAAAAATTGTTAACTACAATATTGAATATCGGCTCCGCAAAGTGTTACACACGCCTGAGCCTAATAAATAAACGAACTGATTAAAAAAAACAATTGTTATACGGAATCTTGTATACAATGTTATGGTACAAGTACAGAAGCTTTTATAGCACAAAGCTAGTTGAAAAACTTGCGAGAAAACAATTGTATAGCTTCTACCTATACAACCATGGAGCATGGTGCAACCAGATTTGATAGTTAGTACTTTAGTTAAATCATATTATTAGAAATATCGCTACATCAATGTGTAGTCTTTAAATCACGTTGGACGATTAATTTCAATAAAGTGATCAGTAGAAAACCTATAAACGCAGTTTTCATTAATATAGTGGCTAACTATATAGAAAGATCGTTGTAATTCAATAAGTCTGTCCAACTTTTTGGCTTCGACGACGTTGATGTCGCAGCACGTAACTTTGAGATGATGGCGGAAACGTACATCAGATATAAGGTTGAAGTTAGTAGGATTTTGCTTACCTTAATGCGTTGAAAGCAAAATACACGAAGAGAAGACAATGTTAGCCCCCCACCACGAATTCAGATCGACGGTGATGAAATCGAAGCGGTAAACGAATTCGTGTATCTGGGCTCATTGCTGACCACCGATAACGACACCAGCAGAGAAATACAAAGGCACATTATGGCTGGCAATCGTGCCTACTTTGGAATACGAAGGACTCTAAGATCGAACAAAGTTCGCCGAGCTACAAAGTTGTCCATCTGCAAGACATTGTTAGACCGGTAGTCCTCTACGGCCATGAAACATGGATATTGTCGTGGAGGACCTACGCATTCTTGGTGCCTTTGAACGGAACGTGTTGCGTACGATCTACGGTGGAGTGCAGATGGAAGACGGAATGTGGAAGAGGCGAATGAACCACGAATTGCATCAGTTGCTGGGATAACCTCCCATCATTCACATCACTAAAATCGTTCGAGAACGATGGACTTGCGTGTCATAAGAATGTTGGACGACAGCCCAGTTACCATGATTCTCGAAAACAAACCGATGAGGCACACAACGAGCATGGTGTTGTAAGTTGACCAGATCTGTCTGAGTAGAAGTTAAGTATTTGTATACATCTTCAGGCAATTTTTTTTACATAAATAAAAATGTTAGTTGGGTCCAGTAAAAGAAAAATAATAGTTTTGGCTAATCTGTCTGTGTGTGTCTGAGTTGTACAACCAAAGCCGCACTGGCTGGCTGCAACATTTTGAAAACAAATCTTCCTATGCGCATTTTTCTAGTATGTATGCTTGCAAAAAGCTTATATCCGAAAGTGACAGGTCTATCGCAACTCCAAGAGTTCATTTTAAGAACGAAAGCATTGGTTTTCGATCAGTTCAAGAATGTGCAAGCTGAGGATTAAGGGTCGTCTCTTCAACTACAGCATCAGCAACGTACAGTACCCATACGAAGGGAGACCCGATGAAAAAAAAAGAAGCGTTCTACACACAGCCAGAGAAAGTATTTGATGGCTGCCCGGGAGGTCGTCATTGGCGACATGAATACTTAGGTAGGACGGGAGGCAATGTACAGACCAGTCCATTCTACAGAACAGCCTTCATACCGCATCAAACGATAACGGTCATCGATGAGTGAACTTTGCGGCCTCCCGTAGTTGTGTAGACCGAAGTACCATCTTTCCCGCAAAGACACAAAGCCATTTGGCGATCACCTGATCAACGAACCGAGAGTAAAATCGACCATGTTCTAATTAATGGTAAACTTTTCTCCGATATCATCAACGTTCGCACCTACCATAGGTGCGAATATAGAGTCGGGCCACTACCTACACAGGAAAAAATCTTGTAGTAGAAACTACCATTATACCTGACTATGCCTATCTTAAAAAACTACCATGAAATTTCAGTTAAATTTACTACGTTTATGGTAAAACCTTCATCATTTGTGGTATATTTGACAGACCTCATATTGATATCAACCGCACCATGGTAGATCTAATCGCAGGCATGGTAAAATCAAACGCATTTATAGTCAGCTGAAAATTGTGGTGATTTAACCCTCGAAATGGTAGTTTCTACTGCGGTTTTTTTTTTGCGTGTAGTTGCAGTATGTATGCGCTTAAAACATTCGAAACAAACACGCGTCGAATTCAGATGCCACGACCTAACATTGAGCTACTACGAGAACCAAAGTAATAGCTTATATCCGAAAGTTAGAAGATAACAGGTCTATCGCAACTCCAATAGCCCATTTAAAAAACGCAAGCACTTCAGTCCAATACATTCTAAATATTGGTATCTACGAGAATGTACTAGAAATTTCAATCTAACGGTAGTGCAATACTTGATTGTCATTCTAACGTAAAGCCATAGACTAATGGCTGGCCCACAATTGATACGTTGCGGATGCGTTTGCGTGGATTTGACTTTTTTCCCATAGGTTTTCTGTCAAATTTACGTCAACGCATCCGCAACGTATCAATTGTGGGTGACCCTTAACTCTAAGACCAGTAGGTCCCGAACAAATACGATTTTTTTCTTGGCTCAGTCTGTACTAGCACATCGGTCCCAAGCTCGGTCCCAAGCTTAATAATACGCCCCTAATAATGAACTCACACGAACACACTCTCAAATATTCTGTCAAAATAACACAGCAAATCAAAACAAAGGCGCAAATATGTATAGTTAGGTGCTGGCTTCAAGGTGTACTTCGGACCAAGGGGTTCTACAACAGTGAATCAATTTCAAATCGCTAGCTTTAGTTTGTTTTTCTGTGTTTGACTATTTATAATTACGTTAGTGGTTGAGCGGCATGAACTCCCACAAGCGAGCCATGGATGATTTGACGGAAGACGAATCATCTATGGCGCGAAATGATGACGTAGATCATAAAGTTACCCGATCACGTGCTTATTCAGATAGTTCAGCTGGTCCATGGGTTGTTTACTTTCAGCCCAAAACGAAACCTCTGAACGTTTATCAGATTAGTAATGATCTGATAAAACGATTCTCGGCCGTGACCGAGATAAATTAAGTCAGACCGAATAAACTTCCGGTCGTTGTGTCCAACCTCAAGCAGGCTAATGAGATTGCTGTCTCTCAGCTCTTTACACTCGAGTATAGAGTGTATATCCAACAATCAATATGTAACTAGCGATTTGAAATTGGTTTACTGTTGTAGAACCCCTAGGTCCGAAGTGTACCTTGCAGTCTGCACCATGCTATACACTCTTGCGCTTTTCAGTACCTTTCGGTACTAGTATCTTTAGCTTTGTTTTGATTCGCCATGTTAATTTGACAGAATATTTGAGGGTGTGTTGGTGCGAGTTACGTTATTAGGGGTGAATCATTAAGCTTGGGACCGAGCTAGGGACTGGTGTGCTAGTACTTCCTGAGCCAAACAATATATTCATTTTCTTCCTGACTATCCAGCCGCTGGTATATCCCAGCTCGGGGTATTGAAATTGAATGTGTGGTCACCGAAACAATTTTGACCCCTGTTCTGCCGCAGGAAGAGGGGTGGGGGCTTTAAGAACCCCCCTCTCTCTCCCCAGTAGAGACTCTATATGTGCAAAACAGCCACAAATTCGCACAGTACAATGAAAAATACACTGTCCCGCTAGTCTTGTTTTGCGTTCGCTGCTCCGGTTCCTCCCTTCCCCCAGTCCTTGGAATTGGGAAACCTTCCCTGCCCGGGCGGTTGTTCCTTACCTCGGGTCCTGATCATCCGAAAATACAAGAAAAAGGGAAATACACCTCGAGAAACACGAGGATGGCGCCTGCGCGGAAAGCATACCAAAATGCGCTTTCTGCAAGGGCTCTCCTCCTCATGATCTCTCGTCGTGCCCGGCGTACAAACAACCCGGGGAAAAATTAGAACGCTCACTTAAACAACGTTTAAGGTAATCTTTCGCAGAAATGGTGAAAAAAGCCTCACCATCACCAAATGTCAATACAAATACCTTTCTTCTCTGTCAGATGACGAGTCTGACTTTGATTTGGCTAAAGATGTGCTTCACGGAAGGTGCTTCACGTCCGCCCACGGAAAGTTACTGAACATGAGCTCCAAATCAGCCTGCCAATTTCAAGGAAAGATGGAAAAATAGGAAAATCCAATTCCTCCTGGTTTTCGTTGCAATAACTACACCCAGGACTTTCCATCTCTTCCTGGAGCATCCAAAACCCCTGATGTTCCGACTCTAAGAACAGAAGCCCCTTCCTCAACTGGGCTGTTCTCATTTGATGACTTTGTCGAAGGTATCTTCAAGTATCTCGAAATTTCTGACCTTCTTAAAAGCATTGTTCTGGCAATGCATCCCACTGTGAAAACTTTTTCGAAGCAATTGACATAAACATTGTAAGTTTTATAGAGTTTGGTCTTACTTTTACTTTACTGTTAATCTATTGTGCCAGGTGGCTATCAGGGTCTATCCGGGTGAAATTGAATACTTTCCGGACTCACTTCCCTAAATTGTACCGATAGATAGAAAAATTACAAAAGAAGATGGTGGAAAGGAATGTGCGATCATAAAAAAAAACTATAAATCATAAATAACAATTGAAAAAGCTGCATGAAGTTTTATTCTACGTTGAACCATAATTTTGATGTGGGGATAAAATGGAAGGAAAGGAAAAATAGCGAACCTTTCTTCTCGGGGTTAGCACCGTCCTGATTGTTCGGCTCAGCGTGGTTTAGGAGATAATTTGGCGTAGCTGCTCCGAGCTCGGCTGAAAAAGTTGGTGCAATTTCGATCGGATGCACTCGATTCGGTGTGTCTAGGTATCCATCGACGTCTCGGAAGTGTCAGCACCATCCACACTACAGTCGACTATGCGACGCAATAGATGGCAGTTTCGGCAGCCCAGCTGCACTGCTTTCTTGGTTAGCACTACCGGACACTTTGCCAATGTTGGCGCAATTTCGACACTAATTATTAAAACTTGGATTGGACTTAAATTTCCCACTGTTAGATGTTATGAATTTCGTTACCGAATAAGAGACTGATCCATGGGTTCGTCCCCCTTTTATACCAGATCCAGTACTGGCTTTGGGGTCCAGGCTAGGTGATGACGTGGATATCGGATGTCATCGCAATGGATGATGCTAGCCGTCAGTTGGTGTCAGGGAGTATGAGATTATAGCGAGTTCAAATTCAAATTTAAAAACATAAATAGAGGAAAATGGGCATCTGACACCAAGGGAATGGAAGTGGAATAGGATGTAAGGAAAATTCAATTTAATTTAAATATACTTCATGTTCGTTTATGACCGCAAATTCAGTAACTAATATTTTTGTTTATATAATTATATATATATATACATATATATATATATATATATATATATATATATATATATATATATATATATATATATATATATATATATATATATATATATATTATATATATATATATATATATATATATATATATATATATATATATATATATATATATATATATATATATATATATATATATATATATATATATATATATATATATATATATATATATATATATATATATATATATATATATATAATATATATATATATATATATATATATATATATATATATATATATATATATATATATATATATATATATATATATATATATATATATATATATATATATATATATATATATATATATATATATATATATATATATATATATATATATATATATATATATATATATATATATATATATATATATATATATATATATATATATATATATATATATATATATATACAGCAATTCCATGAAAAAAAGTTATACGATCTCTCAGAATTTTATAATATTCGGTAGGATTGTTCAACATCGAAAAATATTAGACCCGTATTTTTTTATTTCGTTATTAGACTGGACCTTTCTGCGTTAGACTGGTCCAAAAAATCGTGATTTTTCAAAATCTTCAATTTTCAAAAATTTATAACTCCTAAACCGTTTAACCGATTTTAGTCATTTTTGGCCATTGTATTGGTATTTATTTGAATTACCAAGCAAAAATACGAAACCTTTGAATATATCAATTTTTGTATGAAAAAAATACAAAACAAATAGTTTTTCTTGAATTTGACTGCGAGGGGCCTCAACGACTCCTTGTTTTAGTATTTTTAAATGAAAGAGCATTCAATTTTACATAACATATCAAAAAATTGGAGATGTTCTGCGAGTCGTTTTGGAGATACAATTTTTTAAATAATAAATCATTACTCTTCATTTTATACATCACCCGCCTGTAGAAACGATGAAGATGCATGGTAGATTACCATGCGTCTCCATCCAATCAAACCTATGACTAATGAAATCTATGAGTAGGTCACAGAATGTCAAGTAAATATTATATAATAAATAATATTTACTTGACATAATTATATAATATTATAGCAACTAAGACTAATGAGACTTTAGGTAGATATTGACAATTTGATTACCTAACATTCTTTTCGTTCACAGAGGGGCATTGGTATTATTATTTAAAAGAAGAACCGTTGATACGTATTGACAACCTACTGTAGATGTAGAATGTTTATCGACCTGTGAGACTGAATTGAATTGTTTCTCGGCTGTAGCGATCAGGTCTACTCGCTGACGGGAGGGAGTAGAGTGGAATTTCTAAAGCGGAGAAGCAGCAGAGTGAACAACATCTCTTTCATTTCATACTCGTCGCTCGCTTGCGTTATCTGTTATTCTGTTGCTTTCTCGCTTTAGAAATTCCGCTCTACTCGCTCCCGTCTGCAAATAGACCTGATCGCTATAGCCGAGAAACAATTCAATACCTATTGTAGTCTAGGCTGCAGTTCACTTCACTTGATCGTAGGTACAATATAAACATAATATAAAACACGGAAATTTATGTAAGAAGTTACCAGTTGAAAACAAAGTATCATATCAGAACAGTTATATCAAAGAATATCGTAAAATGAAACGTAAGCGTTCAATTTGTAGTGTTTGGGTGTTGAGTTCGTGTTCCAGAAAAATCAACGCAAAATTGTACGACCATGCTGTGGAAAAAAAGGTTAAAAATTGATGAGAGTAGCTCTTTCATTTTTGTCAAAGTTGCTACAAGAAATTGTATAGGCACATTGATACCATGACCGAAGAACCCATTACAGGACCATCCAGTATAGGCACTACAGGTATGTTATATAAAAGTTCATATAATTCTGTTTTAATTTGAATTCTTCTCTTGCAATTGTTACTGGAACATTTTTATTTTTACATTCTTTTAGAATCGTGCGAAGCAACCAGTCACGAAACAATTGCCCCTTGGAGGACTGTCCGGCATTGTTCCTTTTCCCTACCAAAGTAAATAATAAAATAGAAATTATTTGCATGATTTCCAATCAATCAATTTTTAATCAATAATTTGTTATATTTATTTACAGGCTCATTGGAAACAACCAGCTATGAATCGATCGGTACCACCAATAACACGTTTTTGTCTGACGATAATGAAATGCTAACACAGCTTAAGGATAAATTTAAGGAAACAAAAGATAGCAATGAGCGGTATAGGATTTTAACCACACTGCCCAAAAGTTGGTCTACATATAGGATTATGCAAGAGTTTGATGTTTCCCAATATATGGCCAACCAAGTGAAAGTATTACAACAACAGGAGGGAATAATGTCAGTGCCTAAAAAGAGGATTAGTAGAGCTTCGTTAGGAGAGGAAACGCTAATGCGTGTTCGTAATTTTTATAATAGCGACGATATAAGTCGTGTGTGCCCGGGAAAAAGGGATTATTTGATATCCAACAATGAAGAAGGTAGGATCTACATACAAAGAAGGTTAGTTTTATGCAATTTGCAAGAGGCGTACTCCATATTTAAAAATACTCATCCTGATATTAAGATTGGATTTTCGATGTTCGCCAGTAACCGTCCAAAACACTGCATTTTTGGCAGGAACAAGTGGCACGCATACGGTGTGCGTTTGCATTTACCACCAAAACGTTAAATTGATTTTTAAAACACTCCAAAGTAAACAATTACTTCCAGATGGTGTTCAGTCCTACCATGATATGTTTTCAAAAATAATTTGTCAAAATCCAAATGAGCATTGCTGGCAGCAATGTTGCGAAAATTGTCCGGGAATGCAAATTTTGGCGGTAGAACTTATGACCATTCTTAATAACGGTCACGTTGAATCATTACAATTTAAACAATGGCGTCAAGCAGAAAGATGCAGTTTGGACTTAGTTGAAATGGACACACAAGAATTTATTGATACTTTTTTAGAAAAATTACTCAATTTATTGCCACATAACTTTACAGCTGAGCGACAGGCAAAATATTTTAAACACGTGAAAAAGAAACAATTTAAAAGCTTACGGAGTGTATCTAATCTGTATTTTTCTTGGAGAATTATTCATTCGTTGTGGCAGGATGCAGTTCAAGGCTTTCTATTGGGCAAACGCTCAATGTACTATTCACCCTTGTTATATTGATTTTGAAGATGAAGAATCAAATGATTTTAAGTTTACCAGTTTTATTGTAATTGCTGATTTCACTAAACATAATCATGCCGTAGTGCGTCTTTTTTTGACTCAATGCATATTGTTCATAAAAAGTAAAAGTTATCACTTATAGAGAAAATTTTATTTCTTCTCAGATGGATCTGGAAGCCAATACAAAAATAAAATGACCGCTTTAATTTTGTGCAACATGCAAAAAGATTTTGGCATAGATGCCGAGTGGAATTTTTTCGCTACTTGTCATGGAAAGGGCCCTTATGATGCTTTGGGAGGCGTATTGAAAACGGAGCGTTGCGAAAGCCAGTTTGCCTGATCATCACATAACAACGGCCGAAGAACTTTATTCATGGGCTATTTCTGAACAGGCCTGAAACCATTGCCCATTTCAAGGAAAGATGCAAAAAGGGAAAAAAAAACAATTCCACCTGGTTTTCGCAAAGACGAATTCATACCCACTTTCCATTCTTCCTGGGGACATCGAAAACCCCGATGCCCCGATTTTAAGAACGAGAAGCCCCTCTCAAATGGGCTGCTCTCATTTGATGATATTGTCGAAGGCATCTTTAGGCACTCGAAATTTCTGACCCTCTTAAGAGCATTATGGGCCATATGCTTCCAACAGTGAAGACTTTTTTGAAGCAATTGACAATTAAGCGTCTTCCTTGCAGCTATCATTCCTTCGATGGATAATTTTCCAAATGAGGTCGGGAATTTGATCACTACTCCGGCAGCGGAATTGTCGGAAGTTGTTCAAATTGGAATCTTTTAAATTTTTAGCTCATAATACTAGTTTTTGATGCATTTATTTTGTGTATACTTTCCGAAATCGACTTTCCTTTCGGAAGTATTTCAATATTATTCGGCTTGATCGTGAGGATTCACGTGGAGGAGGAGTACTTTGCATCAAAGTACATTTAGTAGAGTGAATTTTCCAATTCCCAGGTATCGAGGTTGTCGCATGTCAGTCTGTCATAAAAAATAAAAGCCTCTGTATTGCTTGCATTCCTCCTGTGTTTTCACCCATTAATGGGTACGATTTTTTATTATTATTGTTATTCCTCCTGTGGAGCTTTTTTACTCGACTCTACCGTAAAACGGCGTCTACTCATTTAAAATGGGTAGACGTCGTTTTTTCGGTAAAATGGGCAAAATTTCCTCAGGGGGAATAACAATAATAATAAATCGTACCCATTAGTTGGGTAAAGGGAAGTTTACCGTGTAGAGCCTCTGAAGTTCTTTCAGATAAATTCCACGCTTGTGGCTTTTCACCATTAATGAATAATTTTTTGTACAATTTGCTGTCAGAGAAACATATGAGCTTCTCTCATGGAACCTCTACAGCTTCACGATTTAGCTACATGGGTCTCCCCAGGGATCATGTTTAAGCCCCCTTTACTACAATTTTTATGTCAAAAACATTGACAGTTATCTAAGTGACAACTGTACGTTGAGACAACTTGCAGATGACGGCGTAGTGTCTGTCACGGGACCCAATGGGGTCGATCTGCAAGGACCCTTACAGGATACCTTAGACAATTTGTCTACTTGGGCTTTAGAGCTAGATCATCGAATTCTCTACGGAGAATACTGAGTTGTTAGTTTTTTCTAGGAAGCATAACCTACTGAGCAGAAGAAGCTTCAAATTTTGGGAAAATTTTTCGATAACACATTCTATGTTCTTTAAATATCTTGGGGTCTGGTTCGATTCTAAGTGCACCTGGAGATCCCATATTGAGTATCTGAAGCGAAAGTGCCAGCAGAGGGTGTTTCCTCTGCCACAATTAGCAAGACCTGGTGGGGAGCTCATCCACAAGATCTTCTAACGTTGTACCGGACAACGGTTTTGTCGGTTATGGAATACGGTAGTTTTTGTTTTCAGTCAGTGGCTCGGTCGCACTTCATTAAACTGGAACGTATTCAGTATCGGTGTCTTCGTATCGCGTAAGGTTGCATGCACTCGACTCAAACCACGAGTCTTGAAGTGCTGGCTGGCATGTTGTCACTCTCGGATCGGTTTTCGGAATTATCTCTCCGGCTCCTCACCAGGTGTGAGGTTATGAACCCCCAGGTGATCGAGCATTTTGAGAAGCTCCTTGAGTTGATACTCAAACCCGCTTCATGACCTTGTACCATTTGTACATAACACAGGATGTCAGCCCTTCGCCGAACATTTCCAATCGTGTTTGCTTCTCCGATTTCGACAATTCGGTTTCACTTTGATTTATCCATGAAGCAGGAGCTTCATGGAATCCCAGAGCATCATCGTCCTATGATTGCTCCGGTAATATTTGCTGCAAAGTTTGGCCAAGTTGATTCCACTAATCGTTCTTCACTGACGGATCTTTGATAGAGGAGTCTGCAGGCTTTGGTATATACAATGAAATTTATAGCGCCAATCGTAAACTTCAAGCTCCTTGTTCCGTATATGTCGCTGAATTGGCGGCAATACACTTTACGCTAGAAATTGTTCCTCACTAACACCGGATCAGTATTTCATTTTCACGGATAGTCTCAGTTCTTTAGAGGCTATTCGCTCATTGAGGCCAATAAAGCACTCCTCGTATTTTCTCTGAAAATACAGGAGCTTCTAAGTGCTTTATCTTCGCGTTATTTTATCATCACCTTTGTATGGGTCCCATCTCATTGTTCAATTCCGGGCAATGAGAAAGCGGACTCGCTTGCAAAGGTGGGCGCTATGGAAGGCGATATTTGTGATCGACAAATCGCCTTCAACGATTTTTTCCTATTTTTCGTCAACAGTCACTCGTCAGCTGGCAGTATAAATGGAGTAAACGAGATTTGGGGCGATGGCAACATTCTATCATCCCGAAGGTGTCGAAGAAATCTTGGTTTAGGGGGATGGATGTGGGTCGAGACTTCATTCGTGTCCAATCGTCTCGCCTCATGTCCAATCATTATTCTTTGAACGCTCATTTATACCGGGTTGGGCTGAGCAACAGCAATCTCTGTGAGTGTGGACAAGGCTATCAGGACGCAGATCACGTTCATTGGTCTTGTACTGAACATCGTGGATTCAGATCGGAGCTTTATGATTCCCTTCGGGCTCGAGGTAGACAACCCAATGTGCCAATTCGAGATATTTTGGCTGTGCGTGATGAAACAGGAGTACATGAAACTCATTAATGTGTTTTTTACTTACATTAGCCTTAGATTGTAGTTAGTTTAACCTGTATGTTTATTATAAGTTATTTTTTATCGGTGTATGTGTGTGTGTTTTTTTTTCTTTTTCAAAAAATGTTCAAGTCAAAAGAAAACCATAAATTGTATAGTTATAAGTGTTTAGACAATTTAGAATTTAAAATTAATGTGTTATGTACACCAGACTTTCAATTCCACCACTCTTCCCATCCGTAAATTGTAATTCCTATTAACCTCGAGACGGCCGCGCGTAATCGGCTCTATCCTCCCAACCCGAATAAAAAAGTATAATAGATTGACAATAAAATGTATTGTAACCATTCAATAAAATCAATAAGTATCCACGGTGAATCCGTATTGTTCGCGACAATAAGATAACATTAGGACTTGCTGTTTCTACAATAGAATCAATTGTAAATTGAGACATCAACAATAAGAATTAGAAGTTGTTATGTATCTTAACAATAAAAAACATCACTTTTTTCTAAGAACAAATTTGAGCTAATAACTATTAATTATATTGTTTCACTATTGTTGAAAATTCTAGCATATGGTATTATATAGTAGATCTATTGTAGTTACAATATGTTTTTTTTATTTGTACGATACATGAACATAAAGATTCATGATCAGCAATAAAATTCTTTTGTTATTATATATTATTTAATTGTAATTGCTTGTCGTTATTATTTTTATCCAGGCGACCATTAATTATTAAATAAATTGCTCTATACTTACGTAATCGAATTTTGATTCTGTAGAATTACGGGAAAATTTTACCCATTTAATATTGAAAATAAGTCTACATCATGTATTAATTGCATCAATGGCCTACTTTGATTGACGACAATAAATAAATAAATAAGTAAATTCATAAAAGTATTAAATGAGTGAAAGCTTGTTTCTATAAATATTATAGTACGTAATAGTCGATCGAACAGCCGAATTCAATTGTAATTTTATGCTCTTTTTCAACAGCAAGAATTAGCTTAGAAGAGAGAATATTTTCATAACTGTTTCATAAAATCATTTATTAGCATACTGTGTACTAGTTTTTCTCAAGATATGATTGAGCATGGGGAAAGGGGAGATGCCCTATAACGCCATACAATCAAGCGATGAAATGGTGGCAAAAAATACGCCACGCAAATGTTGCAATCATTTCTTGAGAATCCGCATGATCCGGAAACGGAGATGTTGCCCATCTTGATCCACAAAGCTTTTTATGGAAATAAACAAAGCCGGCCGATTGTGTGCGAACGACTTGCTGCACACAGCTAGCTTGCTGAACCATATTCGATTTGCCATCATTGCTGTACCTGGATGTGCCTCGAAAGTTGAAACAACTGTAAAGGTGTCCATACCAGTCATTTCAACTTGTTAATGTGATTGAATAGCTACCATCTAGAACTGACACGGTTAGAATCTCTATCTGAGGAATCCACAAATCGTGTTTTTGAGTACCATTAGCCTTTTGAACTCCAATGTCACACTCAACAAGTAATTCACTAGTACTCATGCACATCTTGAAGCGAATTGACGTGGTGCTTTTTTCCCCACAATTTGTGTTGCATATTTCAAAGAAATAAAATCAAACGAAATTGCATGACTCGACATTTTATTTTTTTTTATAAATGCTAATTATATTTTTATGTCTTCCTGCAGAATTTTGGGGCAAAAATTGTTTGATATGTCCCGATGCATTAGTTACATTACTTGGAAGGCGAATCGTGGCAACGGGGGGACCCAGCGTTCGACCGATGTGCTGGTTCTTCTTGAGCCAAAATCGATATCAATTTTCTTCATGACTATCCAGCCGCTGGCTCATCCGTAGTTCTTGAAAACATAGCTTTTCGGTGATTTCACATTAGATCGTCAATTTTATATAACTGTAATCTTCACGCTGACGCGACGCTCGTCCCTATCTTGTGCACCAGTCTTTAGAATTCAAAAATTTTAACCGTCTACAGATGTTGCGCTTAGATGAAGGCCTACAAATGCTCAGTTTAACAAAATTCTGCTGATGAAAAAGTTCGACGCAAATGAATGTTTAAATGAATAAACGAATAAAACTATCCTTGGTGGTGCCATATCAACTATCAACTATCCCTGGTGGTGCCGTATTTCGATATACATTAACAAAATAGTATTCTATTTTAACTAAAATGTTCAACTTTATGTGAACTTTAGAGGGAAAATACAGTAAAAATTAATCATCTCGATTTCGAAGAAATTTGCCATCGTTTTGGCAATCTTATTCCACTTGGTTCTCAATTCATTGATGTTTTTGACGACACTGCCATTCACCTTCAGCTTCCTATCGGTCCTCTCTATCGGTCTGAGCTGGGGACAGTTTGGTGGGTTGAGTTCTTTCGGTATAAACTGAATCCCGTTGGTTTCATACCACTGTAGCACTGTTTTACTGTAATGACTGCTGGCAAGATCTGGCCAAAACATGACAGGTTCATTGTGGGATCTGATGAATGGCAATATACGCTTTTGGCGAGGTTCCGTTCTATACAGCTCTGAATTAAATGTCTTATTAGTGATGAAAACCTTGGTCTTCCTACCGCAGCTACAGATGCCTTGCCAAATCATGTATTTACGTGCAAATGTATCTGCAAACACAAACTTGAATTTGGCAGGAACATCTCCCCGAGCCGTAGCCAAGTAAATTTTTTGTCCCGCTAGCTGTTTGAAATCGGCCTTTACATAGGTTTCATCATCCATGAGGAGACAGCTATTGAATTTTGTCAACACCTGATCATACAGTTTTCTGACACGGATTCTGGCCAAATTGTTCTGCTTTTGATCCCTATTTGGTTGTCTACAGGCACGGTAGGACTTGAAGTCTTCCCGGAAACGAATCCGTTGCACGGTACTGCGTGCGGCGCGAAACTTGTTGCCCAAAACGCGGTCTGACATGTTGGGGTTTGCCTTAATGTTCTTGATGACTTTGTTCCGAAGTTGACGGTTGACAGTACCCGCCCGACGCATGCTTTGAGGCTTGCGATCCGTCGACAAAGTTTCTCTGTACTTTTTCAAAACATACGTGCGGTATTTCGGGGAAAACCCACCACTTTAGCAAGTTTTGGCCAAGACCACGAAGGGTTTTCCAAATGATTGCGCACAATTGTTTTTCTTCTTTCTTCTGCCATTTTGTATTTCTCTGAAACACGTTCGAACTGCACCGCGAAAAAAAAACTTCTGATGTTGTTATTGTTATAGGGAACACATAAGATGTCATAGTTTACAAATCCGAGAATTCTTACGCTGTATGAATTAAAAATGTTTGTTCCAATACTAAATGGGCCACACCTTACACTCCCATCAAACGCAGCCAAGGGCGAAATAAAAGTTTTGCAGCCAGTCAAGTGTATCGGTCAGTAAAGCTAGTAGTTAACTATGCGTACAATGACTAAATGTTCGTCATAGGCAAATCGATAGCCTTCAGACATCATTGTCTATGAGACTCATTGAAGAGTATTGTTGTTGAGGAATTCGAGTAAAGCTAAAGTGAGGTTAAACATCGTAGATGGCGTTCGGTAGAAAGTGTTTTGGGGCTGCCTCCGCAAAGTAATTGGTGATGAAAAAGAGAAGAAAAAGTTCCATTTGTCAGGAAGCCAATTCCTATAATGACTTATATCCTAAAATGTATCCTGTGTTTTTACTTCAACTAGATCCAAAATCCAACAATCAGCTTGACGCCATTGCTTGAATTGTAATGATTCAACAATTCATCATCTGCATCATTTAGAAGGAGAAATAAGCAGTGAACCAAGACTATCTGTTCAATGGAGCAATTTACACATAATTTTAGCCAACATTGTTGTTTAGGATTATTGCAAACAAAATTTAAACACAAATCATGATAAGTATCAACACTATCAAGAAGTAACTTTGTATCTTGTAGGGTTTCAAAACTTAACTTTACATTCTGATGGTAAATACATACACATACTGTACGAATTTAAATTTAATTTTGTACCTGGACGCTGGTGGGAGGGCCCAATCTCATGTTAATGATGCATTGGAGATAGCTGATTTATGATAGATGTCGCTAGGTCATTTCATTGCATGACCTTCTACTCTAATAAACCATTCATAAAAGAGCCACACAAAGTAGTGATAATATCACACTCGCTCCTCTTTCTATTTAATAGCCGCGTCGTAGCACGCATGTATACAGGCACTAAAAATGAGTGTGATATTGGCGGGTTGGGCCGCAAATCACTTAAAATTTAATCATAGATTGATTTATTCAATTTTGCTAACGTTAAATATTCAATTTGGGGTGGAAATTTGAACTGTGTCATAGAATTTCCTATGCAGTGGACTTCTAGACCGTGGCCATCAGTGTTGTGGTTTTGTGGGATGCGGAGGGCCCGTTTAGGAACTCAGAGTATCGTATCAATGGGGTTTGTCATAGGTGGGTTGGTTCAGAATGAAAAGGTGTGCTAGCGGCGGGCTTTGCCGCAATTTACGCCTAGACGAGGCAACAGTTTGTAGACGCCTGACATCAAGTAGTGAAGGGACACGACAGGAGGTGCAGTTTTCATTGGCGTGGCAATTCTTTCATTGTTGTTTATTCATTGATTGTCATTAACTAAACACCAAATATACCTTAATTGCAATTCTAATTCTAATTCTAATATGAATTATAATTTAAATATGTCGTATACCGCGACAGCCGACTTTCAAAATGTTGGAAATCTAGAGAGATCTTACTTTGATATAGAAACTTGCAGCGTAAAAACAACATGAAATTTACAGTGGCATCTCAAATAGCCTGGTCACATTGATACGAACTACAGGGAATGACTCTCTCTATCTTTTCGGGATGTGCCGTATATCATTGTAATGCGGAATTGTAAATTAACGATTTTATGATTTTCTTTTTGCTGAATTTTTAACCGGTCCAAAACGCCCTACCTTAACCACCTATCCTTGTTCCTTTCCATGGAGTTCATGTGGTCTGAATAGACTAGTTCGCCATTACCCCTCCTCCATCATCGGCTTTGGACTGACTTGCGCTCTTATTGCCGCACCAAATGCTGCAAAATGAAAATGAAAATGAAATGTATACATTTAAATTTAATTAATTTATTAATTAATGTTACTTAATACTTATGGAGACGCATGGTAGCCTAGTTGCTTGAAAACGCATGAGAGCCTTGAAGGAAAATATAGGACCTTAAATTTTAAAAAAACCATAGTTCCGAAACAACTTGGTCAACATCGCAGATTTTTAAATATGTTGTCCTTTGTCAACACAACAGCTGGTCGCACTGGAACGGTTTGGCAGGTGGAGTGGACTGTATTCGGCAGCAGCGGGTGAAGGAATCAAGCGTCAGTCTCAATCAACTCTTTGAACTCTGAAAAGAGCTGACTGACGTTGTTCCAAGTCACAGACGGAAGATGATCGGGAATGATGAAAACAGCAGGCTACATCAAACAACTTTTATTGTCTCTCTTCTTTCTATAATTTTGCTTCTGCTTCTGTTGCTGCTGCTGCAAACGGGTGCGTTGTTGGGATAAAACTGATGAAAACTGATAAAAATAGACGAAGCACTCCGTGCGCTTTGATGTGTCGGTTGCTGACTGGTGGAAAGGCTTATGAATGATAGTAGAGGTGGTTGGTTCGCGCCGTTCGTATTGGTTCTTGAGTTTTGCATGGTGCTACTTTCCGCGGAGATGGAACACATCAAACAAAGAAATACATATGTATTCAATATTCTCAAATTGAAACTGATTTTCAAACACCAGTTTGAACATTATGATTGTTATGCGGAGTTGTTTAAGAAGGAAATAATTTCTCAGTCATTTTTGCTAGAACAAAGACGTGAAGAGAAAGTATTGATAGTTCCTTTCTAGCACGGCGTGTTAAGTGCCGGGACGCTAAGGGTATTGTAAGGCCGCCCAGCAACTGCTGTGTCAGACAGTTCGCGAGTCGGCATCGGATATCGCCATAATATCCGACCCATACTGCATCCCGGCCGGCAACGGCAACTGGGTTGCGGACAGGTCCAATATGGCGGCATTATGGACGACGGGCAAGTACTCGGTTCAGGAGATTGTGTCTACCACAAACGAAGGCTTCGCGGTTGTAAAAGTGAATGGAGTGTTCTTCTGCAGCTGCTACGCACCGCCAAGATGGTCGATTGAACAATTTTCCAATATGCTCGTTCGTATGACAACTGAGCTAACTGGCCTAACCCTGTTGGTAATAGCGGGGGACCTCAACACTTAGGCGCTCGAGTGGGGAAGCCGCCTTACCAACTCCAGGGGCCAGATTCTTCTGGAGGCCTTGGCTAGGCTCAATGTGGACCTAGCCAACGTAGGTACCAAGAGTACCTACCATGGAAACGAAGTGGAATCGATAATTAATGTAACTTTCAGCAGTCCTGGGCTGCTTAATAACTGGACGGTGGATGATGGCTACACCCATAGTGACCACTTGGTGATTCGTTATTGTATCGCCCACAATACAAGGCAACGTGTGGAAGGAGGAGCATCCACTCGATTCGCCCGCAGATGGGAGACGTCCTACTTTGACGTAGAGACATTTAAAGAGGCGCTTAACGGGGAACGAATCTTACGTGAAACCTAGGAACCTTGCGGTGAACGTTCCATACATGAGCGTGCGATGCGACCATACCGAGGGAAGTCAAACCGAGAAATGGAAGATCGCCGGTGCATTGGTGGACACTCCGTTAATTTTCGCCGATCGCCGACCTCCGAAGAACATGCCTTCGCGCAAGACGGAGGATGCAAAGAGCGCGGTCCGACGCCGATAGAATCGAGCGTAGAGGGGTGCTACTCGCTAAAGAGGGAGATAAAGGCCAGCAAGCGAGCCTGCTTTAAGGGCCTGTGTCAAAAGGCCAATACGAATCCGTAAGGTGACGCCTAGCAGTCATAGCGATGGAGGGATGGGTTGCCCAGCCGAACATCCGTAACCACGTGGGCATTGATAACGGCACAACGGGGGCCGGAGATGAGGTGGCGGTGACGAATGACGAACTCATTGCGATAGCACCGGATGGTATTCCGAACCTGGCCATCAAGACGGCTATCTTGCTAGATCCCGAAATGTTCAGGGTGGTGATGCAAAGGTATCTGAACGAGGGCGTCTTTCCGGACGCCTGGAAAATTCAGACCCTAGTGTTGCTACCAAAGACAGGGAAGCCACCAGGAGATCCATCGGCATATAGACCTATATGTCTGTTATATACAGCGGGTAAGGTGCTCGAAAGGGTAATCCTCAACAGACTGACAAAATACACGGAGGGTATAGGCGGTCTGTATAACAATCAGTTTGGCTTCCGTAAAAGGAAGTCGACGGTGGATACCGTTCTGTCCGTCACCAAGACGGCCGAAGTGGTAATCCACCGCAAGAGGCGAGGAGTCCGCTACTGTGCAGTGGTCACCCTTGACGTGAAAAATGCGTTCAATAGCGCCAGTTCAGTAGCTATCGCCGACTCGTCCCCACGCTTTCAGTTTCCTGGGTACCTGTACAAGATTCTGGGAAGTTATTTCCAAAATCGCGTACTGGTGTACAATACTGAGGTAGGCCAGAAACGTGTTCAGATCACCGCAAGCGTCCAATAAGGTTCGATCCTGGGTCCGGTGCTACGGAACACGATGTACGATGAGGTACTAAGGCTTGAGTTCCCGAACGGAGTGAAGATCGTCGGGTTGGCAGACGACATCACCCTAGAGATATGTGGTGAATACATTGATGAGGTGGAGCTTACGGCCTCGCACTCCATTGGCATTGTTGAGAGATGGACGAGTTCCAGGAAACTCGAGCTAGCCCATCATAAGTCAGAGGTCACGGTTGTTAACAACCGGAAATCGGAGCAACATGCGACGATTAGCGCAGGTAACTGCACTATTGAATCGAAGAGTTACTTGGGGGTTATGATCGACGATAAGCTGTCCTTTGTCAGCCACGTCGATTATGCCTGCAAGAAAGCCTTTATGGCTTTATCGGCATTAGCTCGCATGATGTCGAATATCTCGGTGATGCAAGGGAGTAAGCGTAAACTCCTGGCCAGTGTCGCTCTGTCCATACTTAGGTACGGCGGGCCACCATAGATCTCCGCCTTGAGTACCAAGAGCTACATGAATAGGCTAGAGAGTAATGCACAGGCTTATGTGCCTAAGAGAGGTAAGTGTATACCGAATGGTATCACGCGACGCGGTCTGCGTCCTAGTGGGGATGATGCCAATAGACATCATCATAAAAGAGGATGTAGATTGCTTCGAACAACGTGGAACAAGAGGTATTCGAAAGACCACTAGAGCCGCATCTATGGTTAAGTGGCAAAGGAAATAGAACAACTCCACCAAAGGTCGGTGGACCCACCAACTAATCCCGGAATTACCCGGGTGGGTTGGTTGAAGTGAACTTCCACTTAACGCAGATTCTGTCAAGCCATGGCTGCTTTAGACATCACATCTGCACATATATGGGCATGCACAGTCCTCCGCGTGCACCGATCTGAGGATTTGCGGAAACCGCAGAGCGGGATTTGAGGAAACCGCAGAATATGTGTTCTTCGCATGTCCTCGCTTTGACGGTGCCGTAAGCGGTCTCGAAACGACTCCGGATGACCTGGTCCAGAGGATGTGCCAAGATCATCTGGAACGCGGTATGCATAGCAGCCTCCCAGATTGTCCTCCATCTCCAACAAAAAAGGCGAAACGACCAACGGCAGTTCGGCAGGTAGTTAGACATAGTGGGTGGTTAACTAGCACAATTGCCCCCTCCCCGAAGTAATACCGACAGGTGGTTCCGGAGAGGGTCCAGGGCTTAAGGTGCGGGTGGGTTTTTAGTGGGTCGAGGAGTTGGCACCCTCATACCCACACCCTGAGTTCTTCGGGAGTCTGGTTGCAGATTTTCCATCTCATCTAAAAAAAACCTCTCAATTTTCAATACTTCTCACTTTACAAAACCTGCCGTACATTGACGCAACTATCAACACTTTCTCTTCATATATTTCATTCTAGCTAACTTTACTATTCACTCTTGGGGCCCCATGGTGATGAGCGAACATTTCCTTCTACATCATAAACGTTACTCCATGTACGGAGAATACAAACATAACAATTACAGTATTAAAACTTATGTTTTAAATTTACCTGCAATTTTAAAATATCAAATACATCTGTGTTTCTTTGTTATTATGCTTTGTTGACTAAAGACGCTATAACTTTTTTTTCCAAGCTTTTGATCTTTTACTTAACGTATACAAAAATCAGCGATATTGATCGAGCCGTTTCTGAGTTATGATTTTGTTTGTAATTTACCAAGTCTTATATTTTCCATCAAGGCCCTCATGCATTTTCAAGTAATAGGCTACCATGCGTCTTCAGTAACATTAATTAATAAATTTGGTAGTTCTTATTGGGCTCAAGGATACAATTAAATGATGCAGATGTTGAATCATTACAATTTCAAAAAGATTATGTATAATGATCCTGCATCATTTTAGAGCGACTTAATTTTCTCAATTTTAAATACATCATACACTCAGTAGCAAAAAAAAAGCCGAGCAAAATTTTGCTTCCATAAACCGTCATTTTAAACCTTCTGTAACTTTGTCAATTATCAATATATTTGGCTGAATTTTTGAGTTTATGGAAGCAAAATTTAGCTCGGCTTTTATTTTTGCAACTGAGTGTATAAAACAGTCATTTTTGGGTATTTACTTCCAAACTTGTTTTTATTAAACACAATGAATACATACATTATTGCTTCAGATAATGTTTCAATTTCACAGATGTTTCCTCTTCTGAGAATTTAAGTCGTTTTGAGATAATACCTATGTATTTCATTTTCAGGTTTACACTCTGTACTAGGGGGACTCCTTTTGAAGCCCCATCAACTTTTTCAGAGAACCCTCCTGGGTCTCCAAATACGCAACTCTGTTACTTGGAGAGTAACCTTCTGAAACTCTCTGTCGAAGATTAAGGGAGCACCCTTCTGGGGTCCCGGAGATGAACCAGCCTGAGGCTGAAAATCTCCTTAATAAAGAAAAAAAAAAAAAAAAAAAAAGAAATTCGGGTTTAATTGAATGACTTCACCACCCGGGACACCGCCAAATGATAGAATACCAGTTGTTTTCCGATCCATCTCTGAAACGCAGTCAGATTTTATTCGACGACGCACATCATTTTTTGGCCGATCTGCTCTTGTTGCGATGCCATCTCAATAACCTGTTGACCGATTGTGATGAAATTTTGTCAACGTAAACATTACACTAAAACATGCATCAATCATCAATTTTTAATCACACTCTAAAAAGTTACAAGCTAATCATTGTGTCTGATTTTTATCGAGTACTGTCTTTATGTGCAAGTAATGTAAGAAAATTCTACATCCTATTATTGCCCCTTCTTTAGCACGTCGGAAGTGTTCAACAAATCAAAGCAATGACGTCCAATTATTCATGTTTATTGTTTATTGGTTGGTGAAATCAACAGGCTCAATGTAAATGGTTTAGAATGCAGCGCAATTAAATGATATGATATGATATAAACTACCACCCATTGTAGGACGGAAACTAAGTCCGACAACAATAGGCGCTCCTCTCTGTTTGACTTGATCAAGCTGTAATAAGCCCTGACTGTCCCTGATTGTATGAAGAGTCAAAAACGGATTTGGTAGATCGATTGGCAACATTACTTATTCGTATCGACGGGGATATAAAGAGTCTACTTCCAATAATAAGATTGAGCAATTAACCAAAAAGCGAGCTTTGTAACATGAGGATGCCCCAATTAGCGGGAAGATGAGCCCGCCCACTATTAACAAACTGTTTGCAATGGGGAGTTGGCATTCCTATTCTCCCCATTCAGTCTGCTTCAATCGGGTGCTCTGATGGTCCTTTCCATAAGTATATATTTATATAAGAGAAAAATACTACCAGCATACCTGGTATCTATCATATATGACCCTCGTTTAGTTGATGAAAAAAAGGTTTAATACTGCTTTCTGAATAGTCCTGGTATAACCTGAAAATCTAGAAAGTCATTTTTATATCCTTAAATTACAATACTGAATTGTAATGAATTCCGTGAGCACTACTGCCATCTGTTAAGTACAATGTGACATCCGATAAACTGAACAGACTTCGTTCGTGCTTAAGCGCCAAACACTAGATAAAAGAACATTCGTTTCATAAGTGGTATCAACTGTCAACCATTAAGATTGAACGTTAAGTGAGTGCTCGATGAATAGCTTATGAGGGTTATGTCTATTTGTCTGTGATTTCGCGATTATGCACATCAAGGATCAGACCCCAATCGTCGAATGAGAAGAATTGTCGTGAATGTAAAGTAATATCGGTTCGGGTTTCAATATGACTGCACGACTGAATACAGCGACCTGCCGTGTGATTGGGCCCATGGATGCGAGTTTTCCGTATTGCAATTCGCTAAAGATTTGTCCGGAGATGCCAGAACTGTGTTGTGTAGGAGGCAAAGAGCCATTGCATTTGCTTTGCGATAAATTACCATAATCATGACATTTCTTGACTAATGCACACAAATACAACGGTTGCTTTCATACGACGTCATTCGGTGTGAATAACGTTGAAGAACGTGTTAAGGTTGTTCAAGGCGCAGACGGACACTCAAGCTCGAACAAAACTATTTAAAATTGTTGTGTATAATTTGAAATCTTATTACGTTGGAATTACCTTGCACAGTAGCGCCGCCTAGTCAACATATTGCTACATTCAATCTAACTGTTTGACTGGCAACCGATTTTTCTCTTACCAATAAAAACAAATCTTTGGCGCCATCTGTTAGGTTATTGCTACTTGATATCTTGACGGAATCCACGTTTTTACACAGGTAAATTAGATGAAGTCGAACGTCTGTCTGCGTTCAAGGTAACTTCGTATCACAAAAGTCTTTCAATTTCTATGGACCAATTTCAAATTGCCATCTACAGGGTAAATTTACAATCGTACCGGATCATTATTGCCGGCAGGGAATGAAACAACATTTTCTTCAAATATATTTCGTTGCTATTCTGATACTGAAATTGATTACCGTTGTGCAATTAATCGTGCTATGAAACGTTGGAGACTTGCAACAACTTCTTTGCGAATATGCTCGGCTATTCAAGACAGCATTGTAAGATATACCTAAAGACGACCACAAAATCACCATAAAAGCGGATATATGCCCCACTGTTTGCCATTATCGATGGAAAAATCATATTGCAATCGTTGGTGAAAATGTTGAATCGTGTGACGCTGTCCTGAAGCGTCGTAATTATGCACAATTGTAACGTGTTTATGAGACCCATCGCTGATTGCAGCATCTCCTAATGCTCTGCCATGGAGAGGGTGGATATAAATAATCAAATCAGGATGATCAAATCACGCCTTGAGTCAGGATGTTAAGAATCGGAAATGCTCGAAATTATGTCAATAAATAAAAAAAAGAAAGTGGAACGAAGTTCGTTGGGCCAGTTGTAAATTATAAAGCAGGCCGAAACACGATCGGTAACACAATAGAAAAGTGTTAATAGCACTCAATCGCTTTAAACAGTTATAAGACATGTGTCTATCTTTTGTCACTTTTTAAAACTTTATTGCTTAAAGTCCTGAATAATTGAACCAAATGCTAGAAATATTTCCAATCGATTGATGCACAAAATTAGTAAATTCAACAAGCAATAAATGAGTTAATAACGTTCAAATGCTGAACACTTTTCGGACCACGCTCACTATTTTAGATTTTTTTTTAAATTTTGCCGATATTTTGTCGGAGGATGTTATTGAACATCAAAACTATAACTCGAATGGCCGTAGGAGTGATTTCAAGAATTGTCAATTTAGAAGAAACGAATTGTGAAGTAACTTCCATCACTACGGAGAGCGAAAAAGTACCACTTCACTACTGGCTTGTAAAGAGAGCAAATAAAAGCATATGTTTTTATTATTAAAGTGTATAATAATCTAAATTACATAGAAATTTAGGACCTATGTCATACCAACTAATAAACATTTTCACTCTCTGATTAAGCCTTTCTCTACCCTATTTATATACTTGAGTTGTAAACCATTTGTTGTCGATTTTATTTCTTGATTGCATATTCTCTCCTTTCAGTTCTATATGGAAACATTAAAAATATTGTCTAAATCACCATCCGCCGAATGCAAACATTCCAGTAGGGAAACTTCTCCAAATCGTAAGTACCTATTTCCTATATACAAAGAGGTATTTTATCACATATACTAGATTTCATGGGCACCTTAAGCGGATGCCCAAGTTCAGCACATCAAATAACAATAACATTACAAAGTATGTATTCATTCAAATGCAGTATTTATCCATAGCACTACATGCTCCATAGCTTTAAAATCATGATAGTAACGATAAACGCAAATACAGAAGTTTGCTGGGAAATGGGTTGACCGAAAATAATCAGGACTTAATGAGCATCCAACTTAAAGCCTAGTAGGCCCCTGAAAAGTAATGAAAAAGGAAACGAAATGCTTAATAAATTTCTTGACCCAGTACGTAGAATAGCCATTAGGTTCATTAGGCTAGAGGATAAAATATCGGGAGCCAATATGAACTTGCCGGAACCAGTCGAACATTATTGTTCTTATTTCATCTAGATCAACAGATTTTTATCCAAATTCACATTGAAAAGATTAAGTTGATCAATATTATATCTGAAAGTTTCCTGTTGATTTCAATTCTGTGAAAAAAATTAAAATGTCAAAATTTTACATTGTCACTTTTGTCCGATTCAGCAAGTGCTGGTGAAATTATCTTCAGTTGCGACCATCTGGCGATCCGGACAGCAAAATCCTGTCAGAATACGAAGGACAAATAGTTGCGAGCGGAAGTGGAAGACGAAGGGCTTCGACAAGGAACTCTTTGTGGAGATACTTCGGTTCGACAATGAACTCTCGATACGGAACGCGGATGAGTTGAGGAATACGTTAGTAAGCGCATGACGCAACAATGCCGATGAGACTGAAGCAAAGGAACAAGCGTCGCTCAGCCTACTGGTGGAATGGAGTGCAGCTACAGCAACCTCCGCGTTAGATGTCTCAGAGCCAATGTACGTGTCCAGTAGAGCTGAAACCGCAGCAGACAGAGAGGGGTGTAGCGTGGAGTTCGAGCTGCTAGTGTCGAATTAAAACGAAAGATTATACTGAGCTAGACGAAATGCTACAAAGAGCTGTGCCGAGTCGCTGATGCGAACCCTTTCTGTGACTTGTAGATTGTTGTCGTATGGGGGGGTTTTAAGGCTGTGGTCTCGAATGGATGGCTAAAGAATTATCTCAGAAAAAAACAGAAATTTATCGGAGATGGATTTTTGGCGAATAATGGTGTGAAAAAATCGACCGCAGGTGAGGTCGAAAGCGAATGCAGAGTGTATGCAAATCTCGAATAGAGCAGCTCGGGTAGTAGTTGAGAGAGGATTCTTAAAGAGGAGAAGGCACCTGGATCGAATGGAATCTCCGAATGTGGCTTTGGAAGCGGAAGGATTCAGGTATTTCCCCACATGTCTAGGATGTGCCGCAGAAATGTTCAGAGACTGGCCATTTCCTGGATAGGTGGAAAATACTTTAGTTTTAAAGGCTGCCGAAGCCAGGAAAGCCTCCCATGGAGTTTGCATCGCATAGGCCTGTTCTGCTTGCCGGATACGCTCAAGAAATCTACAGGGAGCGAATACAGGCTATCGAAGATGGCCTCGGGTTTCTGGCAAGGGAAGTCTACGGTGGATGGTCTTGGGACAGTGGCTGGGCCGAGAAGGGAGAGGCGATCGATATTGTTTTTTTACAGCACGATTGACGGTAAGAACGTCTTCAGCACGCCGCCAGCTGGGAGGGCATTTGTTGATTTGCTGCGAGAATGAGGGTTCCTGATTACCGTAGCCCCGAGGCGCGGGCAGATGTGCCCGAATGTGATAATCGACTACCGGCTGAGCTTCTACAGCTACGAAGATTATACCGGCGGTGACAGAACATTACCCCGGTAGCCAGAATCATGCCGGGAATAGCCAGCAGATTACAGTGGTGTCTATGACAGTGTATCATCATCGATACCGAGATACGGAGTGCCAGCCTGGGTTGCAGCGCTGGGAATCAAGAGCAACCGGGCGAAGTTGAACAGGCTAATAACCATGCGAGTCGTGAGTGCATACAGAACTATTTCATCGGAGGCAGTATGCGACATTGCCGGAATGATCCCGATTAGCATCACTCTCGCGGAGGACACTATCAGCGGACAAATATCAAAGGAGTAGCTGGTGGTTGCTAAGTGAAGAGAAAAGATAAGAAGCACAATGAAAAACAAACGAGAGGTGTAAGAAAGGATGAAGGGCAAAGAGGCAAGAAAGATGGAGTAGGAAAAGTAAAGTGGGAGATCAATAAAAGTTTTGTTGAAATCTGCGCTTTGTGAGTTGGTGCGTTTATCTTTTGGTGTTGGTGATCCGCCTTTTCGCATATGGTAGTTTGGCTCTACCGACACGGGATATTGCAACTACAGATAATCGTCTCAAGTAGTGAGCCAATTCAAAATGTTTAGCTTGGTATTGATGTATGTATGTATGTATGGTAGCCACCATCCCTTCTAGCGCTTGGCTTGGATGCAGCTCCACTTAATAGCAAGATCAAATTGAGCCACCGATCTGAATTCACAATATCGCTGTATGAAGGGCCAAAAACGGAGGGATGGACCCGTAAGCAGAGACACTTACGTGAAATCCACGGTAAATTAAGAATCTCCTTCCAACGATACGATCCAACAAATCGAATAACCCAAATCGCAATACTTATTAAGCTTTCTACAGGATGGCTTGTTAAGAAGGGCGCGTCACCCTCACTGAAACTGTTGGAGTAGAATTCGCAGCATCACAATCAAATCGATAGGATAAAGAAAATGATACTGTTTATTCCCTCCTAGACTCAGGCAGTCAATCAAACCATCGTCCAGTTTCAGCTTGAATGATACCCTGATGCTCCCTCCCAACCCAGTATTTATTATATATAATGTAAATAATATGTCATAATATGCAATAAATGTAGTATGTATTAAAGCAATGAAATAAACAAGAATATTTAATAAAAATATGTCATAGTTGAAATCCGTCATCCTGTAATTTTAATATGGTTATAAATAAAATAAAATGATGAAATAATTAAAATAGTAATAATAGGCATATGATAATAATGTGCTGCTTGGTACCTCTTGACAGCTCCATCATTGGTAGATGAATATAACTCCGGAATGTGAAGGTTATTTCGCAATTAAATGAAGTATAAATATCCATGAAACATTTAATTATACACTAAACAATAAAAAATATATATTTATTTATGACATATGGATAAACAAAATCAGCAGAATTGAGAAGCATTTATTAATTATAATAATATCCAATGATCTGAATTAATAAGAGAACTTTTAGCTACAGTGCAACAATTGCTATACTATCTGGAATAAACTTCCTTGTAACCTTGAAGAAGATTTAATTATTATTATTTATTTATTTCTATAAAAATCTTAATATGAATTAAAATTTCCTACTGAGCCCATAAAAATAAACAAAAACTAAGCAGTCCAAAAATTAGAAAGGTCTCACCGCATTTTCGGGAACACTGCCGGATCTCATTTAGCAGCTGTTGTCGTTGCTGCCATTTTGAATATGTTCTCAATAAGCGACTACAAACACACACCCACAGCTCATGCTACTCATCATCATCTAGCACATCGGGAATGCTAAATATAACGTTCTTACCAGCATTTTTTTCCATACCCATTACCCACACTGTCACATTATCCAGACCCGCTCTCTCCCCAAGGAAGGCAAGTGATTTTTGAATGTAGGGTCTGGCGGGGCAAGATGGGTCAGTGGCTTTTTTGAGGCTGAATTAATTCTTTATGGTATGTTCATAATTTTGCAAGAAGAAGAATGCATTTCTACAACTGGGACACATGTTTTCATCACAAATTTTCAAATTTATCATGCTTAAAAAATAAATATTTTTTACAGCTATGTTCCTTAAGCGAAACACGTTAGCAATAAAACGTGTTATCTTATTGTTAAATGTGAGAATCAAACAAAGTTTGTATTTCATAGGCGATATTACTCCTTGTGATGACTAGAGTACATGTATTCACCCAAGTTCATGTATTTTTTTTTTCATAATTATTCGTTTTTTGTTATAAGTTGTTGATCGGGGCAAGATGGGTCACCATCACCGGGGCAGCATGAGCCACTTTGACAGACTATTTTCTTTGTTTACTTTTCGATTTTGAGGTTAGCTTCTTGGCGTGGTCGGTGTTCGTACAGGAAAAGAAAACCGTAGTTTCCGCGAGTGAAATGGTCCGCAAATACATACGAAAGTCTTCCCGCGGTTCGTGGACGGCGGAAGACTTGGAAACAGCTTTGAAGAAAGTGCAAAACGGTGTCGTAACTGTGAGGGAAGCGTCGGCGTCTTACAACATTCCGCGTGAAACACTGCGACGCCGAATAGAGCAAGTGAAGAATGGTGTTTCCGTACCGAAAAATCTCGGTCGTTTTGGCACTGTTTTCCCCCCGGAACTGGAAGATGAACTTGCTGGACATATTATTTTGATGGAGAGCCGATTCTTTGGCATGAAGACATATGATGTGAGGCACCTGGCCTACCAGCTTGCGGTCAAAAATAATTTGCCAAACAACTTCTGCAAGGAGACGGAGCTTGCGGGGGTAGATTGGCTGAATGGATTCATGACGCGTCATCCTGAGTTGTCCCTGCGTACACCAGAGAAAACGTCGATCGCCAGAGCTAGGTGCTTCAACAAACCAACGGTGGAGCAGTTCTTCAAAATGCTGGAGGAGATAATTGATGAAACTAGTTTCCCCCCTCATCGAATTTACAAAATGGACGAAACGGCAATAACAACCGTAAGTTGGTCTCAAAATCGCAAATAGTTCATCTTACAGAAGTTTTTTTTTTCTTAAGGTTCAATCTCGAGCGACGAAGATTCTTGCTAAAAAGGGAAAGAAACAAGTCGACGGAGAGAGGGATTCTCATCACTGCTGTTATTTGCCATTCTGCGACCGGACATTATGTGTCCCCGATGATGATCTATCCACGTGTTCGTATGAAGGACGACCTGAAAATCGGAGCTCCCACCGGAACATTGTTTCGAGCTCACCCTAGTGGCTGGATGTTAGCAGATCTTTTTGTGAACTGGTTCAAGCTCTTCATCCAGCATACCAAACCTACAAAGGAAGACCCCGTGCTACTAATTCTCGATGGACACGCGTCGCATACTAAGAATCTGGAATTCATCGAATTGGCACGTGACAACTATGTCACAGTTGTTTCACTTCCGCCGCACTGCACGCACCGCCTTCAGCCTCTTGATGTGGCATTCATGGCTCGTTTGAAGAGCTACTGCAACAAAGCCATCGATAATTTTCTCCGAGTAACACATGGACAGGCTGTACGCCTGGTGAATGTTGTGGCTCTTTTTGGTGATGCATATAGACTGCATTGATGGCTACTGCACTGCTGAGAATGGATTCCGCCGAACCGGTATATATCCGCTGGATTTCAAAGGTTTCAAGAATGAAGACTTCGCCCCATCGGAAACATCAGACGTGTTTCTAAGCGCGCCGAATAAACTTAGTGCATCGAAAAAGCAGCCAACGAGTTCGGGAGAGCTACTAACAAATCCGGAAGAGCGACCAAGGAATTTGGAGGACATGAATCTTAGTGGATCTGAGGGACTGCTAATTGCATCACAAACATATCAGGATGAGCCTTCGAATGAGATTGTGAATTCATTGGGTTTGACGAAGATTCACATGCACCGATGTTTATGAAGCAAACTCCGAAAATCGACCTGCGGGAGAAAGTTGTGCTTAAGAAGCATTCAAGACTGTGAACCGAAGGTGAGCTTTCGACCCAGTGACATCATGCCTCTGCCCCAGCAAATTCAACGATCCGTTCAAAAACGAGGTAGACAACCCGAAAAAGCAGCAGTTCTTACTAGCGACGATTTCGTGAGCGTTCTTCGATTCAAAAAGTTGAAGAAAGAGGATACTTCCGTGACCATTCCTCCGTTGGCGGATCCAAATGGTCGTAAGCGTCCAGCAACTATGAGGCCCAGCATTAACAAAGAGTCCTTCGGCTAGCTCAACTATCCGTAAGCGTGAGGTATCCAAAACACTAAGAGGCAGTAGATCTGTAAAAGTTCAGCGTAAGGAGTAATTCAACTGCAATTTAGTCGCAAGTGTCCAATTTTCGCAAATGACTGAATTAATATCAACAGCAGTACAATGATGGTGACATAATCGTGGTGTAATCATCATGTTCACAATTACTGACGCATAATAAATTATGATTTTGATGTTTTAGACAGGTGACCCATCTTGCCCCGTCGTTTTTAGTGGTTAAAATTTGATACTTTTTTAAAACTTCATGAAAAATAGAAAAAATGATGTTTTCTGTAGTTTTATTGCTCAGACCCAAAGAAAACGTTTGAAACTAACTGAGTGCTACAAAAACTTTACAAAAAACAGCATAGACTTTGAGATATTGGTGGTTTGTCATAAGTGATCCATCTTGCCCCGTCATACCCTAAAGTATTGTAAAAAAAAAGTGTATCCACCCCATATAATCGCGTTTTAATACAACTTATGGCGTACACACTTAGAATTATATGCCGAGTCTAATCTTTTCGAAACCGAGATCCGGCACAGCCGACAGTCGGTTTCGATCTCGGCTTTTTTATGTTAACCGATAATCTCGGTTTAGGTCAAACTGAAAACTTATATAGTTAGCTGGGATTCTCGGCATGAGTAAACTGACATATCGGTTAAAATTCGAAACAAACAGAAATGAGGTTAACTGAGATTTCGGTCAAATTTGTTAGTATTCGAAATTTTGAATTAGATTTTCATCGAAATATTGAATATTTCATGCCTATAGGCAATACCCTGCAAATATGGTGTTTGCGTCAAATGCGACTGGTACAAGCACAGCGATCTAGATGGGCGGATCAGGTAAACCAAGACTTGGAGAGCGTGGGGCGCAACCGGGGATGGAGACTGATTTATCCAATCACTCGTATATTTAAAACGATTCTAAGAATTAAATAAACTGTCATGCACTAAATATTTCTTTCTTGATTTACTAATAACTAAGACCACTATATAGTTTGCATCCGTCCAATGCAACGGCTCAAGCTAGACTGACTAGCCCTTTATTTCCAACGGACTCTGCGTCTCTTTTCATTTGATATAGATGATTACCCACTAAATGTAAGCCAATCAGAATAGGGTAGACACTACAGAGACAAGCAGCAATGAACCGGGTGAATCGGCGTAGAATTGTTGACGAGGTTTTATCATTGTAATTAATGCAGTGCCAATAAATGTATGTTTTTTCACTGTTCCACAAACAACATATGACTTACTCCACTTGAGAATGAAAAACAATATGGCGCATGGCGGTTGACAGACAAAAGCCGAGCCCGGCTTACAATACTGCTAAACCGATATTTCGGCATGATAGGCAGCTGAGGTCGGTTGAAATTTGGTTTCCGTTTGTGCTCGGCTCCTAGTGTTGCCGAGAATCGGTTTAATTATGAAGTTATCCGATATTTCAGTTTCAAGTGATTTTTTTGCCGAGTTATCAGTTAAATATTAAAATGCCGAGTGAATTCAGCTAAATGTTTAACCGAGGCCGTGAATAATTTTTTTAAGGTGTGTATTTTCATTGATTTGTTATTATCATTTGCTCAACGTTGTATGATAGCAATTTCCACGTTAGTCGGATACTAGGTTGAAAATAAAGTTTTTGTGTACTGTATCGGTAAAAATATCTAAAAATTAACTAATATAAATTTAGCATGTAAATCCAACTACCTTTCGTTTAATCAATTATAAACAGTATAAAACACTGTCCCAACACCATTCAACTTGGTTAATCACTTGAATAATTTACAGTTCATTTTCAAAACACCGTAAACTAGTGTAAAAAATTTCTTGGAGTTTATATAATCTTTTTTTTTTTACAAAATTGTTATTTACCTAGATGCAGCTAAATATATCGTCAAAATGTTAAATATGACTAGATATGAAAGAAATAATTTTCTGAATATTTACAGGACATTACTTTACAGCCAATAAATGTGAATGAGCTAGTAAGTAGTAAATTAATGAGCGATGAATAAACGATATCGAAAAAGGCAGCTCAATAAATGTCCCATAGTAGGATAAAAAATTTCCACAACATTTAAAACAAAATTGTTCATCTTTATTGCATTCTGAAATTTGTGGGTGGTCGAAAAGCACTGTATTATCAAAACAAAAACATAAGATTTTCAGGTCCTTGTGCTCATATCATGCTTTCAAAAAAAAAAAGGTTGACAAAAATTGGCAACTATTACTGATTGACGAAGTGTTAGCCCAAGTCAATATGTTTTTTTTTTCTCAAACATGTGTCAAACATTGACAATTATTGATAAATTGATTATATTTTAGCAGTTCCAAATAATGTTCCCTTAGGGCATCTTCAACGGCGATCCAAATCGTGGATTGGATTTATTTTTTTAGACCAAACGCAAAAATATCGCTGCACCGGTGTTGTAAATTTTGTTTTATACTGGATCTATTTTGCATCATTTTAAAACTGGTATATGTTTTGTTCTATTCTTGTAGCAATTTGGAACAAGAAAAATACCGTTCCAAAACACTACACGCTATTTGATAATACCAATTATTGAGTAAAATTTCAGCTTTTACTAAACAATAACTCAATTGTATTGAGTATATTCCGAGGTATATTTGTGAGCCGAAAAGTAACCGTGTTTGCTGCGTGTGATGCTGGCGGAGGACAAAACGTTGTGTTGCTCGCCTCGGATGCTGATAATCATCTCAAGTTGCTCCCAGTGCTAGTGAATTGCCTTTTCGTTTCGTTCCTAAATAATGCTTGTCTTAGTATTTTATACCCACTGCATTATCCGGAAAACGCTGACTAGATCGAAATGAGGAGGTTCCGAGATTCCGAATAGTATTTCGATTTTTTTTCTTTATGAATTCATTTATTTGTACAGGCTCAATCGAATCAACTTTACAGAGCCAAGTTTTCATGTTTATATACATCAGTTATCTTAGAACTAAGGTTAAAGGGGTGGAACCGATTACTCGCGGCCGTCTCGAGGTTAATAGGAATTACAATTTTATGGATGGGAAAATTGCGGTGGAAATTTTAAACAAAGCATAAGGAACAATGTTGTTTGTTTGTTTGTTTATTTACGACACTTTACACAGTCGTGTGCATTCGTGTCGGGAAAATCGGAGTTATTTGATACAGAGTGGTTGTAGTTTCTAATTTCTTCTTCTCTTCTACATATTTTTCTTCTTCTTCTTTCTCTCCTTCACTTCATTTAATTTGATCTTCTTCATCATATTCACTTTCTTTTTATTTCCTTTCAAAGTAGTTTGTAAAGACCACTGTTGCGCAGAAAATTTAACATTTGTGCTGTTCGTTCATCTGTGTTATCCAGGGCATCACGCAGACTAGTTTCGATGTTGTTGCTTCTTCTCTCTGCATCGTATTTCCTGCATTCTAATATTAGGTGCCGTACATTCAGCACCGTTCCACAACAGTCACAGTTAGGCGGGGGCTCTTTTTTCAATAGGAATGTATGCGTAAGTCGTGTGTGGCCTATCCTCAGACGAGTAAGTACACGCTGATCAGCTGTGCTACCTTTTTCCGCCCATCTGTGAGTGTCACACTTCACTTCTCTGAGTTTCGATTCTCTCGATTCGTACCATTTGTTGCTCCACCAGTTATAAGGAACAATGGTTTTCTTATATCTAGAATTTCAAATTACAATTTTGTAATTGAACGTTTTCAATTTCAAAAAACAAAAAAAAAATCGCTCACTCACGCACACAACAACACTCACACACACAACCAAAATCACACACCGATGCATACAATCCTCAAAAATTTAACCTTAACAAATAAGTTAATCAAACTACAATCTAAGGCTAATGTTAGTCAAAAACACATAAATGAGTTTCATAAACTCCAGATCACGTACAGCCAAAATATCTCGAACCGGTACATTGGGTTGTCTACCTCGAGCTCGAAGGGAATCATAAAGCTCAGATCTGACTCCACGATGCTCAGCACAAAACCAAATAACGTGATCTGCGTCCTGGTAACCTTGTCCACATTCACAGAGATTGCTGTCTCGCAGCCCAACACGGAACAAATGAGCGTTTAAAGAATAATGATTGGACATGAGGCGAGGCACCACACGAATGAAGTCTCGACCCACATCCAATCCCCTGAACCAACATAAATATCGCCATCCATAGCGCCCACCCTTGCAAGCGAGTCCGCTTTCTCATTGTCAGGAATCGAACAATGAGAAGGGCCCCACACAAAGGTGATAATAAAAGAACGTGAAGATAAAGCACTTAGAAGACCTCGTATTTTCATAAGAAAATAAGAGGTGTGCTTTACCGGCCTCAAGGAGCGAATAGCCTCTATAGAACTAAGACTATCCGTGAAAATGAAGTATTGATCCGGTGTAAAAGAGGCAACAGTTTCTAAAGAAAAATGAAATGCTGCCAATTCCGCGACAAAAACAGAACAAGGTGCTTGAAGATTACGAGCGACGCTATAATTTGCATTGTATACACCAAAGCCAGCGGAGTCCTCTATCAAAGACCCGTCAGTGAAAAACGTTTTGGTGGAATCTACTAGGCCAAACTTTGCAGCAAATATCACCGGAGCAATCATAGGACGATGATGCTCTGGGATTCCACGAAGCTCCTGTTTCATGGATAAATCAAAATGAACCGAATTTCCGAAGTCGGAGGAGCAAACACGATTGGGAATATTCAGCGAAGGGCTGACATCCTGTGTTATGTACAAATGGTACAAAGTCATGAAGCGGGTTTGAGGATTCAACTCAAGGAGCTTCTCAAAGTTTTCGATCACCTGGGGGTTCATAACTTCACACCTGGTGAGGAGCCGAGAGATAATTCTGAAAACCGATCCGAGAGTTGGAACATGCCAGCCAGCACTTCAAGACTCATGGTATGAGTCGAGTGCATACAACCTAACGCGATACGAAGACACCGATACTGAATACGTTCCAGTTTGATGATGTGCAACCAAGCCGCTGACTGAAAACAAAAACTACCGTATTCTATAATCGACAAAATCTTTGTCCGGTACAACGTTAGAAGATCTTGCGGATGCGCTCCCCACCAGGTCCCGGTAATTGTGCAGAGAAAGTTGATCCTTTGTTGGCACTTTCGCTTCAGATACTCAATGTGGGTTCTCCAGGAGCACTTTGAATCGAACCAGACCCCAAGATATTTAAATGACATAGAATGAGTTATCGGTGTACCCAAAATTTGAAGCTTCGGTTGTGCAGGATTATGCTTCTTAGAAAAAACAACCAACTCAGTTTTCTCCGTAGAGAATTCGATACCTTGCTCGAGAGCCCCAGTAGACAAATTGTCTAAGGTATCCTGTAAGGGTCCTTGCAGATCGACCCTATTGGGTCCCGTGACAGACACTACGCCGTCATCTACAAGTTGTCTTAACGTACAGTTGTCACTTAGACAACCGTCAATGTCTTTGACATAAAAATTATACAAAAGGGGGCTTAAACATGATCCCTGGGGAGACCCATGTAGCTAAATCGGGAAGCTGTAGAGTTTCCATGAGAAAAGCGCATATGTTTCTCCGACAGCAAATTGTACAAAAAATTGTTCATTAATGGTGAAAAACCACAAGCGTGGGGTTTATCTGAGAGAACTTCAACAGATACTGAATCAAAAGCCTCCTTGATATTCAAGAAAACAGAAGCCATTTGCTCTTTTTTAGCAAAAGCTAACTGAATCTCTGTGGAAAGCAACGCGAGGCAGTCGTTCGCTGCCTTACCCCTACGGAAACCATATTGAGTATCTGAAAGCAGGTTATTCGTCTCAACCCATTTGTTCAGACGGAAAAGGATCATTTTCTCCAACAACTTTCGAATACAAGATAACATCGCGATGGGTCGATAGGAGTTGTGGTCGGACGCGGGCTTACCAGGTTTTTGAATGGCGATAACTCTCACCCGTCTCCAGTCATCCGGTACAATGTTGAGAGCCAGAAACTGATTAAACAAGTGCAACATGCGCCTCTTAGCGACGTCTGGAAGGTTCTTAAGCAAGTTGAACTTGATTCTATCAGCCCCTGGAGCCGTATTGCCACACAAAAGGAGTGCTAGAGAGAGTTCTACCATTGAAAAAGGTTGGCTGATCTCATCTATCGAATTCGTGGTTTCGCGAGGAAAAATTTGTGCTGGCACAGAATCTGGACAAACTTCTCGCGCGAACTTGAGGATCCATTGGTCCGAGTACTCTGCGCTCTCGTTGTTCGTAATTCTGCTACGCAATCTTCGCGCCGTATTCCAAAGGGTATTCATCGACGTTTCACGCGATAGCCCGTCCACGAATTGTCGCCAGTATCTGCGTTTCTTGGCCTTGATGAGGCTCTTAAGTTCTCGTTCGAGAGCCGTGTACCTTTCGAAGTGCTCAGGTGTTCCACGTCTACGAAAAACTTTGAATGCGTCGGACTTTTTGCGGTAAACCTCGGTGCATTGCTGATCCCACCATGGGGAAGGAGGTTTCCTGTGAAATGACGTCCCTGGAACTGGTCGAGTTTGAGCTTGAAGCGCGCTTTCCAAAATCAGGTTGGAGAGGAAGTTATATTCCTCCAGCGGTGGAAGCCCTTCTACCGTTGTTACGGCTTCATCTGTTTCTGTCTTGAACCTTGTCCAATCGATATTACGAGTTAGATCATACGTGACGTTGATGGATTCCGGCGGAGTGAGCCCGGTGGCAACCGAAATTTTAATAGGCAAATGATCACTACCGTGGGGATCCTGGATCACATTCCACGTGCAGTCCAACGATAATGAATTCGAGCAAAGTGTGAGGTCTAACCTACTGCCAAGTGAGGATGGACCAGCCAAGCGTGTAATTTCTCCATTGTTGAGAACGGTCATATTGAAGTTGTCATAGAGGTCATATATCAAAGAAGAATGGTTGTCATCGTACAGTTCTCCCCAGCCTGTACCGTGAGAGTTAAAATCTCCCATGACCAACCGTGGAGCAGGAAGAACCGAACAAATATCTGAAAGTTGTTTCTGGTTGATTGTGGCTCTAGGAGGAATGTAAACGGAAGCAATGCATAGGCTTTTATTTTTAATAACAGCCTGATATGCGACAACTTCAATAGCTGAAATAGGAGGAAAATTCACTCTATAGAAGGAGTAGCACTTTTTTGATCCCCAGAAGTACTCCTCCTCCACGTGAATCCTCACGATCAAGCCGAATAATGTTGAAATCGTGAATCGGAAGATCGATTTCGGGTGAAAGCCATGTTTCACAAATAACAAATGCATCATAACCGATATTGTAAGCTAAAAATTTAAATGATTCCAATTTAGGAATAAGACTTCGACAATTCCACAGCAGAACAGTGATCAAATCCCCGACCTCTTTTGGCAAATTATCCATCGAAGGAAATGATAGCTGCAAGGAGGGGCCACTTTAGTGTTAATTCCTTCAAAAAAGATTTTACAGTGGGAAGCATTGCCATAGCAGTGCTTTTAAGAGGGTCAGACATTTCGAGGTACTTGAAAATACCTTCCACAATATCATCCAATGAGAACAGCCCAGATAAAGAGGGGGTTTGTTCTTCAAATCGGAGAATCAGGGGTTTTGGATGTCCCCGGGAGAGATGGGAAATCCTTTGTGTAGTTGGCACTTCGAAAGCAAGGAGCATTTAGATTATCCTTATTTCCACTGCTCTTTGAATTGGGCATGTGGATTTGGGCTTCTGTTCAGCTACTTTCCCTGCTCGGATGCGTCTTCGCTTCCGTGAAGCACCTTTCGGAAAACTGTAAGATGTCCCCTCCTCCAGCTCGTCCGAATCTGACTCGTCATCTGACAGAGGAGCAAAAAGGTTTGTATTGATATCGGGTGGTGAGGCTTTCTTAAGCATTTCTGCAAAAGATTGCCTTGAACGTTTTGTTCAGCGAACGTTCCAATTTTTCCCCGCGTTGTTTGTACGCCGGGCATGACGAGGAGCATGAGGAGGAGTTCCCTTGCAGAAAACGTATTTTAGTGTGTTATCTGCACAGGGACCAGCCTCTGTTTCTCCCCGCAAGTTGGGCAGCGTGCCTTATTGCCGCAATGGGAGGCCATATGCCCCATCTGCTGGCAGTTTTGGCGAATCATTACCCGGGGTACAAATAACAGCACAGGTAGCCGAAGTTTGTCCAGTTCTAAGTAATGAGGAAGGGCAGAGCCAGAAAAGGTAGCAGGAAACGAGTCTGTGGGGAGTACCTTTCTTTCTTACCCTCCCTGTGCGATATTTTAACTAGCTTTCTTACTTCCAGTATCTGAACTGGGGGGAGGGTTCTTGAATCGGCCAACCTGTCCCCTCTCCAAAATTTCAGGGCACATTCCAGCCTTTGTGACCACTCCTACAATCTCCAGATCACGATCTGGAATATAAACTCTATATTCCACTGTTTAACAGCATTCTGAATAACAACAATCGTTTGCTGGATCTATGCTTCATTACTGAAGAACTGGGTCAAAGATGTTCTGTCATTCAAGCTCCAGCACCACTTGTCAAAAGCTGCAGAAACCATTCCCCTCTGCTACTGACGCTGGAATTAAATCCTGAGTACACTTCCATGACAACTAAGAAAATGTTTATATATGACTTCAACCATGCTGACTACGAGGGAATGAACAACTTTCTCGCCGACGTGGACTGGAACACGACTCTTGCAAACAGGGATGCAAATTTTGCTGCTTCGACTATGTGCTGTATTTTGCTTTACGCCGTCGATCAATTCGTGCCTAAGAAAATCAACCGTAAGCCTCCCAAACCTGCCTGGTCAAACTCTGACCTCAAACACTTGAAACGAGTTAAAAGGGCTCTTTAAGGAAACACAGCAGATATCGCACCGATTTTTCGAGGGCAAACTACGCTCGCGCCAACGACGATTACAAATACCTCAATAACAGCTTGTACAATTCCCATCAGTTTCAATTGCAGAGTCGTCTCAAAGCGAACCTGTTTTGCTTCTGGCGGTTTGTGGGACTTGAACTTCTGAAAAGGAGCAAACTTTTTTACCCCCTCACTGCCCATGGGCCGATGAAACTCAGCAGGGAGCTGGACACTTGCTCCGTGGATATCTCCAGCTTGTTCCATGCACACCCTTTGGGTTCAACAGAGTAATCAGCTACCCAGAGAAAACGGAGGAATTTCTCGGACATGCCGAGGAAGACCTCCGGGTCCGGTCCCTGGCCGTATATTCACAGCCATATGTTTCCCAGGCTCTTCTTCAGCACTCGCATTAAAACAGTGAAATGGTGATTTCGACCAAGAAGCAGATATAAAGCACAGAAGCTGGATATGAATCCTGACCATTATTCACTTCAAGTGTCCTGGAAACATTTTTTCATTTCTTTTTTTTTTCCTTTACAAGCTAAAATTCAATGTTCCATTTGCATCCAGCGAGCAGCGAGTTTCCTGAATGCTGGAAAGAGTCATTTTGTATTCCCAATACACAAGAAGGGATGCAAACAGTCCGTCGCCAACTATCGTGGGATTGCTGCACTTAGGTCTGTATCCAAGCTATTTGAACTAATTGTTCTCCAAAGGCTGGTCAATGACTATTCACAGACTATTTCTCCAGACCAACACGGTTTTGTGCCCAAGCGCTCGACGGCGACCAATCTAGCCGTATTTACATCGTTCATCATGCGCGAAATGGAACGCGGTCATCAAGTAGACGCCAAAATTTACACAGATCTCTCTGCCGCCTTCGATAAAATGAACCATCAGATTGCCATTTCTAAATACGGCAGGATGGGGGTTCACGATCAGTTGACGAACTGGCTCCGTTCATACCTGACTGGTAGAACTATGTCCGTGAAGATTGCCGATTACGCCTCATCTAGCTTTCCGGTAGCATCCGGCGTACCTCAAGGTAGCCACCTCGGCCCATTCCTTTTCCTGCTATATATGAACGACGTGAACTTGGTCCTCAAATACCTGAAATTATCCTACGCGGATGACCTGAAGCTGTACTACGTTATAAAATGTCCGGAAGACGCCCACTTTCTTCAGCAGGAACTGCAAGTGTTCGATAACTGGTGCCGAATCAACAGAATGTCCTTAAATGTATCCAAATGCTCAACTATCTCCTTCGGCCGAAAACGTGCGATGTATCTTCACGACTACATCCTTCGAGGTACGCGCTTGAAACTGAGAAACAACGGTCAAGGATCTGGGAGTAATGCTGGACTTCAAACTGTCGTTAAAGGTTCACATTTCGTATATTGTTTCCAAGGCTTCTTCGCAGCTAGGATTTATGTTCCGCTTCGCAAAAAACATCAAGGACGTTTACTGTCTGAAGGCATTATACTGCTCTTTAGTTCGCCCTTTCTTGGAATACTGTGCCATCGTTTGGTCCCCTTTCTTGCAAAACGCAGTCCAGAGGATCGAAGCTGTTCAGCGAAGGTTTATACGCATTGCTTTGCGACATCTTCGCTGGCAAGACCCTCGCAGATTGCCAAGTTATGAAAGTCGGTGTAAGCTCATCAACATGGAACTGTTGGAAGGTAGGCGTATGGTAGCCAAAGCGTGTTTCATTGGTGATCTGCTTCAAGGAAATGTTGATTGTTCCGTTCTACTGGATCTCTTGACCATCAACACTCGACGACGAAATCTCCGTTTACAACAGTTCTTCGTGTTCCGGCACTCAAGGACCAACTACGGAAAACACGAACCTGTGCAAAGCATTTGCCGCGTTTTCAACAGCTGCTATAATGTGTTTGATTTTAATGTATCCCGTGATGTTAATAAGCGTTGTTTCCGTATATGTCTTTGTTAAGTTTTGTCAATTTTCGTATGTAATTTAATTTTTTAAAGGGTCATTGGGATGAACATTTTTATCTGTTGGGGAAAATAAAATAATAAAATGCTGGGAGGAAGCAATCTCATTAGCCTGCTTCAGGTTAGAGACGACAACACGGAGTTTATTAAATTTAACTTTCGTGATCTCTGTCACGGCTGAGAATCGCTTCGTCAAATCAGTAGTTATTTGGTAAACATTCGGGAGTTTAATTTTGGGCTGAAAGTAGATAACCCATGGACCGACCGAGTCCATTGGATACGATCGCGGTAGGAATTTTGTTTGAGCCTCCCCATCATCAGGTGGCAAAGGCACTTTTTCAGCCAAACCGTCCATGTCGAAGAAAGCCTCTTCCAGCATGCACGATTTGCGCCTTACTCGTGGGAGCGTTGAACGACCCCAAAAATTTAAATCACACACAATCACAAAACAGGAACACACACAAATTAACGCTAAACTCTAGTGGGATGAGAGACAGAGGAAAAAAAACTTAACTAATATTACTGATCTGTTGCTGCTGCTGCTGCTGCTGCTATCCCTGCTGACGCACCGTATGCCTGAACGTCGCACTTCTATGCGGGCGGCGGGGAGCGGTGCGCTGCGTAGGTGTACGGGTGAATCCGATCGCCTTCGGGTGCACTCGCTCGACGATGTCGGATGACCGTTGGCGATGTAGTAGTGTATCGCTGGTTATCGTCACCACGCGGAGATAAAGCGAAAATGGGCGGGATGATAATTCGCCAGCAAGCACTGCTTGATTTTCTTATTTCACTGGAAAACCACGCTGCCTTCTTAGAAAAAAAAAACTCACTTTCACTCCTTTCACTGGAGTGAATAGATTTTGAGAAAAAAAACTAATTATTTCCAAGGATCGCACTCGAATAAATCTTCCAAAATAACGGAGCGCTGGATCGAACGAACTTTCTTCTTTCGCTGAATTGATCCTACGGCTATACCGAGACCTGCGCCGGTACGGCTCCCAGCTACAGTTAACCGATCAGGAGTACTTTCTGCACCGTGTTAGACGTGAATTCGACCAGAATCGAGCCATCAGCGATCCCAAGGAGATTGAATTTTGTTACAAGGTATGTTTTTGCGACCGCATTTTTTCTGATCAATTATGACTGCATAATTTCGATATCCATTCTAGAGAGGGCGAGCCCTTCTTGATCAGGCTCGCGTTGTTTAGACCCGTCGCGTCATTCAGACACATGTTCATTATTAACCGAATAACTTCCAACTTCCGAGCTTTCCGCGGAACCATCCATCGGTGCAAGACCACGATTGACACGTCTAAAGTTCCGACCTTACGAGAGGAGGAGCTGGAGGAATCGTTCGTACGGGGTAGTGGCCCTGGGGGTCAATCGGTTGCCAAAACAAACAACAAAGTTGTACTCACGCATAAACCGACCGGCATCGTGATTCAATGCCACAGCTCCCGGTCATTGTTCAAGAATAGGGAAGAAGCCCGGCGCCTCTTGGTGGTGAAATTGGACGAGCTCGAGAATGGCGATCAATCAGTAGAATCACAACAGAAGAAAATTGACCTAAAGAAACACACGGAAACGGTGCGAAGAAAGTTCAAACGACAGGAGATGAAAAAAGCTTGGAAAGAGAGGGAGTTTGGTTCGGAAGATTGAAAATTCACAATGTAGTTTTTTTTTAAGTAAATAGAAACATATTCACCATGATTTGAAGTTTCCATACTTATTGATTGCCTCTTCCGTTTTGCGTTTCTTTGTCTGAGTTGGATCCAATCCTTTGCTGGTGGAAGGTTCCGGTTCTGTTAGTTTTTTAGTGACCTCCTTGTCTAAGTATTTTCCAACGCCAGAACGAAATATTTTCAACGGCTGTGCACGGGTTGCTTTTTTCTGCTTTTCCTCAGCTTCACGATGCACCCGCTCCAATTCTTCGGACCGCTGATTGGCTAGCTCTTCATCAGCTTCCTGAAACGGATCGACAAAAACCTGAACCCGTTGAATGAAGATGTTCTCTATTGGTCGATCTCGATTATCCACTTCGACCCGTTCCATCTCGGTTAGCACTTCTAAACCACCCACTAATTTTCCGAAAATTGTATGCTTTCCATCAAGATGGCGACAGGAACGATAAGTTATGAAACTGCATGAGACAGCAAAAAGTGATTACTTATTTTAGAATTTGACCAATTTTAAACTTACAATTGTGACCCATTCGTGTTTGGCCCCGAGTTGGCCATCGCTAGAATTCCTCGCCCAGTATGGGATAGATTCGGTCGAATTTCATCAGCGAACTTCTTTCCCCAAATCGATGATCCACCGTTGCCTACTCCTGTAGGATCACCACCCTGGATCATGAAATTTCTGATTGATCGATGAAACAGGCAACCGTTGTAGTACCCAGTCTGGCAATGCTTGAGAAAGTTCTCGCAAGTCGTCGGAACCTGATCGCAGTACAGCTCCAAATTCAATGCCCCAAAGTTGGTCAACAATCTTACATAGCCCTTCTTTTTGACCCGTTCGTATCGGATAACATCCTCTTCGATAATAGCCGCCTCATGATTCAACACTGGCACCATCGACGTCGATGTGAAGGCAGCCGCCACAGCTCCTGTCGAGTAGTGCGCCGCATTGAATTTATCCGCCACCTTATGTTCCACAGTTTTCTCCTCCGGAGCTTTGTAGTCCTTTTCCAACTGGATTAGAATTTCTCTCGTTTCCATCGAAATTGTCTTCAGCCTTCCCTGGGGATCCTTTTTCTCCGCCTTCTCCTCTTCGGTTTCCACGCGCATTTTTTTCTTTATATGATGAAAATTACTGATGTTGAACTTTTCCAAGTTTGCCGGATCTTGAATAGTTATCAGATCTTTCCTAGTGAAAGGTGTATCATCCAGCAGATCCTTCCAATTCTTAGCCTTAATGTTCAGCTGCTCGATTGCCTCGTACGAGAAAACATTCCCTGTCTTACCGTTGGCCACAATGTGCGAATTTTTGGTGAAGGGTTTGAACAGCGTCGGACAGTGGTACTGCCCATCATGATGCTTGCTAAAGTTCAACTTTACCAACAATTTTCCATCGAGTGGCGCTCCCGTCACGGGATTCACCTTGAAGTGTTTTATAAAATCCACGATTGCCTGCAGCTCGAAAACATTTCCGTCCTTGTCGCAGTACGGATGCTCGAATGGAACCATCGACAGACAACAGTGGTCGAACGGCAGCCGTTTGAACTTGATCTGTTCATTTTCGATCGAACCTACTTTGTGACCACCGTAGAACTCCGACCATTCCGTATAGGTCAGGTACCTGTGGACATTGAGGACAAAGTCATTATGACAAATACGGCAATCCGCACAGAGGCACTTACATTTTGTCCTTCTGATGTTGCTTTTTACCCATTTTGAGGCGGTTTTGTTGGAGTTTTCAAAAAAAACTTTTTTTTTTTTGGGGGGTTTAAAAAAAAATTGTGTTTTTTGGGGAAATACTTTGTAGTTTTTTTTTTTGGGGGGTGGGTATAAAAATTTTTCCTTGGTGCCCCTAATGTTTGTGGTGGGGGGGAGCAACCCGATACTAGTAATAAAAAAATATATACACACACTGGCGGTCAACACAAAACCACACCATTTTATTTTTTATTAGTTTATATTTTAAAAGGGAAAAGACGATTTGTTATTAAAAAAAAAATATTTGTGAAAAAAAAAAAAAAGGGGTGTTCTTCGTGGGGTGTTATATATATGTTGTTTTTTAGTTTATTTTTTTTATTTTTTTTTTGTTTGTAAGTTGTTTTCAGGGACCTGGCAACCCTATCCTATTTACTAGCGTTTGACAGTATGCAACATATCACGGGCCTTATTTGAATAAGGCCCGTCTGACGTTTGTTACTACGGGTAGGAACGCCAGCATTGTTTATAAACAATGCGTCTTTTGACGTTTGGTTGTTAGAGATGTTGGCTACCGGACAATCGCTGTCCGCCAGGTCCCTGCTTTCTTCGACAGATAAACCCAATTACTAGCCCAATTATATTTTTCTATAGCATTGTTGCCTGCACAACTACAGAAATAAGATCAAGGCAGAAAGTGATACAAAAAATGAATCATTTGGATCAGTTTTCTTGGTAGATGCAAAATTTAAATCAGATTGTGATGAAAGCCAATATAGAACGCCGGGATGCAAGAATTTAGATTACTTCAGATCTAAATATTTAGATCTATACCAGTTTCCCATCAGGATTAGAGGTGCCCTATGTCACTATAGTTAAGGGTTAAGGACATCTTCAGCAGTGGTCTATTTTTTGAACAACTTTATACTTGATTTGCATCAGCAAAACTTGAATAGAACCAGCTAAAATAGACCAACTTGCATTCCCCGCACCGGTGTTGTATTTCTTATTTTTAAACCCGCCAACCACTGTTTTTCTTTCAATCATTCAACATCAGAGTTCAGAAGTTTTTTTTTTCAGAGATCGCAGATTTTTCGCAAACTTTTTGCCATGGATTGGTTTGACCAAATAATTTTTACTGCCAGTAGTGTGTCGTTAACAGACGACAAGGAATACTTGCTCTTTCGTTTGGCTGAAGGTGCGTGTGCGAATGCATGCATTCCATTTAAACAATAATAGATAATTGTTTGCTGATGCTGATTTGTAATTTGGCAGCGGAACAACAAGAGTAGAAACGGAAAGGGTCACGTCCTGGAAGATGCCCTAATGTCGACCGAGGACTACTTAAGGGACACGCCAACCTACGACGAGCAACACTTTCTGTGTCGTTTCCGCATACCAAGGGAGATGTTCCTGGACATCATGCGACATCTAGAGCCATCTGATGACTTTTTCCAGCTAAGGTGCGATGCAGCTGGAGAAGTCAGCCTGAGCTTGTTACAAAAGTGCACTGCAGCCGGTTACGGATGTTGGCGTACGGTTCTTCAGCTTGATCTCTAGAGGAAAATATGAGGATTGTGGAGTCAACTAGCCTGTTGAGCGTAAGGATTGTTTGCAAATCTGTCCTGAAGACTTACGGCCCGCAGTATATGCGTCACCCAACGAAGACGTGAAGAAACTGATGAACGAGAATGCAACACGTGGCTGCCCTAGTATGGTGGAGTCCCATGATTGCATGTACTGGGTTTGTAAAACTGCCCAGAAGCAACTAAGGGGCAATACCAGGGAAAGGAAGAGAAGCCTACGCTTGTTCATGTAGTTTTTGCGGATACATATATCTGGCACGGATTTTTTGAGAAATCCACTTTCCAGACATTCCATGACTTCATGAAGCTTTTCAAAACTTTCAAGATCTTCCTAAAGATGCAAAGAACTTCTCAGAGGTTCATGAAACTTCCCATAAGCATAGGGAACTTCTTAGAAGTATCGGAAGCTTCTCAGAGGAGTTTAAGGTACTTCCCAGAATTTTTTAAAACTTCCCAGAACTTCAGGAAACTTCCACAAAGATCAGGGAATTTTCCAGAATCTCAGTGAACATCTCAGACGTTCAGAGAACGTCCCAGAAATCAGAAAACTTCCCAGAAGTTCAGGGAACTTTCCAAAGGCTCGAAGAACTTTCCAGATGTTCACGGGTGCTTTCAGAAATTCAGAAAATCTCTCAGAAGTCCTAGGATCACGAGTTTCAGAGAACTTCCCCAAAAATTGAGGATCTTTCCAGAATTTTAGAAAACGTCCCAGAAATTCAGGAAACTTCTTAGGATTTTTTGAGCATTCCAAGGATTTTTCCATAAGTTTAGGTAGCTTCCTTGAAGTTCAGGGATCTTCCTAGAAGCTTGAGAAACTTTCCAATATTTCAGGAAACATCACAGAAGCTCAAGGTACTTAAGTTTTAGGAAGAACTTAACTTTTTTACACCTCAATAATTTTTCGTACCGAACCGAAACGAGAATAAAAAAATCAACTTCTTTTTTAATTTATAATTAATTTCGAGGAATTTCCGCCGTATCACACTCTTGGAGTTTCTAAAAAGTTCTTGTAAGGTTGAACAACATCTCGGAAATGCTATTTATTTCACAGAAAAAAATATTAAAAGTTTTGCAAACCGACCAAATTTTTTTATTGTCTCCTAATTTAATAAAGTATTTGTGATATTCTGCTTTTTATCTTGAAAGATAACTGGAAGTCTACTGGAAGTCCAAATAACTTCTGGGAAGCTAAATCCGGTAATTTGCCTATTCGTTTCATTCCTGAATAACGAATGGTTCTCTTAGCTTTTCACAGCCACAAATTGAACAATCGGTTTATTGATTAGCACTCGCAAAAAGCTCATACAGATACAGTCACCGCCAAAATAAAGTGCCCACTTTTCTCATGAACACGCTTCATCTCTGAAGTCATTGAAAAACTCATTATATCGTATTCATATATTTTTCTAAGCATGATAATATTATTATTTTAAAGATGCATGTGTATTTTTGCAATGCATAATACACATTTTTGCAAAATTATTTTTTTAACCATACGTGGTGTAAATTTGGTGTGTCATAATAAAGTGCCCAATTGAAAATATATTATGTGTATGTAATTATTAAATCTACACGCCCCTCGTATTCAATTTTTTTGACGTTTCCAAGTGTTTGTTGATCTTCTTACGGATTTCAGTTGGCGGTCAGAAAGATTCAGTGCGAGTTATCTAAATAACCATGGATAATACGGTGGCAAGCAAAACTATTACCTTGCAGATCCGAAAATGTGTTATTCGTGACATCGAGAAAGGTGAATCGCATCGCAAGATTGGTGAAAAGTATGGATACAGCAAAGCAGCGGTTACCAAACTTTTCGCAAAGTACAAAACCTATGGTTCAGTAGCGGATCGCCCAGGAAGGGGAAGGAAACGTAGAACAGATTCCCGAACAGATGCGAGAATCATTCGAGAAATTAAGAAAAATCCGAAGGTTACCCTCGGGGAGATCAAGGAAGTGATTCAACAACCGATCTCGGACAGTATTCTACGCAGACGGATCGCTGAACACGGTATGAAGAGCAGGTTTTGTAAGAAGTTGCCTTTTATTAGCAAAACAAACAAAGCGAAACGACTCAAATTTGCTCGGGAACATGCTGATAAACCTTTAGAATATTGGAAGACTGGTTTGTGGACTGATGAGTCCAAATTCGAGTTGTTCAACAGCAAAAAACGAGCTCGTGTATGTCGTAGACCTGGAGAGGCGCTTCATGATCGACATATCCAGGGCACAGTTAAGCATGGTGGAGGGAACGTGATGGTGTGAGGGTGTTTTTCTTGGGCGGGTGTTGGTGCTTTGGTAAAAATTGATGGTATTATGACAGCAGATTCCTACATCGACATATTGCGTGAGAATTTGGAGGTGTCGTTGGTTAAAACTGGGCTGGAAAACAAATTTGTGTTCCAGCAAGATAATGACCCAAAACATACCGCGAAGAAGTCAAAGGCATTCTTCCGATCCTGCAGTATTAAACCTATGGCATGGCCCCACAGAGTCCAGATCTGAACTCAATAGAGAATCTGTGGGCCATCTTGGATTCACGAGTTGATAAGACAGGAGTTACCAACAAACATAACTATTTTCAAGCTCTTGAGAACGCCTGGGAAGATCTTGACCCACAACACCTGAAGAATCTGGTGGAGAATATGCCGAAACGTTTGCAAAAACTGTTGAAGGCCAGGGGAGGACACATCAACTACTGATCACTCAACAGACTGGATCTACAACTTTTTTTGTTTTTTAAAGAAAATAAGAAGTGGGCACTTTATTTTGACATGCATGTCGTCATCTGAATGCAATTCTTCTCCATCATTGTCTTCGTCAACACAAAACCCCCCCCTGCGGTTTAAAAGAGCAGCAAAAAACCCTCCCCCCCCCCCGCCTGTCGCGGCAGACGCCCGGCGGTTTTCTCCCAACAACAACAAGCAACACCAACACAGCGGAACGAAAGGGAGACAGAAAAAAAAAAACAACCGTTATGCATAGTTTCTACTATAGTTTGATCTTTCTTGAAGAAAAAAAATGAATTTGCAGAACAAGTGTTTTTTTATGTACCAGACAAGAAAAGAACATAATAAATATGCCATCAAAACAACAAAACTTAGAATCTTTCACTTATTTTACAGTTTGCTGCACAAAAAGGAGAAACTGGGGTAGGTGGGCACTTTTTTCTGGCGGTGACTGTAAACGTGAGAGAAGCCTGTTACATAGAAACATTCGGCAGGTTTACTGGGGATCAGCATATTCAGGCTTATCTTCTGAAGGAGAGGATACCCCGCATAAAAAATAACCATAAGAAGTACCTAACTACCAACTCGAGGTATCATCCCAAGTGTAAGTGGTATGGTCACATCATCTATAATATCGTTCCTGTATGGTACATGTTTATTAGGGACATTTTACGATGGCAGTTTTGATAAGCTTTCTTAGAGAAACCGATAATATCTTGAAGATAGATTCAATTCGCATTTCTTGGAGGAAAAGTTCGAAAAATCTTGATTTTTTCAGGAATCGTTTTTCAATATTATATTATTCAATGGTATATGCTACACCTCTTAGACAATCCTATGCACTTCTTGGCAGTATCATGAATTGGTCAGAACTTATATAAGCTTCTAGAAATTGAACGAACTGTATAAAAATTATTTTCTGTATTACTTTGAACTTCGGAATATCCCCGAAGATTGGGTGGAAATATAATCACGAGAAATCGAAAAAAAAAACATGGGAAGTTGGTCAGTTTTCTGGAATTTCTGAGAAATAAATAGCATTTCCGAAATGTTGTTAAAACAAGACCTTTTGAGAATCTCCAAGATCGTGATATGGCGGAAATTTCGTGAAATTGATTAAACATTAAAAAAGAATGAAATTTGTCAGAAGCAGATAATTTCCCATCAACATGAGAGGCTCTAGGAGTGGACAGTAATTTATTGCTAGAACTAAGGGAATTGAAGAGAAAGCATTGATAGTTCCGTTTAGAGAAACGGCAGGTTATGAAAATTGAAAGATACAAGTTGAAAACGAGCGGAGGGAATATGAAAGTAGTATACAATCGGGCGCGAAAATCTTTTACCAAGCTACCCCAGATGCGGGGTAGGCAAGGGGGAGGATACCCTCTTGACTGGTAAAAGAGTATGCAACCGATCGTGCTCTTATACTACCTATTGCTTTGTTCTGGTTCTAGCGATCTGTTTATTTCCCTCTCGCATTGGGAGAATACGGTGGGTGTTGGCCAAATTGGGATTTTTCAGATATAATCCTAAATAGGTTATAGAGTATTTTTCATGCATCTAGTAACCTAACGTCCGTGCTCCATCACAATATTTTCTATTGTGATGTGTCCTACTCAATGGGTAAATTGAACTGATGGTGAGTTTGAAAGAAGGGAACGGAGTAGAGCACACGTACCCACTGGTTGACACTATGTATTGCTCAACGTGCTTTTGCACATTTGTTTGAGGATTTGTTAAGGGACACAAATTTCCAAATCAAAAGATCGGATGCCGTGCTGCATTAGTGCCCGGACTTTTTTGTTCATGAATCTGGACACTTTTCTAATCACAAACAAGCATGCAGTTATGAGCTTGTAAATTTGTCATAATAGCATATTGGCGATAAATCTGAGAGGGTTGATTCATCGATTGCTTTTAAAAAATTTCCGAGTTGGAACATTCCGCTCACTTGCATGTTAGGCGGTGGGAATGTCTTTCGTAAGTAGAACAGCCGACTGAGTTCATCAGATATAGCTCGAATGGGCTTCAGCTTAAAAACAACTTAGTATTATAGTCATTTATTCAATGAAATGTTCTTACTATTCTCATTCAATGCTCATTTCAGCCAATAGTGCTCAACACATAGTTATCACCAACCATCGACAGCCCGCAACAATAACTCTTTGTATCTTTTCATAGAAATTGCTAAGCCGTTCAAACATCCGGGGGACTACAAGGATTCTACTTATATCTTTGTTGTTAATTTTGTTTCTTTTCAGGCAACAAATAATTTATTTCTACCAAATTTTGAAGACAATATCTAATATTTCTCTATTTCTTTTAAAGTTAGGCATAAAGATGAATGAATGTACCGGAAACTAGACGGACACATGCGGAGTTGAGTACAGGCGACTCGTGAGGTAGTAAGTGCTTTCAAGAACGTGGAGCAAGACAGGTAATTGTTACCCATTGTATCTATATTAATAAAATTTATTTTTAACTGGTTTGCATCGACCATCGGTTGAATCGGTTGAATCGGTTGTGTCGATACTTTGTTCCGCCATATTTTGTTATTGGATGTAGCGTTTTGTCTATTGTTCGTTGCGCGAGTGATCGCGTGAGCATCAGAAGTCGTGATTCGCCGGGTAAGATCGGTCGGTGGTGAGTACATAATTAATTGTGATTCAAATTATTCGTTCGCCATACTCGTCGGGCCACCCTATCACAAATAAACCCCTGTCCCATTTTGTAAGGGATTCCAGCGGCATCCGGACTGTTGGTGTAGATCGGTCCAAGTTGGTACTCAAGCGTTGAGATGAATATACCATTATCGGTCCAAATCGGCTTTCCAGCATTATAAAACATCTCCTTTCCCAATGAAAAACCACTACACATTTTGTGATTGACCCAAAAGCATCCTTACTGTACTGTACCGGTCAAAATCGACTTTTTGGCATTATTATATATCACTTTGTTTTTCCAATGAAAAACCACAACCACACTTTGTAAGTGACCCCAATAGCATCCTTACTGTTGGTTTAAATCGGTTCAAATTGAAAATCGGTACTAATTACACTAGACAGCTTACCCTGCTGCCACCCAATCCTGCTATCCAAAATCCCAGTGATTTCTCGTGGAAGTGCGGAGGTTTACTCGGCGTCTAATAAAGCGAGTTTCACGTCAACATATTCCTACCCCATTCTCTACTTGACCTGCATTCGGGCGAGCCGGCGCCGGTATTGCCTTAGTTTGGGATCACCAGTTTTTACACATTGAGGATGTATGTTAGTCCCAAGCATGATCTGTTGGTTCTCTGTGTAATTACAGCTGATCTGGCAACAACGGAGCAGCAACCACGGGCGGTCAATCATGCTCATGCTCATGCTCTCGCATTGGGAGATTGCAACAAAACAACAATAATTAAAAAAGTAGGTGATTTTTTTTATTCTCCTTGCGCTTCGGTACGACAAATTATCGAGAAATGAAAAGTTTAAGTTCTTCTTAAAACTTAAGTACCCTGAGCTTATGGGATGTTCCCTGAACTATTGAAAAGTTTCTCGAGCTTCTGGGTAGATGCCTGAGCTTCATGGATGCTTCCTAAACTTATGGATTTTTTTTGGAATGTACCCTAAACTTTTGAGAATGCTCAAAACATCACTAAAAGTTTCCTGAATTTCTGGGACGTTTTCTCTGATCATAGGGAAGTTCTCTGAAATTCTTGGAAGATCTAAGAACTTCTAAGAAATTTCCTGAATTTCTGAGAAGTACCCTGAGCATCTGGTAAGTTCTTTGAGCTTTTGATAGATTTCCTGTATTTCTGGAACGTTTTCGAAACGTCTGAGATGTCCACTGAGCTTCTGGAAAGTTTCTTGATCTTTGGGGAAGTTCCCTGATCTTCGAGGACGTTTGCTGAAGATCTGCGAAGTTTTCTGAATTTATGCAAAGTACCCTGAACTTCAACGAACTTCCTTGAACTGCTACGAGTTCCCAGAACTTCTGAGAAGTTCCCTATACCTCTGGGAAGTTTCATGAACTTCTGAGAAACTCTCTGAAACTCTAGAAGTTCCACAAGCTTTTGAAAAGCTTCATGAATTAAGTTCTCTGGACTGATAGGATGTTCTCTATTATTTTGGAACGTTCCCTGAAATTTTGGGAAGTCCCTGAACATCTTGAGTAGTTGAACTTCTGATAAATACCCAACAAAAAAACCGGATAAGTTTGCTGAGCTTATTAGAAGCTCCTTGAATTTTTGGATAGTTGCCTGAACTTCTGAGAAAAACCGTTAACTTTTGAGAAGTTCCCTGAACTCATGTGAAGCTCCCTGAATTTATGTAAAATTCACTGAGTTTCTGGGAAATACCCTGAAATTCGGGGAAGTTGTCTGAGCTTCTGGGAAGAAGCTCTTACTTCTGGGAAGTTCACTGAATTTATGCGATTTTTCGAACTTTTTGTTCATCAGTTTCTTTACCTCTTCCGGTGTCGGGGGACGCAAATACTGCGGGCCGTGATTCTTTAGGATAGCTTTGCAAAAAATCCCCAGAGTCAGCAGGCTGGTTGACTCCCCAATCCTAGCCGCAGTGCACTTTTGTAACGGGCTCAGGCCGACTTTTCCAACTACATTGCAAATTAGCTGGAAAAGTTATCAGATAACTCTAGTTGTAGCATAACGTCCAGGAACACCTGCTTCTCGTCGTAAGTTGGCGGGTCGCTAAGGTAGTCCTGAAACCGCTTCTGATGACCGAAACGGAAATCACGGTCGACGTTGGGGCGTCTTCCATGATGTGACCCTCGCCTTTTTGACTCTTGTTTTTCCGCTGCCAAATTACAAATCAGCATTATCTAATATCGTTTAAATGAAGTGCATACATTCACACACTCACCTTCAGCCAAACGAAAGAACAAGTATTCCTCGTCGTCTGCTAACGACGCACTACTGGCATTAAACATTATTTGGTCAAACCAATCCGTGGCACAAAGTTTGTGGAAAAAATCTGCAATCTCTGACAAAAAACTTCTGACTCTGATGTTGAATGATTGACCGAATGACAGGTGTTGGTGGGTTTAACAACAAGAAATACAACACCGGTGCGGGAGGTGTACAGAATTGTGTAATGCCGGTTGCATATCTAACGGGTGGTTCGTGCAGTCACGAGTGCATGAAATTAATTACGAATCAACGTTGAATATTTTATTTTTATGAATGAACAAGATAGTGTCATTAAGAAGGCGGCAATGGGTGAGATCTATCTGATTATAACTATATAACAATAATCCAATTTTCAAATAATACTAAATACGTGCCTGGTTTCGAAATTTAAACATTTCCAAATCTGGAAGTGCGTTGCTGTGCCCTTTTCCAAATGATATCGGTAATGGTTACATCCGGGGCTTATTGTATGTGAAAGTTATCTCGGAATGGGCGTGACTCTCCAGACATTCTGAAATGGGTTGCTGGATCTGCAGTAGAGCTATCACTTTCTAGCTCCCGGGTTAAAGCTGCTTCCAATGGTCGCTTGAAAGTTTGTTGTAAACAGATTCTTCCATAATAGCATTGCCGGCCAATGGGTGTTAGATTGCACACGCACACACAGACACACACACCGCTGAAAATGCCCCAAGGGGTTAAATTTTATACCACATGATTTTCGGAGGAGTATAGCAATTAACATATCGCCTTTTTTTTCTTTTGACAAATCCCATTCTGCGTTGGATAAAACAATTGTAACTCACTTGTTTGTTTGTTCTTCATATCAAAACGGTCGATAACTGGTGTAATTAAATTCATTCCTTAGCAATATACTATTCACAGTTTATGCAAGCACTATCGTACCTAACCTAACGAAAACATCCTTAACCAATAAAAATACTGCCACGAGTGGAACAATCCAGCCGATTTCCTGTCTCCACACCCCACTTCCATCCGTCGGACACCGCAATCCATCGTGTTTGATAACGAACCGAACCTGATCCGGATAGCGGCAATCATTCTCCGCACACTTCATATAGGACGTCTCCAACTGCACTAGAAAATACAACGATCTACACTCAATGCCAGGCTCGCCGGAACACAGCCCGGTAAAGTTAAACCACACTATGTCCTGCTCCGGAGTAGTTGTCCGGCAGGCAAGCCCGGCGAATGTACTATCCATCGTTCCACACACGGTGTATTCGCCGTAGGCAGAATTCTGGAACTGAATGCCAACGTTTCCGGTTCCTTGCAAAAAGCTACGACCGATTCGGAAGCGAAGTTCTACTCCCGGACTGAGATACTGTTCGTATTCTTCACGTACGTTGACCGCTCGCCAGGACTTTCGATTGGCGTCGGTCCGGCAGAACGGGGCTATTAAACGCTGCGGGATCCCGCTAAGTATCGTCAGAAGCGTAACGCTGTAGGTTTGAGGGTCGATGGATGAGGATTGGATGATTTTGTAATGCTCTTCGATCGGTAACCGGTTGTGGGGTGTTCCCGTCTGGAAAATATAGAAACAAACATAAGCAGAAGTTTCTAAAAATGCAGTTGGTTACGAAGCGTACAAAGTCAGTCAACTGGCTGAAGGTGTCAGCATCGTTAGTTAGAAATAGAAAATACAAATCCGGGAACTGTTCGAATGTACTGGTGAGCATTCGACGGGCACTGAGAAAATCTGTATTAATCACTCGTTGACCCTGGGATACGACCATGATGACGGGGGAATTGGCACCAACCGTGCGGTAAGCGCGCTCTTCATCCAACTGAACCGACAGTCGTTGAACGATAGAATCAAAGCTATTGGACAGTGATAGTCCAGCAGGATCTGACCGAAAATGGGAAGTTTTTTTTAGTACTGAATCACAATTCCATTCAAAACTTACATGATCCATCATAGGCTGACAGCTGTTCAAATACGTTAGACAAGCTATTGGTTCGGTTAACCATAAATTCTCCAGTTTGACCATTGATGACAGATAGGGACGAACCGTAGATGGAGACGTCGATTAGCTCGGCTATGTGACTGAAATGCAAATGAGGTTATTTTTTAATCAAAAATTCCGTAAGAAACCTACTAGATAAATCTCTGGCTTTCGTAGACACTCCTTGATCCGTCAATAACCAGCAACAAATCCACGTTGGGTTGAGTGCCCGAGGCTACCACAGCATTGCAATCATCAAACGAACCCAAGAGATTGTTTGCGTAGCTGAAAAATCGGTCCACAGCTGCATCGCAGTTCCTTCGCATAAGTGCGTCTTCAACAACGACGCTTCCGGTCGTATATTGCAAAACCTGCACAAAGTTGAATGTCTCCTGTTTGAGGCGATCTTTGTCAATGGACTGAAGGATTTCCTTCCTGTAACAAGCGCGGTTGATATCGTCGGGAACATTATGTTTATCTCCCGGCGAATCTTCCTCTGCGTCTTCGTTGAACACTTTCCAAAACTTTGTCTTCCTTTCGGCATTGAACAACGTGTGCAGGGAATCTTCGATAATTTCAGATTTCTTGGAAATCTCTGTACTGGACGTTAGCCTGCCGTTGTGAAACTTTCGTTTTCCTAGATTTTCAATCGATATAATCGGAATACCACGGTTACTGTAATACATGTCTAGCACCTGCGAAAGGCGTAGTCTTCTAACCTTGTTTACAAAGTAGGGTACCTGTTGAGCCAGAAAGTAACCGTCGATTCCCGAGAGAACCTCACTGTCCGTCATCTCCCAGCGGCCTTCGTGTGCCTCGGCCAAGAATCGTAATCTGGGAAAGTACGTATCATTCCAGGTTCCCTGTAACCCTACCCTAAGGTCCGTACCCACATATGGACCTTGATACAGACAAACCTCTGCCAGATCACCCGCTAGTCCAGTGGCGTACATATTGTCGATTGACTCCATAGACGTTAGCAACTTCTCCACCTGTTTGCGAGTATCCGCGCGTTCCATTGTCTCCAAATTTTCATACGTGCTCTTCCGCTTGTAAGCCGAGATGAACTCACTAATTCGGACATTCTGTGGTTGCAATCCAGCGGCTATAGACATGACGAGTACACCAGGTGCTATGGTGCCGTAATGGATGCTCCTGCAGGTTCCACCTTCCAGAGGGCAACGCGATATGGGACGCTCGAAGGTTGTGCTGCTCGTTTTATTGCGTTGAGACCTTTGAAAGTCAGAAATTGAATTATTTGCATTCCAGTCCACAGTAAGTTAACCAACTTGTTCTGAATTATCCACGGTGCCTGAGGATTTTGGCCGGAGTTCGCTACAGTTGTTGGACAGCTAATTCGTTCATCTCCACGCTGGAAAGGTTCCACCGTACTACTGAGCAACCGATGAAGCAGACAAACCTCCAGAGGACTAAGAAATTTGTCAAACTCTATTGTTCCTGGAATGTTGGACACCAACTGCAGCAGGAGTTTGTACTTCGGTACCATTATGCCTCGAGTGCTGTAGGGTGTCACGAATTCTGTTTCCTGCAAACCTGGAGCCTTCTCGATGCCATCGATTCGAAGTCTACGATAAAATATCTTATCCGTAGATCGTTTCATGCACAAGAAAGAGACAGCGTTACTTACCGATGAATCAACTCCACGCTGACCATCCGCATATCCAGTGTAGTGGGATTGTTTTGTTCCACCTTTCGAATCAGCTCCAGCAGAAGCTGCTGATTGTAACCTATCGAGGGCTGCGTGAAATTACCCCGATAGCAGTGAATCAACTCCTGCGGAATGTTGTACGCCTGCATTATTGCCACGAACAAACCAACAATGACTAGCAGAAGCTTCAAAGCAGCCATTGCAACAGTTCTATGAATTCAACTCGATATTGAAATCTAACAGTTAAAATGACTCGAATAACATTGCGCGGCACTACTCGAGCTAGATTTTCACTAAATGCACACTCTCGCGGGCAAGGCACGGCTCAGATAACGACCGATCCAAGGTGATTCATTTCGGATATGGAAAATATGGTGCAATAGAGTTTCGAATCCGTTGAACCTTGGCAGAGTTATAGTTGTATAATTTTGAGCTTCGGAAACAGTGGAGATCAACTTGTACGATTTATTATGGCAAAAATGGAACAAAACTACTTCAGAACCGAACAGACAGGTGGAACACGGTCACCGATCACTTCAGGAATGAGAATGGAAGTGATTCGTTTTACGAATTACTAAACTATACAGAGAGACGTAAGCTATCAATTCCCTTGCTTATCAGTGCTAGCGCGTAGGTATATGAAGAGATAGCGTGGTGAGATAAGGTTTTGAAAAGCGAGGTGTTTTCCGCTCCCTCTGAGTACATAAAACATTGTATCGGATGGAGAGATAGTAAACAAACCGAGAATGGAACGCGTTGAAAGCGAAAATACTGCTTGGTTGCATCAGGGGTGTGGTTGACTGATTCAGGCTGGAAAAATGTGCTTTGAACCTTTTTAAAACAAAAATATTTTTTTTTTTTTTTTTTTTTTTTTTTTTGATTTTTTTTTTTTTTCTTTTTTTTTGTGGTGGTGTGTTTTTTCCTCCGTTTTTTTTTGGTGTTTTTTTTTTTCTTTTTTTATTTGCGCTGAACTGGCCAGCTTGTCGTGCCGCAAGGGCTCAGTAGGGATTCTTGGTCAAGACCCGAAGCTAAGAGTCAGTTCCATTGTGGAAATATCACATCAAGTAGTTTTTCCATCTGCTACAGAGGATCGTGTGCCTGGAGGTCACATTGAGAATTTTACTATTCACATTAGGTTCGTAGTTGCAGCGCGCTTTGGGATCATCCTTGCCTTAGATCCATCCTTATAACATGGAAGGAAATTACGAGAAATAGAGGCAAAATACATTTTGTTTTTATCTTTTTGTTGTTGTTATGATATGATAGTATATTATTGCATATAAATTGGTTGCAGATTATCGAAATTTGGGATGTACTGTCTTTCGCATGATGTATTTCAGGTCTTCCAGGTCATCAGATATTGTAAAATAATTTAAAATATAACCTTCATTTTTTTTCTCATGACTGTCATACATAGTCTAAATTTTCTGATTCATATGCGCAAGTTTGTCTACAATTGCAACAAAACAGCAGTCGGCACACATGTAATTTTCAGTTCATATTATAATATCCCTTCACTGTATATATTATCTTATATGACATTGTTTATTCATTACCATTACCATTCATCTTTATCATCATCATTACCATTTTTATCAATACTTGTGTTTTCTTTATTTATATATTAACATAATTTAATTATTATGTCTTATATGTCCAATTATCAGTTTGATCCTTTCTTCTCCTCTTATGATTTAGAAGTATCTAGTGCCTCGAATACAAGAAGCGGCAACGGAACCTGTGGTAGGCTTTTGCTTTTTTTACTTTTTTTTTTTTTCTTTTCTGGTTTGCAAATGGACATTTTACCAAATCTGAGCTGATCTGATTCATGCAGCGCTGTGTGCCTTTTGTCTAGTGTCTGATTTTACAGTTCAATCTTTGTCACTTTATCATAACTCACAATATCATTATATTTGATAATATTGTTTTATTGATTTTACTTCATAGATGATTTGAACATTACTTTCTATTTTTTTTATGTCCATTTCTCGAGTACTTTTTTAAACAGACGTATCTAATTTTGTATACAAAGAGGGGAAGTAAGATTCAAACATTAAAGTCTTGAAACCCTCAGCACTTTCATTCAAACTAGGACCACCAACACAAGGATTAACATTTCCCTAACATGATGGTGATGCTACTTTTTGTGAGGGTGCTGAGAGTTTTGAGAAATTTACGTTCGAATCTTACTTCTCCTCTTTGTTTACAAAATCAGATACGCTTGCTTGAAAAAGTACTCGAGATTTGTCTTTAACTCCCTTTCAATTAAAACCAACGCACCCCCCCCCCCTTAATTACTTGACAGATTAACTTAGTTTCGTGTAACCACTTGCAAATCGTAAATGTCGCCCCTCAACGTAAACATTGGGGTCATCCCTGGCAGATTGTTCAATTCGGAGAAGCATGTTTTTGTTGCGTCATGAGTGGTGAGTGGTTGCAAAACAACAAGCAAGCGTACCATATAAAAAGAGTCTATTTTTATTTTCACGATATAACATCAGTTATAAGTAATTTAAATATTTTACGCGGCTTTCCTCCGAGCAAATGTACAACCGCGGCCTGAACCACGGTTGTTCGTTTCGAAAATGTTACACCGCGTTGCATTTTTTTAACACTACGAAAGTCGCGCGAATTTGTATCCAATGAATCTGAGAATAATAGAAGGTTATTGACTGGCCATAGAAACCGTATAAACAATGATTTTTTTTTTTACTTTTTTTTACTGAGGTTCTTCATGAAAAAGATTTAAATTTATGTTGGGGAGAGAGGGAGTTGAAAATTGCCGAAAATTGCGTTACGTAATATTAGAACGAATATCTAGGACCAAGGACCAACGACCTCTGATGAATTGTCGCTGTACTCGTATCAATATGATCGGGTAGCTGCTTGTTTCCGGATGCGAGATTCGTTAACGGAGTTTTTTCAAGTGCAAATTTCGAGTGAGAACACAGAAAAAAATAATGAATTTTAACAGGTACATAGAATTTTCTCTCGTTTAATTCCAAGCCAAAGTACACTCTGAGATTTTTCTAATCGTCGATAGTTTAAAAAGAAATCATTGGTATCATTCATGGGGTTTACAAGTCGCATAGTATAAAAACCATACTAACGTTGCATCAAGTTTAAGCTTAGTCCAAGTTGTGTGAGAGAATTATACTTAGCATTACTCTCACTTCTTTGGCACGATCATGTTGTCATTTCATGATGTGAACATTTAATCGATTCTCGAAAATACATTGCTAGTTCTGTTCAGTGGCGTATGTGTAGCGAGGCTTGCTCTCAATTTTGCCAGTTTCAATCAGTGCTCCACCAAACAACAGCATTCGATGTTCGAATTCAAGAAATTTCGGTGTCATTAGTTTGCAGATAAGAATTTGACAAACCAAAAACAAATTCGGGGCGGGAAAATTTTTTATTCTGAGTTTCAAATAAATCTCCATTAAACTAAGCACATATATTTCAACATTATACTACACCCCTTATATTTCAAGTTTATACTAAGCGAGTTTAGTTGCCGTTTATCCGAAGCTAAGCATCAACCAGGCAAATATCGATTTAGAACGAACTTTAAACTAGTTAAAGGGCGATACGGTCAAAATTTGGTCAATATCAACTTGACGTATTTCTTTCAATTTTGCATTTAAAAAACCTGAACACCCCTCATTTTGAAGGTGTGTGTATGTAGAATGTTGCTCCTATTTTGATTTTGGAATTCACTCTTCAGTTGTCAAAATGCCGTCCAAGCAAGAAGAGCAGCGTATCAAAATTTTGCTCGCGCATCGCGAAAATCCGAGCTACTCGCACGCAAAGTTGGCAAAATCGCTAAAAGTTGCCAAATCAACCGTTACAAATGTAATTAAAGTGTTTGGGGAACGTTTGTCGACAGCCAGGAAGTCTGGATCGGGGGGAAATCGAAAACCGGAAGCCGCTGAGACGACAAAGAGAGTTGCCGGTAGTTTCAAGCGAAACCCTAACCTATCTCTCCGAGATGCCGCAAATAAGCTGGGTGTATCGTCTACAACCGTGCATCGAGCCAAAAAACGAGCCGGACTATCGACTTACAAGAAGGTAGTGACTCCAAATCGCGATGATAAACAAAATACGACGGCCAAAGCGCGATCCCGGAGGCTGTACACGACGATGCTGACGAAGTTTGACTGCGTGGTAATGGACGACGAAACCTACGTCAAAGCCGACTACAAGCAGCTTCCGGGACAGGAGTTTTATACGGCAAAAGGCAGGGGAAAGGTAGCAGATATTTTCAAGCACACGAAACTGTCAAAGTTCGCAAAGAAATATCTGGTTTGGCAAGCCATCTGTACCTGTGGCTAGAAAAGCAGCATTTTCATAGCTTCCGGGACTGTCAACCAAGAAATTTACGTGAAAGAGTGTTTGAATAAACGTCTGCTGCCTTTCCTGAAGAAACACGGTTGTTCCGTACTGTTTTGGCCGGATTTGGCATCTTGCCATTACGGTAAAAAGGCCATGGAGTGGTACGCCGCCAACAACGTGCAGGTGGTTCCCAAGGACAAGAACCCTCCCAACACGCCAGAGCTCCGCCCAATTGAGAAATACTGGGCTATTGTCAAGCGGAACCTAAAGAAGACCAAAAAAACTGCTAAGGACGAGCAGCAGTTCAAGGCAAACTGGCTTTCTGCGGCGAAGAAGGTGGACAAGGTGGCTGTACAAAATCTGATGGCAGGGGTCAAGCGTAAGGCCCGGCAATTCGGATTTGGAAAAGCGGAAGCCTAACTGAATATTTTTCCTGAATTTTATACTAATTGAACTTGAAAAAGAAATTTAATTTGATTTTTTAAATAAACGATTTCACCGATTTACACGCGTTTTCCCTTGACCAAATTTTGACCGTATCACCCTTTAGTTTCGATTTTTTTGGGTGTGAGCGTAAACAACAAAATTATTTTCAATCTTTCATGCGCCATACAACAATGTTTGCAATCTTTCATACAACAGGCGTTATCTGGCTTAAATTTACATGAAATGTCGCATTATTTTCTGCCAAATCTAGCATTCCCTTTATGTGCATTAGATAACGCAGAAAATTCAATGTTTCTTTCGATCTGTGAAGCGAAATTTTATGCGGTTCAGCGGTTTTTCGGTGATATTTGGAAGAAGTGAATTTATTTTTAATTTTGTTTCTGTACATTCTTAAAGCTTAGTTCCTAGTATATAAGTAGTGCAAATATTAGATCAAGTGTTAAATGTGTTTTTTGATTTTAAATTAGAGTAAGACCTGAGAGAAAAATATTAGTATGGTTTAGTTCAGTATCATAAAATAAAAAATAACAAAATGCATTGTTTGATTAAACAATGTTTGTGAAATCTTAATGATCCGTTGAATGTGAGGATTCACAGGTAAGGTTTTAATACCAATAGAATTAAATGAATCACAGTTTAAAGAAATCTATTTGTGAATCCAGCGCAACACCTCCGACATAAGGTACCTCATATAATTCTCGAGACAAATCGATTTTCGGAAGTAGATTTTCCAGATTTGGACTGGTACGAATATATCTTGTTTATAAATACCTAGCTCAAAAAAAATAATGGTGAGCTCTGCAACACTTAATGAAACACCGTTGACGTGACTTAATCTGTTACATGGAATGACGTTACATTTTACAAAAAATAAAATCTTCTCTACACAAAGAACTTTAAATTACTGGTTTAGCAAACAATCCAATAATCGCTTTTGCCCCCCATTTCGGTTTCAAAAATATACAAACGGCTAACAAAAACATAGTAAAAAATATGGGACTTCATGTTTGAACGATCCCTTGAAACTCTTGCGCAATTGATGATTTACCACTCCCTTAGGAAATACTTATCGGCACCCTCATCCCCTTTGAAAAACGTTTTGTATGAAGTAATTCAAAATTTTGTACAGATTTTCACACTTAATACCTCTCCCTCCTTTAAGTGTGTGATGTAATTTATAAACGACACGCTTTTATGTTTCTCCTGGTTCCATGCTCATTGCAAGCGTCAAATGTAACAAACTTTGCATTAACATTTTTTATCGCAAACAATGATCGCATGTCATATTCGCATTCCGACCTTTTCTAGAAGATACGCTAGATTTTTTTCGGTTTGACAGGTTTGACAATACCACCCACCAAAATTTTGAGTTTCAGTGACAATGTACTAGAAGTGTCAAGTTGTTCCCGGGTTGATGAAAACTTTCCTGTTTTCCTAACTCAGGAGCTATAACTATTAAATAGGCCAGCAAAAATAAAAGTGAATTGCTGTTATAAAATCAGCATCAAGCAGCAAATAAAGGGTGTCCACAGTTAAATTGCATCACTTTAATCTCGTCCTCAAAAACAAGTCTCTCAACGGATTGTTATGAAATATTCAGGGAATAAAATACAATGTATAATCTTGGTTAAAGTATTTCTATTTCACTGTATTTCTTTACCAAATCCAAAAGCCCGAACTTTCTTCTTAATACCACGCATAAGATTTTGTACAACGCTTGAACCGACATTTTTCCCGCTTTCAACCATGACTTCAATATTTCCTGTTCTTTAGTGACAACTTTAGGATGCTTAAGAAGTTCATGCTTCATTATAGCTCAATATTTTTCAATTGGCCGCAACTCTGGAGAGTTTGGGGGATTAAGATCCTTCGGCACGAAATTGACACCATTCGTCCTGTACCACTCCAGAACATTCTTGGAGTAGTGACAAGAGGCTAGGTCCGGCCAAAAAAACGTAGGAACGTTGTGTGTTTTGAGAAACAGAAGCAGTAGTTTTTTCAGGCATTCATTCATGTATACTTGACCATTTACAGTTGAAGTTGTCACGAAAGGCTTGCTCCGTTTACCACACGAACAAATCCCCTGCAAAATCATGAATTTCTTGGGGAATTTTGACACTTGCTGTTTCCTGAGAGACTCTGGAACATCGAACTTGTCTATCGCAGTCACATACGGGGTGCCGGGAATTTGTTTAAAGTCCACTTTTACGTGTGTTTCATCGTCCATGATGCAGCAGTGTGGTTTCGTCAACATTTTTGTGTACAGTTTACGCGCCCGAGTTTTAGCTGTCCTATTCTGTTTTTCATTGCGGTTTGGAGCTTTCTGAACTTTAAATGAACGGAGCCCGGCTCGTTTCTTGGCTTTCTGCACGAAACTATTGGTCAAGTGCAGCTTTTTCGCGACATCCCGAACGGAACAGTTTGGTTTGCATTTAATGGCAACAACCACTCGCTTGTGATCCTTCACACAGTACCGAACTCTTTTTCTACCACTCACCTTCTTTCGATCGACAGTTTAACGTTCCTCGAAACGTTTTATGATACGAGACACTGTAGACTGGTGAATTTTCAACATCGTTCCGATAGCTCGGTGCGAAAGAAGTGGGTTGTCGAGGTGCGTGTGCAAAATGTTCTCGCGCACTTGCTGTTCCTTCGACTCCATTTTCGAAACTACGACACATTTTACAATGAAACTTACGCAGTGTAAACAATACACGCTGAGGTCATTTCACCCAAAATTTCGTTGAAATCACCCCAAAGGGCGAAATGTTACAGCTTATTGAAAGTGATGCAATTTAACTGTGGACACCCTTTAGTGACCATGGCAACAGTAAATTAAAAAGTATAAATGTTAGTTTTGTAAAATTCAAACTTTTTCAGGATAGGGTACGGGACGGGTTTTAAAGCAGTTTATTCAGCACCTGAGACATTTGATGAAGCTGTATGTAATCTATAATTAGAACTGCCAATATTTAGACATTAATCCCTCTGCTTACGTCTGGTCTATCGGAACATACCTTCAGCAACGAGCATTAGACTCAGATAGTTTCATAGCCAAGGAATAAAGTTCACATTTGCAGGGACTTATTAAAAGCTTGCGGATTGCTTTCTGATCAAGAAAAAGTTTTCTTCAGCTGTACATAAACTAACAAAATTATATGAGTGCTATTCCGTCGTGCTTGTGTGCGAAGGCGAAATAAAATAGGCCAGTTCACGATTTGCTGCAAACTTCAATTTCCTCAACCCACTTCTTCGTTTTACCCATCCGCTCTCGAAAACAATCAACCAAAACATGTCGATTGCTACGATCACAAACTCGTCTACTAGCAGGTTATGAGATAGACCTACACGAACAAACTTTTAGTTTGTCATTGATCTTAAGATTGGCAATGTGTATTTCTTATTTCATTTACTCTCACGCAAATGTTAGCCAAAGTGACTGTGACGACAAACGGGATGCTTCGTTTAAAAACGAACAAATGTAAGAGACAGCAGGCTTCACGTTACATTATCGGTGCGCTATATCCATGGTAAACAAAGAAGAGAGGAAACATGGGCTCTCTCAAAAGCAACAGTGATGCCATAGCTGCCGCTCAACAGCGAAGCATTATTTATCGTTGGGTACTATTGGACAGCACAAAAACATATTTTTTATTGCATATGATAGTGTCAGATGATGGACAATATAATCATAAGCATAGATCAACCTCCAATGACTGGAAGAAACATGAAATAAATAGTGATTTCAGATTATCTAAATATGTAATAAATTTAACTCAATGTTCAACATCACATTCTGGCAACAAGCCTAGTTGTGGGAGAGAGCTGATGAAGACGTGCTCTCCGGTACACGCGATTAAATGCAAAATACACAAAGGCAAAATTTGAGCGAACTTCTTCAGCAGGTAAGAAACTGATGGTTTTCTAGATGATGTATTTTAAATCTTCAAAACGACAGTAATAAATTGGTAATCAATCATGATTCATGAATCGAATCATTAGCCCGATAAATAAAGCTTATGATCGTATCATTAAAAGGGAAATAATTTGGAAAATGTAGGAGTTATAGACCTATTTCCTAACAACTGATTAAAATAGTGACCCCTGATTAAGCCGTTCCCTACCCTACCTCAAATCAAGATTTTGGTGAATTGCTGCTATCGCTGAAAACGAACGAAAACTTGTCTAAGCCCCGAGCCACATAATTCTACAATTTAACACTTTACATCATTTCTTGCATTCCAGGATCAACCGAATCATATGATATAGGCACGATAGAATAAATAGATGGTTGTTGTTTTTTTTAATTGAATTATATAATTTTTTTGTGGGGGGGGGGGGGGCAAGAAGACCACGGATGGAAGCGGTCTGGGGGGGGGGGGGGGGGGACCCCTAACAGTTTGTGAATAGAGGGCGAGCTCTTCTCCCCGCCCATTGGGGCATCCTCATGTTAGATAGCCCGCTCTTATGACCTATTGTTCAATCTTGTTGTTGGAAGCAGATTCTTTATATCCCTGTGGAAACGTATAAGTGATGTTGCTTATCGATCCACCCAACCCGTTTTTGGCCCTTGGCATGATTAGGATAATCAATGGTTGATTAGGATAATCAGTGGTTATTGAAGCTTGATCAAGTCTAACAGAGAGGAGAGCCCATTGCTGTCGGACTTAGTTTCCGTGCTTCAATGGGTGGTAGTACATATCTTACATCATACATCATACGACAACTTTTGAATTCTCTAGACGAATGGATCGATAACCAACAAAACTGCGTTGATCAAGAAAATCGATCAAAGCAGACAGGATTGTTTTTCGATGAAACTCAATATGACCAGAAACGTACCTCTCAAAATGCGATAACTTTCGAAAATAACAACCAATGAGTCTGGAATTTCATGAATTTTTCTGTTTAAGTAGACGTTTGGTTTCAATGTACATTTTTTTCGTGTGATTTAAACCCTATCCACGTTAAATTTCGGACACCAAAATAATAGCAGCAAAAAAAATTACACATAATTCAACAAAATCGATTGCTTACTTGCTACTTATTTCACAATAATAGAGTTATTTCTACACCTTTTAGATTGTGTAGATTTTTTTTACAGCATTCTGTAAAACAAATTACCGAAGTCGATCTGTAAAATGAAAATTACAGAAGTCTCGGTAAAAGAGTAATTTATTTTGTTGACACATCGTAAAAGTACCAAAAAACTGTGAATGGGAAAAATTTGTAAAAAAAGTCTGTAACTGAAGTCAAATTATCCTAAATTGGTAAACACTGTAAACACCTTGAGCAGCCATCTTGTCAAATCAGAAGCAAAATAGTTCGGAAGTGGTTGACGCGCAGGAAGGAAAGTGCTAAAAAATCGAGTAAAAATAGTGCTAAAATGAACAATTTCCTAAAATCATTTGAATGAACACGATGAAAGGATCGTCAGTATCTTCCGTAAGTAAAACAAATCACTTTATAATCATGAATTTTTGTTACAGCCTGAAATAATCTGCTCTTTTTGCCATGCCAAAGTGCCCGGTTACGTTGACGGCTCACGCAGTGTCTGAAGCGGTATTTTATGTAACTTCAATGCACCTCGGATTTTTTTTTCATCAAAAGTAAGGTTACATTCCAAACTATCGAATAACTTTTGTTTCAAAATATTCTATCGGGGAAAAACTGAATAAAGTTAATTTATATTTTTTTTTCATTATCATTTTTGCATTAACATTTTCAACAATCCACCATATTATGTAGCATTTAATGCTCAAACTGATTAGCTTTATCTTAACGTGTCTTAATCTGTCATAATAACAGAATTCACAATATATTGCAAGTGTGTTGAGATCAAGTAACCAATGGAACCCAAACAAAGAGAAAAAAAATCATTACCCCAACAACCGTTGTAATATCCGAAAGTATTTTCAAAAACCTCCTAATAAAAACGTCAAGCTTAGTATAATTATCCTTGTTGCGTCCTGATCCTGAAATTTGGTCCTTCACCCCCGGTAGGTACGACCGTCAAGCCCAGTGTTATTATCCTTGTTGGCTCCTGATCCCGAACAAAGGGTGTCTTCAAAGCTGAACAGCTGTTACTTATTGAGCCAATCCATCGATGATTTTTGTGAAAGCTAGTCAGCTTTAGAACTCCCAAAGACTCCGACTATGAAATTTCATGTGGCTGAGTTTTGCTCTGCAGCAAATGAAGGTCTGGGAAGGTATTCCGAACAGACCATTGAAGCAATTCACCATGATTTTGCTAAAACATGGATGAATCATAAAGTTCCTGAGACGCATAAAAATTATCAGCAGAATATTCTCAAGGCAGTCGTCGCTTATGATAGCAGTCACATATGAAACCACAATGAAAATTCATTCATTATTATTTTTAACTATGAAGGAAAATCATATTGTTTATCATTGCATTTATGTGCATGTGCTGCACACATCTATATCATGAATTCGAGCTAATAAATAATGTGTAATTAAATTTATTTGTTTCTTTTTCAATTATACTCCGAAACCCTTTTTAAACCCTAAGTGCAAGTCTCTCTCTCTCTTTCTCTCTCTTGCTCTCTCTCTCTATTTCTGTTTCAAACCATTGTTTATTCCGTTACCATATATTACCAAGTACCTATCTTCTCCAATGGTGATAAAAACGATACAAAAAAATGCAAGACTCAAGATTCTTCAAGTTTATCTCGTTTGCATATTTTGACCGTATTTAGAGAGCTTGACAACTTACAAACTTTTGCTCAAAAGGAAACCCGCGTACGTTAAAGTTGCATACCAGACCATTCGGATCTTCAGATTTCGTGTGGCATGATAGAAAATATTAATGTAAAATCGGAAAAAAAAATTCATATTAACTTTATTCAGTTTCTCCCCTATAGAATATTTTGAAACAAGCGTTATTCGATAGTTTGGAATGTAACCTTACTTTTGGTGAAAAAAATCCGAGGTGCATTGAAGTTACATTAAATGCCGCTTCGGACACAGCGTGCGGCTTATACCACCATGTAAACAAGCATTTAAAAAATAAAAACTTCCGCTCACTATTTTTTTTTTTTTTTTTTTTTTTTTTTTTTAAAATATTTGGGCAAAAAAAAAAAAAAATTAAATTCCAAATTTTTGTTAACTAATTTTAAAAAAAAAATTTAAAACGTAGTTTTTTTTAAAAAAATTATATTAAAATTTTTTTTTTATAAAAATTTTTTAAAAAAAAAAAAAAATTTTTTTAATAATAAAACAAACCTCGGGGGAATTTTTTTTATTTTTTTTTTTAAAAAAAACCCGGGTTGTTTGGTGGGGTTGTGGGGGGGTATTTTTTTTTTTTTTTGTAAAAAAAACCAACCCCCTTATCACCGGTCGGTTTGTTGGGGGTTTGTGGGTAATTTTTTAATATCTGTAAAAAATTCTAAGTGTGTGTATTAGAAATAGTTGATTGAGATATTAATCCTTCTTTCTGTAAAATTCTCGAGCTTTCTGTGGTACACCCGCCATCAGGTTTCGTACGGTATTCTCAGATACGCCAGATTCTACATCTTCTCTTGAAATCATCGGTACCATTTGCTATCTTCTTAGTTTCGATGAGTTTCCGCCTAGTAGCTGAGCCCAGTACTTCTCTATTGGGCGAAGTTCTGAACAGTTTGGTTGTACCTTATACTGTTCCAGGACGGATTTCGCATAGTGACAAGAGGCCAAATCAGACCAAACAGAGCTGGAGAGTCGTGGCTTCTGATAAACGGCAGTAACCGCTTTTGCACATTCTTTCTCGTACACATCCTTATTGATAGTGCCGGTAGAGACGAAACTTTTAAATTTTCCACCACAACTACTAAATCAAATATTTCTTCGGGAATTTGAACACCTTCTTTGTCCGGAAATGCTCGGCAACGGCGTTCCTTTGCATTGCGGTATAAAAAGCCAGACCTGGAAGCTGTTTAAAGTACGTATGTTTCGTCGTCCATTATGATGCAAGAAAGCCACCATCCCTTCTAAGACCTTGTCATGTATGCAGTTCCACACACTATCAAAATGTCATGTAAATGTCTGTCCTCTGAGACCGACACATGTAAGCGTCCTTAAGCACATAAGAATGAGTTGAAAGAGATGAGAAAATAAATTCAATCAAACACATCTTTTGTCGAATTGCGTATGTGTTAGTTTCAAGAGACATAATTTTACACGAAATCTTTCTTTACGTTCACCGACTTTTTACAAACATGAATTACGTCTCGTGTAAAATTCATAATTTCTAAGTGTGCACTTAATAGCAAGATCAAATTGAATTACCAGGTTGCATTCACAGTAACACTGTATGAAGGGCCAAAAACGGTAATAAATTGAATAACCCAATTTGCAATACTTATTAAGCTTTCTACAGGACGGCTTGTTAAGAAATAAAAACAATTCCATTTGTAATTACATGTCTGTAGATTGAAGTCCTGAGGTAAAAAGGACTTACGTGTTGTGAATATGAAAGTTTATAAAATTTTGTCACGAGAAAAAAAATGATTTAAACATATTTTACAACACTTGGGACGCCCATGGATGATCTGAAACTATATAGCATATATAAAGAATAATGATGAAATTTGTCAGAAGCAGATAATTTCCGATCAACATGAGAGGCTCTAGGAGTGGACAGTAATTTATTACTAGAACTAAGAGAATTGAAGAGAAAGCATTAATAGTTCCGTTTAGAGAACGGCAGGTTATGAAAATTGAAAGATACAAGTTGAAAACGAGCGGAGGGAATATGAAAGTTGTATACAATCGGGCGCATAATCTTTTACCAAGCTACCCCAGATGCGGGGTAGGGAAGGGGGAGGATACCCCCTTGACTGGTAAAAGAGTATGCGACCAATCGTGATCTTGTACTACCTATTGCTTTGTTCTGGTTCTAGCGATCTGTTCATTTCCCTCTCCCAATGGCCCCCAATGGCTATCGTTACTCCGCGCATTAGGAGAATACAACAAAAACAACAATCAAAGTATATAAAGAATTGTAAACCTAAAATTTCGATGTGCTGTTCCGTTTCCTTGCATCACAATAATTTTTTGTAGTGAGTTTTTTAGGTACTATAGTGATTTTAATGAAATGAGAATAAATACAATAGTATCACATCATTCAATATCATAACATATAATAATAAAATGGCGTTATAATATAAAAAAATATTGTAAACGATAATAGAATATATATCCGTAACATAACTGGTAATCCACCATCGAAAGACTTCAGCGGTTGCAGTTTTTGTAGGATAAAGATCTAATTAGATTATAATTTTTTTTTCACAAAACCATTCAGAGAACATAACAAGTGTAGGTACAAGATATATTTGACATCCATTGGTTTGTTACTGAACATAAAAATTAGATAGGGGAATGTGCTCTAATGTGGGTCTATGGATCTAGGATTCGGCCTATGTTTAAAACTCGAGGGAAATATGTTTTCACCTTTTTCATCCTTAAAATCATAAATATACAGTAATATTGCCTCGTTGACATATCAATATGGGAAAAAAATTTCGGGATAGGCAAATTTTATTGATAGACCAAATTCTAGATCCATAGACCTACATAAGAGCACTTTTCCCTATGTATTTTTTTTTAAGTTTTACTGGCGGTGTTCTGAATAGAGTAGAAACCTCTACACCAGGCTTTTGATGATATCGTTGCGTAGATCCTTTCGAATCATTTTGCCAGCCATACACGGAACATGTCTTCCAAGAAGACGCTGTTGCAAACGACGGTGAGTTCAAATGTATTCCTGCTTAGCTGTGATTTGAATTCATTTCTTTTAGGTCAGTTTGCCAGTCGTGCAAGGATCATGTCGTCCATTAGGACACTGTTATTACTAATTCAAAAGATATTATATTTGCACGGTATTATATATAACGATTTCCTTTTCCTTTGTCTTATTAATGTAGAATGTTTTGTACGATGTCATTTTGTCTTATGTCGTCCAATTTATTTATATTTTTCCGCCTTAATCTTTTAATGTCATATAAGTTCACCCATCATCAACTTTGCGCAGTGGCGATATCGTAACCAATGAAGTTCACCCATCACATAAGATAATGAGTGGTGAGTCTCAATTATTTGTATTATTTTGCAATTTAGAATATTTTATTATAAAAATCTTACCTTGATGAGTGTGTTGTTAGTTTTTACTCACTTATAACATATGTTATTTCTCACAAGTTTCCGTTTCTTTGCGATCGTATTTTATATTGCTTCAATTAGATGTAATGTCCAGGTTGTCTTCATGTATGGTAACGCTCGCGGCCATGGCATAGGGGAGAGAACAGGAGAAAGGAGAGAAAGCATTCGTAACCGGCAAAATGCCATGCGCATGTGAGATTTTCATGGTGATATTCCCACAACGGCCGTTCAGAATGATTCAACGGATCCGTATGAGAGATCATTTCCGATTAATTTCCACTTGTTTACTCAACTTCCTCACGTTTAGATATAGAAGACAAGAAACATCCCATTGCGTGCTACATTCTGGAATATCAAGGCAATGATTCCCCATCGCATCTTCAAGTGATCATTAAAAGCTGTCGATTTGGTTCAGGCACTTTTGAACGTTGATGTGGCAGAGAAACCTTGTCGACGGATTGCAAGCCTTTAAAGCAAGCGTGGGGCGAGTACTGTCAACCGTCAACTGCGGAACAAAGTCACCAAGAACATTAAGGCAAACCCCAACATCTCGGACCGCGATTTGGCCAAAAAGTTTCGCGCCGCACGCAGTACCGTGCAACGGATTCGTCTCCGGGAAGGCTTCAAGTCATACCGTGCCTGTAAACAACCAAATAGGGATCAAAACCAGAACAATGTGGCCAGAATCCGTGCCAGAAAACTGTATGATCAGGTGTTGATAAAATTCAATGGCTGTATCCTCATGGATGATGAGTAAAGGTCGATCTCAAACAGCTACCGGGACAAAAAATTTACTTGGCTACGGCTCGGGGAGATGATCCTGCCAAATTAAAGTTTGTGTTTGCACGTAAATACAAGATTTGGCAAGGCATCTGTCACTGCGGTAGGGAAACCAAGGTTTTCATCACTGATAAGGCATTTAATTCCGAGCTGTACAGAACGGAATGTCTGAAAAAGCGAATATCCCCATTTATCAAATCCCACAATGAACCTGTCATGTTTTGGCCAGATCTTGCAAGCTGTCATTACAGTAAAACAGTGCTACAGTGGTATGAAACCAACGGGATTCAGTTTATACCGAAATAACTCAACCCACCAAACTGTCCCCAGCTCAGACCGATAGAGAGATTTTGAGCTATTATGAAGAGGAAGCTGAAGGTGAATGGCAGTGTCGTCAAAAGCATCAATGAATTGAGAACCAAGTGGAATAAGATTGCCAAAACGATGCGATGGACGAGAATAATGTGCGCCGGTTCATGAAACGTATTCCGGGAACAGTCCGCAAATTTCTTCGAAATCGGAATGATTATTTTTTTTTTGTATTTACCCTCTAAAGTTCACATAAAGTCGAACATTTTAATTAAAACATATTACTATTTTGTTAATCTATATCCGAAATATGCGCAATAGTCTATGTTCCAATTCTAACTGGGACACACCTTAGTTGCATAATTATTTTTTTTCACGGACAATAACTTGTTTCGACGACATGACTGGAACTATTGTATGAATAACTATGAAACTTGACAGATCTAAACAAAACACTATGAATAAGATTCATCTAAATTTTCAGGTTTTTTACTGGGGTTCAAAAGTTAATGTGCATTGAATCATAACACAGCTAACCTTGTTAATCTTTGAACCATGTCGCCTGAACGCATGTGGATAGAAAAAGAATAATTGTTTGTCTGATATTCCCGGTTTACCCTGAAAAAAATATGTTTAAATCCAGTGATATTTGTGATATAATTTTTATGGGGTGGTGTTCTCTTTTTTTCTCTTTTGGGGGGGTGCGCGCTAAATTGTTTGGTTTTTTGTGGGGGGTGTTTTGGGCGGGGGGGGGGGGAGAAAAAAAACCAAAAAGGGAAAAAAAAAAAAAAAAAAAAAAAAATAGGGGGGAGGCTAAAAAATAAAAGAGTGATGTGTTTTGGGGGGGTTTTGGGGGTATTTTTTTCTTTTTTTTTGTCGTTTACACTGATGAAAAAAAACTATCGAATTTCATAAATTACGCCTTATGAAGTATCGCAAATGCTGGTTGTTTAGACTTCATAAGATTATAATGTTAATCATAAGGACTCTTATGACTTTCTTACTTACTCATAATGATTTTTCTATGTGTATCATTTCCACAAAAGTACCTTATGATTTTCATATTCATCCTGTGGATGAAAAAAACGATAAGATAATTTAGTAAACCAACAACAATGGCGCACCAAGGAATGTTGTGGAATGGATGTTGGAGATCATCTTCAAAAAATAATCTTGCACACGAGGTAAGCCTATTTACGCTAATTTTAATCACCAACATCTATCCAAAGTGGTGGATCTTATACCTATGTCCATCTAAGGTAACCATCTTATAAGAAAATGTAATCAAGAAAGCCCGAACTACTTGATAGCAATGCTTTTGCTAGTGCCGTTAAAATAATCAAGGGTAATTCATTTTCCAACCCGGTTGTTATCTAAGCGTTTTTTTAATCCCTACAGAGACCACCATGTTTATTAGCACCAACAAAACTTTTTCTGAACGACGGATCATGCAGTATATCGAAACACTTGGACTTCATTATTACGTTAGGAATTTTTTCGTTGATTCTGGAGCACAAATCGGCCATTAAAATTCCATTTGATTATTCCAATGTTACATGCATACTTCAAGGATTCTAAGAAGGTACTTTTTCTATACAAATAAAGATTTGTTGGCCTCACTAATTTAATTATTCTAAAAAATCAAGTCATCCTTCTGAAAATAATATATATAAAAATAACGCACACGTTCAGTTAACATAATCAATAATAATGTGTTTCATAAGGCCGTGTAATGAAACTCATGTAATTATCATATCTAAAACATCGCTGGTAATGAAGACAACAAACATCGCATTCGCGTTCATAAGGTATAAGTATGAATTTCAAACCGATTCCTTGTGGCTAAATTTCATAAGGTTTTTTAATGAACTTCTTAAGATTTTTTTCGTCAGTGTAAAATTGTGAACATGACTTTAGCGTTTATTTTTCGCGAATCTCTAAACACTCTCGCAAATTAACTATTATATTTACATTTTGTTTGTACTGGTCTGCCAGAAGATATCGCCCTGCCGGCCGTAGTAGATTTATTTCCTACATTGGAAAAATCAGAAAATCGTAGAATTCTTTGTAATATTATTTTTCTGGGTAAAAAACGTGGACATGCGCAACAGTTTTAGGAATCTTGTCGTTCAGGTTTCAGTATCGTAAATTCGAACGATTCGGAAATATTGGGGATAATTATAAAAAACCCATACATTTTCAAATAATTTACTACCAGCCTCATATAAACAAAGGGTGTTCACCACATGATGCTTGTAATGGTTAGTTGAAAGAAGCATCTGGTAGACGAATGTTTGCTCTATCATATCTTGAGTACTTTTTCAAACAGACGTATCTGATTTTTGTAAACAAAGAAGGGAAAGTAAGATTCAAACGTTAAATTCTTGAAACCCTTAGCACTTTCTTGCAAACTAGGGTCACTAACACAAGGAATAACATTTTCCTATCATGATGGTGGTGCTACTTTCCGGGATGGTGCTGAGAGTTTTGAGAAATTTACGTTTGAATCTTACTTCCCCTTTTTGTTTACAAAATCAGATACGTCTGTTTGAAAAAGTACTCGAGATATGGTGTAGTTGAATATCACAAGAGTCTTGTGGTTCGTGCGAAAAAAAACGTTTGAAGTTATTGTATGCAATCTGAGTTTAGTCGTGAATGTAACATTTTAATTAAGATTGCAAAGCCCTGCAAGGCAAACATTTCAATATTGCATCATTCCACCGAAAGCGCAAGCCGATTAAATTCGATTAAAGTATTTCTGATAATGTACTTCAACGAGTAAGGCAGGTCAAGGACTTAGGAGTGACGCTCGATCAAGAGATAACGTTAAGGCCACACAATCATGAAGTAATAGCGAAGGCAAACCGGCAACTTGTATTTATTTTCAAAATATCTGAAGACTTCCGGGACCCTCTGTGTCTGAATTCATTGTACTGTTCGTTGTCTGGAGTCCTTATCAACCTTGTTGGATTGCGAGGCTGGCGTAGGTTTGTTCGTTACGCTCTACGCCACCTACCATGGCGGGGCGCAGCAAACCTTCCTGCCTACGAAGATCGGTGTCGGTTGCTTGGAATCGATACGTTAGAACGAAGGAGGCGCAAGCTGCTTTTGTGGCTAAGGTGATCACCGGTAAAATTAATTCTCCGGAACTTCACACTCAATTGAGTTTCTATGCCCCTGAACGAGCAATACGACAACGCAACTTTTCATTCTACTCATAGTAGAATTGTATTCTTTTCTCATTTTCTCATAAGGAAATGTTACTCAATTTTCGTTAAAAGAGGATCTACTAAAAAAATTGAGTTGATCCACATTATACGAAAATTCAGTAAATTTTCCGTGAGGAAAAATGGGAGTGTAATACAAATGAAAGAGAGGGTATTTTGAGCGTGGAGATTCTGAATATTTCATAGTGATGGAATAAAGTTCCCATTTGTAGGGACTTATTAAAAGCGTGCGGATTACAATCCGATCATGAAAATGTTTTCTTCAGCTCCGCAATCCGTATATAAGGTCTGTACTCGAAAAAAATGCACCAGACAAAAGTGTTCGCCAAAAATTTATTTTAAGTCGGATTTTCTTGAAACTTTCAGGGAATGAAGTAATACATATGGATTATGTTTCGGCATAATTTCTTTATTCAATTTCCTTTCCAACGATGAAAGCCCGCACCTTTCCCTTAAGACCTCTCATTACATTTTGTGCAATGGTGGAGCCGACCTTTTTGGTCACTTTCATCCATTTTTTCTTCAATTCCAGCTCGTTCTTGGAACATCTTGGACGATTTTAGAAATTTGGCCTTCAAGCTTTCCACCGGACGAATCTCTGGTGAATTGGGGGGGTTGACGGTATTTGGTACAAAAAGCAAAAGGTACAGTCCAATGGGGTTGTGCGCAAAGGTGACGTAGGACTACGCCGCAATCTAATTCCCAATTGATTTAAGTCAGTCGGGAAGCTACGCTTTCAATCCGCTCGAAAATATCATAGACGAAGCTGTTCATAATGCTTCGCTTTGGAGGAAACGACAGTAGTATCGGGTTAAATTGCTTCAGCACCCGGTAGATGTGGTGCCGACGTTTTCTTTTTCCGAAATTTGCTACTGGAACTGTTTGCCTTCCGAGATGGTGGAGCGAGGATGCACCATAAGAGCACATCCTGTTGATATGATCGACCACCTTGATATCGTTATCCTTATTGCGTTGTAGATGGTTGTGGTCTGTTTGGGAATTCAAAGTCTATTATTGCCGATAGACGTCTAGGTCGAAAAAGTGCTAATGGAACGTTCGACCAGCTTTAGGAAGTAAATATGTAAGTAAATTCTATTGTAAACTCTTTTGAAAGCATTTGGTGGCTCTTTATGATGATACGGCCCGGTTGTATTTTCTACGATGGTTGAGAGAGCCACTATCTTTAATGCGTAGAAGATACTTATGGATCTGTTGGTTTGTTGGTTGTTAAACGCGCTTTGCCATTTACTCCGGGACGCGGCGTTTAAAGCAATGCCATTTTCAGTCGGATAATGGAAATTTCAAACAGCACCAGAGAAAAATTCAAACAAACTCTTTAGTTGGCAAACTGATTTGGTCATCCTAAAAAGGACGGATTTAATTGACGGGGGAGAAACATGGTTCGCGATTGAACTTGGGCTTTCTTCTTGGTTCAGTTCCTCGTCGTTGCGGGTGGTCATCCGCAGGTGACGTGGGATGATTCTTGCCTCGTTAAAGTCACGGGCGGCAATTCCCGCCAACTCGTAGGCTTCAGCAGCCATGTTTTTCGCAGCGAGGTTGACGGGAGCATCGGCAACAATAGCCAACTGCACCAACGTTCCTTATCTGATGCTGGAAAGCTCATCCGGATGCGGGAGCGGGTCACTAAAAACACAAAAAAAAAAAACGGGGAAAACAATCCATCTCAGGAAACACGACCATAACACACTATGAGAGGGATTCCATTCACAACGTCCTACGCAAAGCACTCGGAAAAACTATAATTTCACCATTTATTTTAGTAGAATGAAGGAATATTTTTTAATTTTATTTCCGCGAACGCAGCAAAAGCAAAACAGCGAGACTAGTGAAAGTTTTATTTATACCTAAAATAGGAAAGTGGGATAGGCGCTTCCTAAATCATATAGACCCATTAGTCTTTCATCAGTCCTATTAAATACTATGGAAGAAGTGTTCAAGCTTAACTTGATAAACTTCCTAAAAGCATCCGTTTTCGAAATATTTTTTTGTCAATCAAAACTTTTCTGTTTAGCTCAACCATTAAAACAATTTGTACTTACGATTGGGTGATCATGTCCTATAGCGAAACTTGCGTTTCTAATGGCCATCCGTTTTAATGTACGATTTGGAACTTACAAACACTTTTCCCTTTCTTCGTATTGCGGTGCAGCTCTACCAGATATACAGTCAGTATTAGTGTGCGGTCGCTAAATGAAATTTGAATTATGAGGGCAGAGTTTCGGACGTGTCTACTCACACAAAGGCAGCGACGACGCTCGTTGATTGGTTTGTTGGTTGCTCGGAAATGTTATCTGCCATTGCGGTGTGCCATCTGGATAACGATGGGTTGGTACAAAATAAGCTTCTGTGGCAATCATTACTACAGAGCAACTATAGTTTCAGCAGACGGGAGGAAAATGGCTAGTTTCAATTCTTTATTTGTGATGATTCTTTCTACGTTGAATAGTTTAAACTGGAAGAACAAATAGAGGTGGGTTATACCATGGACATAACCGCGAGGTTGAAGTAGGACCAACAATCAATATGCAACTAGCGATTTGAAATTGGTTCACTGTTGTAGAACCCCTTGGTCCGAAGTGCACCTTGAAGCCAGCACCTAACTACACATATTTGCGCCTTTGTTTTGATTTGCTGTGTTATTTTGACAGAATATTCGAGAGTGTGTTCGTGTGAGTTCATTATTAGGGGCGTATTATTAAGCTTGGGACCAGCCATGTCCAAACACTACACTGCACGCCGAGCTATTTTTTGCCACGCTAGTGCGTGTATTGAATTCACCACTTTGACTTCGTGCTTCCAGACTTACACGCCACGCGGTTGGTACAACACCAATGCCAGTGCTCGTGTTTTGGCTTCAGACACCGTGTATGATGATTCGGCAAACACCACAGCCGAGTGTTTCCGATTGTGTCCGATTGCGGAATACACGCGTGGTTAATTTATTTTATTTCTACTTATGCCGTGCTTGTTAAACTCAATCAACTAATGCGCCAGTCACCCAACAGCAAAGAAAACAAACCAATAAGACAAATTATCAAATTTTTAGAATCATCCGACGAGCAATGCTCTATCCGTGGTAACCAGTGTCATACTGGGTGTATGTCGAGAGCTTTCTTGTGATCGTAACCACTCGGCTCGGGTGTTTTCCCAAAAATCAAGACACGGTGTCTTAAGCAAAACACGAGCGTGTACACTCGTGTCGCGTCCTTTGCGTTGCGGGTTCATCTATAAGCACGAATCTGAAGTGGTATATTATTGCCACGTGGGGGTGTGTTTGCAGTCAAGTTCGGCTCTCGTGCAGAACGGTTTGGTGTTTTCACCAAGGCTGCTTGGGACCGATGTGCTAGTACTGACTGAGCCAAGAAAAAAATCGTATTTGTTCGGGACCTACACACCAAATAATCTTAACTAATTCCAGCAATAGTTTTCGCTGAAAAGAAATCAGCAAAACACTCGTTGCTGATATACCAGCATATTTTAAAACAAATAACTGAAAATCAGCATCGATATTTACTGAATATCCTTCAGCACTCACATTTATGCTGGTAACCAGCATTCTTTTTGACATTTTGTGGAATCCAGTATGATTTACCGAAAATCAGCAAATATTTTTTTTACTGATTATAAAGCAGTAACTAATATTTACTGAAGACCAGTAAACTTTGTCTGTCAACTTCAAACGTTACAATAGTTTTACTAGGCGGTGTGCATGCATAGAATTTTTAATGATCGCATGAATTTTAGTGATTGAGTTAAGAATTTTGAATTAATTATGTATGCGGAACTACAACCGGTTGTGGACGCTTTACGAATCAAGGAAAATCTGGATTTGGAGGAAATGTCTCGTAAGTATACATAATTTATTCATTAAATGTTTGGTTTGCAGGCAAAATGGCTAAACTAAAATAAATAAAAAGCTTAGTTAAATAAATGATATTAAACCGAAAACGTGTGTTTTTATTAACAAATCAAAAAGAAAACAAAACTTTTACTGTGTTTTGTTTTCGGCAAAACTGTAAATTGCCGAAAATACAGCAAAATTATTTGTTTTGATGTTCTGTTGGTTTATCCAGCAAAATGCCAGCATAAGAGCTGTCACTTTTTTGAATATCTGTTTTGCTGGTTGATCAGCAATCTTGGTTTTGCTGTATACATTGCTGAAATTACAGGACAAAAAATATCAGCAAAACTTAGCCGTTTTCCAGCAATAAAAATTTGGTGTGTACTGGTCTTAGTGTTAGTCTACACACTAGCAAAATGTCATGTAAATTTCTGTCCCCTGAGACCGACACATGCAAGCGTCCTTTAGCACATATGTGCCTGATCGATGAACTCCTAAATTCAACTCTTTTCAACTATTTTGGGGTCCTGAGAGGTGGTGATTTGTGGCCCCGAGAAGAACCTATCATTTCATTTGATGTCCCATTGGTAGTCTATGCAAAGCCAACGATCATTAAGTTCCAGCTGTTATTAAATCTGATGGCTTCCCAAGTAACATTGCTAACACCATCCTGCTTTATTACGTTTTATTAAAGTTTTATGAAAGCCACTTTAAATCAATTTGGTTTTATTATGGCACCAAGAGGTGCCAATAGGTTTCATGGTCAGGTCAGGTTTATGAGAACCCACACAGCTTGTTACCAACAATCTTAAAACCTTGTTTCGCAAATTCCTTTTACTCCTATCAAAGGTTTTGCTGTATTGAAATGCCGTTTTAGGACTCATTGATTTTATCTTATTATGGTCAGTTGAAAAAGCATTTTAAAACCATTTTGCCTCCAGTAAATGCATTAAACGGCAAATTGGCATTGAAGGAAGTCACCAGAAGACCAACTAGTTTTATAGTAGTCATTGCGAGAATAAATTGGCTTTATGGCAAAACTGTGATTTTTTTCCAATCGCCATATTGAAATATAAGAAATAAATGAAATGTGGAAAAATAAATGCATCAAGTTTTCCATGGTATGCAAATAAACAGTAGATCGGAGACTAATTTCGACATTCTTTTAGATAATCTCATCCAATTCCAAGCACATTTCAGAAAATTCATGATTAATTTATCGAATATATTTGTTTTAATTTGATTTATGTTGTTGTAAATTCCCATAATTTCCGAGGCGCATTAATTTTCTGCTCTTATCGTGCCAATATTCACCATAAATATAATTGCGCACATAATTTGGAGCATAATACGCTGTAGAAAACACAATTTGTTTTGGATATTTTGCTATCAAACAAAATTTCCCGCAACACTAGACCTTTTTCTTTACTGCTAAATGAATCAGAAGAGCAAAGAATCGAACAAAGCAGAACAACAAAAACCAACCTCGATTTCACAGAGAAGTTTGACAGATGTAGCCATTTGGCCACATTCTGGTTTTAATGGCAGCCAAAAGGTTTTATGAAGGTTCTCAAGTGGTCATAACATCTATCACTAGAACATTTTCAAAATCTGTATGTTCTTATTAACTTGTTCTTGTTTACTTATTAACTTGTTTTCACAACCGTCTATAGAGTGGGCCATTTTGTACAAATTTCGGCTTTAAAGAAGCATAGAGGAGGTGTTGGTAGACAAAACAGTTTGGAAAGTAGTTTTATCAACAAAGCCGGGAGGCGGCTATACGGCAGGAATAAAACTAAAATGGTTACTTGGGTTAGCTGGTAGGTGAGCAATAAACAACAACTTTATGATGATCCTGTGTAGGAATTGTTATGCTTGTAATGTTCTTGGCGTTCTGAAAATACCAGTATGCATGTATGTTAGAATATATCTGTAATTTTATATCTTCATATGTGTTGAATATGTTTGTTAACATGCAATGGGATTATGGGAAGACAGCAAACTATTTGGATGGGCAAGGGTATACTGTGATTGAATACATGTCACCCCCTACAAGCGTGTGACCACCAACGCCTAAATCTATTGCGTTTTGTTCCAATTGAGACATTCTTCACTTAATGCATTATGTAAATCGTTAACTCCACTATCTTTAATAGCTGTCTTCTTTATCATACCAGCTGAAAAGATGTTATTCAACTTTGCTAGTATGCGAACTTAAGCTATCATTAATTTCAAATTCATCTGTATCGAAACATATTGGAATAACCGTTTCCTTCGTGTATTTTCGTTTGAAATGTTTCCATTCGGTATTATTTACAAAGTTAACAATTCAATCAGCTGTCTCCACTGCGTGAGTATTTTTAATAATTTTTCTTACACGTTGTTTAATTTTAAAAACAATTTCATTTGAAATTTCAATGACATTAAAGCAAGAAAACTTTCGATGTATATTAACACCTAGAATTCGTTTAAACGCACTTGTAGTTTTATTAATCAAATCGAATTCACAGTTCAAAAATCAACAATAAACAATAGTTAATACTTCGTTTGCTTTCCGTTTTTCTGAATAGTTTTGAAAATTCTGTTCGGCATTGATTTCACCAGCTTCTGCAGTGTTTTATCAGGTATCAAGCTCCAGGCTTCTCTTACGGCTGACTCAAGTTCACGAACTGTTTTAAACTGCTTTCCGCCTTTGTAAACCTGTCGTGCCAGGATGCCCCACAAGTTCTCGATAGGATTTAGATCCGGACTACAAGCGGGCCAATCCAGAAAACTGATATCTTGTTCAGAAAACCATTTCAAAGATTGCTTGCTGAACACTCAACCAAATAACCTTAGGATAATCATAAGTTTAACCTTATGAAATATAGAAGAATGATCAATTTTCATTTTCATTAAGTATCTTATGAAATTTGGATGCACTATTATGAGATTCATTCGAAAGTGTCCAAAAGGTCGAAAATGAAAAGCCGCGCAAAACACGGCTGGAACAGGTAAGTTTTCGTTTGGCGAGAGTGTTTTATTTGATAACAATTTTGTCGATTCAACCATCTAACATACAGGTCCGACAATAATCAAAACAGCTGATGGCGAAAGCAGCTCAGAAGGAACTGGTGAATGTGGGTAAGCTGAAGCAAGCGAAGTAGAAAAACTTGAAGCAGAAGTAGCTAAGGGAATTGCAAGCAGACTACCGAAATACACACATTTCCTCCAGGATGTTGGTGAAGCTCATAAAAATGCGGAAGCATCAGAACAATGCGTAAAAAAAGAAAAAGGTTGCTCTCATTTTCCACAATCACAGTCCTGGATCGTTCCATTCTGGAATCGCCCCGAAAACCAGCGGTAAAGTTGGTGGATCAACCAAGGAGACTCCTCAAATAAACTCATCCGAAAGGCAGCTCTTTAAAGCAGTCGATTACGATTCCAAGTTCTGTAAACAGTCGAACAGATCCGGGAACATCCAAAGTACAGTACTACAAATACAATACCAAGCACCGAAAGGAATACGACCAACCGATTTCGTTTGTTTAGCGTAATGATATAATATAGGAATAATAATTGAATTCAAGAAGTTGCTCGGTTGGAGAGACTTCAGAACGATATGTTGCTTGCAAGGAGGTAAGAATTATGAGTCATTTCGGATCGGAGGAGTTTTTCCTCAACTCTGTCCAATTTCAGACACACTTCCGCAGGATTGGATCGATGTCAAGTCGCTTTGGAAAAGCTATAGATTTCTATAGACTACCAGAACCGTACACGAGCCCAATCAGATCCACCACCCGTCTACCGACAGCTACCGAACAAAATCGACAATCGCATTGGTCAACTGTTGAAACATCTAACTCAATCGAATGTTTCTAAAATCCCAAACCTACCGCCACATCGTGTGGAATATTGAATATTGAGTAGTTTAAATAATTTTTAAGGCGTGTTAAGACGTTTGTTTACATTGCATTTGTTTTAATGCATATATAATAAATCTTATGTGTATTATTTGCAAAATGCTTCAGAAATTATCATCCCGAGCCCGTGAGGGAGCACAAGCTAAATAAAATTCATATTGAACCATGTATGATTTTCTTATGTGAACGCATATGCTTTTCATAAGGTTAACCAACGAATTTCTCCATGGTCTTTGCGTTTCTCATAAGGTTGGTTGTTGAAATTTATTCTGGTTCAAACAGCAAATAAATCATAAGATAATCGAGGAAAGATTACAAAGAGTTCTTATAGCAAAAAATCATAAGGTATTATTATGGTTTTTGCTATATTTCTTGGCTCAGTGTAGTACGCTTGGGTGGGGTGGGTAGTCCAATTGTGTTGGTTGAGAATGTTGTTGGTGGCAAACGTACTGGTGGGGTAGTAATGTATTGTTTTTTGTTGTGTGTTGAGGAAAAACAAAATGTGGGAGCCGGGGTAATGGAGGTATTGGTGGTTGTTGTTTGCTGGGTTGGGTCGAAAGTGTTGTGGGAGGGGGGGGGGGGGGGGGGTGGGAAAGGGGGAGGGGGGGGGAGTAGGTGAGATAACGGAAAATCTTGATGAGTCGAAGATCCTGCTACTGTAGCTGCTGGTATACCTGCTCCATCATCGTTGATTTCGGGTTTCGGCCTCGAGATGAACACTTTTTAATTAAAACTTTCCAAACCACTTTCTGGAACACAACCGATCACTGGAACCAAGAGACTTCACAGAAAATGGCCGACAGTTTGAGAGTTAATAATACTTCACCGGGCTTTGGTAAATCAAAGTTCGTTTTACGTTTTGTTCGGTAACGTGCTTACCGTATTGAGTAATTGTTTGTTTTTACACACTTAAATTCGATTTTGCAGTTCGGTAAAAAAACGAAATATATCGGTAAACATAAAATGTTACCGATTTTTCGGTAAACATAAATAATTTTACCGTAATTTTGTAACACTTTACCGGACGATCTGTTACGTTGTATTTTATTCACCGTATTCGGTAGAAAAATATACAATTCATACGGAACACACTTAGATTTTTTACAGAAATCTGGAAAACTTTACCGAATTCTCAACAGCTGAACGTTCGGTAATGAGTTCGGTGATTTTTTCGATTACCGAAAAAACTGTAATCCTCCAATGCGATCACCGATTATTTTACAAACAAATCTGTAAATTTTCCAAGGATCTGGTTTGTAGTTTTACCGAAATTTTCTGTATTCTTTTACAAATATTCTACAGTGCAATAGTGGAATATCAACTCTGTAAAATGCTTTACTAAAATCGGTATACAGCGCTTCAACATACAGTCGGGTACCGATCTTTTCGGTTAATTGGGACCTTAAAAATCGAAACCGTAAAGATCGATACCGCAGCTTATGGGATTTTCAATAATGGGGGGAAATGAGGTCTATCTCAGTTGTTTCAAGTGATAAACATCTACAGTTTTCAGCAGAATTGTTGTACGGAGTTGGATCAACAAATCTGTGTCATTAGATTCCGGTTTAATTGGGAATTTCACCACTAGAGGCTGACTTTGGAGTTACTAAATATGAGTGCTGTGATGCGTTGGGATTAGGGGTAATTGGTTTCATCCTAGGATATCTCGAGAGCCTCACCAGCTAGGACATATCAGTCTTCATTAAACTTGTCCTAGTGGCCTAGCCCTCCTAGAAGTGGTCACACAAGCTCGGAACTCGGTCACTACATGGCACTAGTGTGCATATAATCTTCCAGTTTGTGATTGCTATATCTCGAGAGCCTTACTAGTTAGGATGATGTGTTTTTCAGCAAACTTGTGCTAGTGACCAAGCCGTTCAGGATGGTAGTCCCATGTATTCTAAACTCACTCACTGTGTGGCTCTAGTGTACATTTGAGCTTCCAGTTTGTCTGCGGTGTACATACCACTAGAGCAAAGGAATAAGAAGAGGCAGGAAAGTAGAAAGCGCCAGTGGGAAAGCAGGAGCAAGAGTATAGCAAGGACGTGCAATATGGGAGTACACGGTCGCCAATTTTACTCAGTTTTGAGAAGTTTTTGACTCCTTTTCGCTAAAAGTGGAGTCACTCATATATGAGTAAATGTAACTGCGATTGACAAGCCGACATATCTAAGACATCGACTTAAATCAGATGGATGGTTTGGATATGTCAATCTTGTCAGTCCCAGTCACATTTACTCATATATGAGTGACTCCAATTTTGACGAAAGTGAGTCAAAAACGAATCAAACTTGAATTTAAATTCCTGGCCGTGAAGCAATTTGAATTAGAAGTAGAAATATGAAGTAGAAAGATAGAGAAAGAGACTGGAGCAAGGGTCAATGGTATAGCAAAGGGCAGTGACGCCGCAATAGATCATTGCACGAAATGTGTTAACCTCCCTTTTTTTTTACAGTTCAGAGAGCGTTAGGATTCGAACCGCTCAAACGAAATTTTTCATTGGCTTTTTCCGGATTCTGTACGGTTAGATTCAGGAAATGACGTAAAAATGTGCACTGGTGTCTGTTTTCCGGCTATTTTACTGCAATCCTATAAAATTTAGAACTCACAATCTCAAACCGATTTTACAAGAAATATTCTAAGTCCGCGTAAACAAGCTCCCTGAACTGTCAAAACTGCATTGATGACGCCATCGTGCAATGATGCACTGCCGTGAAACGGAAATCAGTCCCATACCATCGAATGGAGAAAATCAGCTATGAAAGTTGTGATGATGTTTCTCGTAATGCACTATGTTTCGCATGATGTATGCATTCCTGCGAAAAAACAGCAGTGGGACTGATATGCGATTATTTTGCATGTCTGATTGTAAAATAATCGCATATCAGTCCCAGTCTATTTTAGGTAGAATTACGTAGAGTGGTACAACTTTAGGGCAATTGTAGCATTTTAAATAGCAGCATAAGAGTTTCTGCTTGCTATTGCTCAGTGATGCGTTAACATACGCGATTTCGTATAGTTGCCGCTGCCATATGTTTTCAAGTAATAACTGGGAAGTACATCCAGAACACTAGGTAGAGGGCCGGCAAAGTCCCACTAAGAACGTGTCTCTGCCGTTCCGTTTCCGCTATTATGAGTGGAGCTTTATGTATAGCCAAATGTAATTCCAACTTAATGATTTGTTTTCCTCTTGCTTAGCTGTCAAAGTTGCTTGTTTTGTTCGAAGTATGTTATTTTTAGTTTGCGTAAACTTTGTTCCGAATTGTCTTCAATATGTCATCGTTACACATGATCAAGTTTTTTCACCCCTTCGATGATAGTTCCGATGAACTATTCGATCTGGCATCGACAAACATTGAATGATTTTCATGACGTGAAGTGAAAACATTAAAACAAACTTCCGGTTAAAAAACTTTTTCCGCACCTCATCAGTTTTGACCAGTAATAGACAAGTGGAAAACGGAAACGGATCCTGATTCGGATGGCAGCTTTTTTTATGCCGACGGAAATGATGAGAATACACGGAAAACGTTGAGGAAGAGGTCGAAAAAAGAAATCCGGAATTTGGATACCCTAAGAAAACGGCGTTTTGAACACAAATTAATTATGGAAGATTGTGGACGTAGTAAGGAGTGTGCCTCACTGGTTTCCAACGATGACAGCATCGTCATGAATAAATCCTTTTGGAATCTGGACGCGACCGATCAGAAATGCTTCATATGTGTGAGAGTTAACCGAGTAACTGTTAAGAGACGAAGTCGGTATTGTTTTACAGAATAGCATCTTCGGAAGTGTCATTCATACATTTTACCTTTCCGGACAGTAGCTAGTGATGAATCTTTGATAACCCAAATGCATAAACTGTACCATGTATAGTTTGGATGATACCCCGAGTAGATAATTAAGTAAAGAGTGTTATTAAGGCTTGTTTCGTATGGTGGGACTGTTATGCGATTATTTTTAAGGTAAGGCAAACTGGCCCAATGTTGTTTTCATGTTTTGTCAGAATAAACTACCCAAGTTTTTCATGAAAACGTAAAGAACAATGAAAATGAGACCTATTAATAATAAGAACTCAAAATCACCGAAAAGTCATATGGGACTGATATGCGTTTCACGGCAGTGTATAGGCTGTTACAGGAGCAAGTGGTAGAAAGAGACAGGGGGTCAAGGGATCAAGGGGCAAATTGTTGCTTTATTCTCTTTTTCTATTTAATATCAACTTCTTCGTGTTTCATTCGTTTTGATTCTCGTTCTTCCACTAATAAAGTAGGGTTTTGCAATCCATCAAAATATTCTGAATTTTTTCACTACGTAGCACGTTATTGTCCAAATTGCAAAAAATTTCAATCTCTGAGAGCTGCTTAACTTTTTCGTCTATCTCAACTGCAGAAGTGCTAGGATACAAGTAAGTATGCATATTGTCAGTGCCGTTCGCATCATATTAAAACAAAGGCGCTTGAAAATTTACGTGTTTTAATCACAAAGAATTAGTTCTTGGTCTTTTGGTCAGACCAAGTCAATGAACTTACGATAAACAACAAACTTGCCCTCAGCTAGTTTCGGCGACGTCACGGTGCAACTCCTTATTAAAGCGAATATAACAAAAAAAAAAACTTTACACCAAGCCCAGATCGGAATAGCAGAATTTTCTTATGGTATGAGCGAGTCAAGCAGTTCTAGTTTTTATTCCACATACAACTGTACCAAACAGCCGCGTTTAACTGTGGCCACTGTCGGAAAGAATGAAAATAAAAGTCGTGACGAATAATAAAGAACACAACAAAAACGATCTGTAGACATTTTTTCTTAGTTAATCCAACAAAATTGTTTGATGACTTAACCACATCTGGCACCTTGGAGTTACAGCAATAACAAACTGGAAGCTCATATGCACACTAGCGCCATGTAGTGAGTGAATTCTGAACTTATGTGACCACCTCTAGGAAGAGCTTTACCACTATGACAAGTTTACTGAAGAGTTATGTGTCCTAATTGGTGAGACTCCCGAGATAACATAGGATGAAACAAATTATCCCTTATTCCAAAGCGTCACTGTACTCATTCAAAGTAACTCGAAAGTAAAGAGCCCTTGGCGGTTAAATTTTAAATTTAACCGGAATCCAATCACTCAACACTAATTTGTTGACCTTACTCCGAACAACAATTCTGCCAGGGCTGTAGAGTTTAATGCCTTGAAACAGCTGAAATAGACCGTATTTCCGCCAATTAGCGAAGATCCCAGGCGGTACGAAAAACCCATAGATCGAAGTTGTTTCACTGTTCTCGCCATAGCTGCCGTAAACAAACTGATGGAGATGTTAATTTTTTACAGTGTATAGGCAACTAGTAGGGAAACTGCCTCCATATTAATCTCATTGTTCCATTAGTCATCCTACGATGAATCAAACAATTGGGCAGTTGAAGAATCGTTTTCGTTTTCTAATAATGTTTGCTTACGTTAAATAACTACAACAAACATTACTAACTGTCACGTGTATATCGTTTCATTTCAAGGAGGATGAATTGCAAAGTGATGAGATTAATATAGGTACATCTTCCCTATATATTGACTACTAACCGTTGGACCGACCCGACGGCCCCTGCTACCCCGTTGAGGACTGATGCACCAAACATGCCACGCCAAATTGAGCCTCCCACTCCGAGCTCGTCGTAGATGAAATCGAGGCGGTGCCTTCGAACGGAAGCTGTTGCGTACGATCTACGGTGGAGTGCAAATGGAAGACGGACTACGAGTTGCATCAGTTGCTGGGAGAACCTCCCAACGTATGTGATCATCATCTGGATGGACTTGGTCACTAGAACGAATTTACTTAAGAAAGTAATAGCGTAATGTGTAAGGCTCTCGAGATACAGCATAATCAAACTGAAACATCATATGCACATTAGCGCCACATAGTGAGAGAATTCCGAACATATGTCACTACCATCCGGAAGGGCTTGGCTACTAGCACAAGTTAGCTGAAGAAAGCATCGTCCTAACTAGTCAGGCTCTCGAGGTGTAGCAATCACAAACTGGAAGATTATATGCACACTAGCGCAGTGGAGGGGCCGAATCCCGAACGGGGAGGAAAAATGGTGGGACCTAACGGGGGGGGCGCGCGAGAAAACCAAGGAAAAAACCAACTACCCCCCATCCCCACGCAACACAGCACTCATATTTAGGAAGGAGGAAGGAGGGCGCCGCGGGGGGTGAAATTACCAAAAAAACCGGAAACCAAAGACACAGATTTGGTGGACCAACCCCGAAAAATAATTCTGGAGAAAAAGGGTGTTGTTTATTAAATCAAAAAAAACAGATATACCTCACCCCCCCCAATAAAAATATAGGGGCGCGACTCTTTCGGATTATCTCAGATTTAGAAAAGAAATTATGTTTAATCAAAATGTCTTGTCCAAATCGGATGAAATTTAAAAAATTCAAAAAAAATCCGATTCAACCAAATTATCGGATTTTATCGAACGAAATCGTAATAAACGATTCGCATCTCTTTCCAATCGACCAGTTTTGAGGTCATCGCTATGAAAGATAATCGACGATTTTTCACGATTTCATCCGATATTTCGATATAGTCGATTTTGGCAAAGTTTCATCGATTATTGTGCCTTTAACCTATCTAAGTATATTTTGTTGAGAGTGTCCATTGGCAACATTGGCTGTCAGTTTGGCCAATATGAAAATAGGAGCGAAAAGCGCAGCGATTGGCAGAGGTGTGGTATCAACGGTATCACATACCATGTCAAACTATCGAATCAAAGTATTGTGGCGTGATGCGAACTTCCACAAGATGTTTTGACATGCTAGCAGATGCCACACCTCCATCACATCAATGGGCGCCTGGCCTTGGTAATGTTTTTTATATTCATATAACCCGCTACTGCAGACTGAAAACCGGAATAATCCACTAGCGCCAAACGATTTTACTCTGGTTCCCTGTGCTTGCATTGTGGTGCATCTAGAACGCTGTACAGCGCATCTGATTTTCTCCACAGCTCCACTAGATGCGACACTTCGCTGCCACATGGAAAAGCAGTTAAATTGATATGCACGAGTGATTTTTTCCGGTTTTGAACTGCAACGAGAACATATTCTTCAAATTTCAGGAAATATGTAGGTGATTGTAAATGTTTGTTGTTTCAAAAGTTTTCGTTTGTTTGTGTCGAACAGCAATTCAGTATAAATCAAACTAAAATTTGTTTGAAACATACCATAAGCGTTGGTAGAATCAACCAACAAATCTGTTTGTTTTCGTAGCTGCCATAATAAACGTACATGATCAAGTGAAATTGATCAAAATCGTGACTCTAACGTCCTTATCGGATGAAATCCGATCGAATCGGATGAAATCCGATCGAATCGGATGAAATCGAGAGTAATCGAAAGTAGCAGAAATTATTTTACCATATTTGAATTATTGAGAGTTGTTGTGAAAAATGAAAAGAATCATGGATAAATCAAACTTATCCACTATGAATGGATGAGAGTCGCACCCCTAGAAAATCCCATAAGCTGCGGTATCGATTTGTACGGTTTGCCCGAAAAGAACGAAACCGTATAAATTGAGACCGTAAAGCACGAAACCGAATTTGCACCCACTGCTTGACCTACATCATGATCATGCAATACAATTTGCCAGTCAATACAATTAATTTTTCTCTTTGATAAGTACACAGTTAGCTCTACTAAAATCATAGTAGGGTTCGGGTGTGGAACACTTCATTTTTCCAAAGAGGCGTAGTTGACTCGGATACGCAAAAATCATCGGTCATATTACTAAACATCAAATCTAAGTAGCAATATTTCTGATTCTTTACGTGTTTTACTTGATTGAGCCCGATCTCAGCGCTTTTGTCAAATAGAGTACGGCGTTTCATTTTCCCCTACAATCGGTATCAACAGAGACTCATTTTCATTGTCAATAAAAAAAAAATTGGCTGCCCTCTGGTTAACACGTACGTCCCCAACCCCTCTGAAACAGAAGAATTTATAATTAATGAAACTCCATCGTTAGCCATCTGATTTTGATGCGGTTTTCCGCAATAGATCACAAAACTATCCTTATTATAGATCTGCACTGGTTATTCCGAAATTTTCCATAGTTTCGGATTCCAAGGTGGGTGTACTGGGATAAGTAACTGTCCAGGGATGGTGGACAAAATGTTTTTAGATGTTTAGAAACATGGCATGCGGCATATCAAATTTCATGATTTTGCAAAACAAGGTCATCAAAAGACATTTTTCTGGCCATACTGGCCACTAAAAGAAGCCCTGCGGGAACCAGTTCCTCAAGTCATTTTCAAATCTTTTCCAAAACCTGGCTTACGACATATCAAACTTCATGATTTTGCAAAACTTGGTCTTTGGAGGACATTCTGAGGGTGTCTGACCATACTGGCCACTTAGCGAGACCCTGTCGTTACGCTTTGGTGCACTAAAATGTGCGTGTTTTTTCCAGCTCGACAGTATCCTTTTGTAAGAAATGGTTTAGTTGGGGAGAGTACCACTAGTCGAGTCAAGCATACACAGAAAAAAATAATTAATTTTAACAAGCGCGTAAGATTTCCTCTCGTTTAACTCCAAGTCAAAGGAGGCGTAAACAACGAAATTGTTTGCAATCTTTCATGCGCCATACAACAATGTTTGCAATCTTTCATACAACAGGCTAGATTCAGGCGTTATCTGGATTTAATTTACATGAAATATCCCATTATTTTCTGCCAAATCTAGCATTCCCTTTATGTGCATTAGATAACGCAGAAAATTAAATGTTTCTTTTTATCTGTGTAGTTAGAAGAGCCGTAATTGTGGACATTTGTTTCGGGCTCAAACTTTGAAATGAAATTACCGGCAATGCTAAAAAATATTTTTTTTCGCATATTCCGGAGGAAAATACACTGCTACAAAGATGTGAACATGATCTCCAATAAGAAATTTGACCCGAACATGGTCAAATTCTTTACATTTGCAAGATATTTGTTCGCAATCAGAATCAACACCAACTGCTATAAGAACACCTCCACCACAGTTTTTGTTAGATAAAAATGTATCGTCCCTAAAAACATTGAAACGATCACCAAAAACTTTTACATTGTTCACGCCAGCGTCTCAGCTCGTTTCTGTTCCTAAAATCACAGGAAAGCTGCAGCCACCTGCTTATAAATTTCATTAACTTTAACGGCACTTTTCATCCTGTTAAAGTTGGCAATACACTAGTAACTCTTAACTTTTAATGTTTTTTTTTATGCTGCAATGCTTGTGACCGATCTATACAATTTTAACTAATTATATCTCCTTCCTCATGTTAAGACGTCGTCAATGTATGTATTTATGTAAGAAGCCACCATCCTAGCGTGGGCCTTGCCCTGCATGCGGTTCCACTTAACAGAAAGATCATGCTCTGTTACCATTTTAAATTCAACAAACTGCTGTGTGAAGGGCCAAAAAGGGTAGAGCAAGCCCGTAAGCAGAGACACTTACGCGAAACCTGCGGGAATAAGAGAATCTCCTTCCAGCAGTATGATCCAAAAAAAAACGAATAACAAAATACGCAATTCAGTCAAGCTTTCCACTAGATGGTTTGTTAGAGAAAGGCGCGTAAAATTCATTACAACTGTTGGAGTGGAATGTACCAATCATAAATGATAGACAAATCCCCTCCTAGACTCCGGTTGGCTGTCCACTCCATTGTCCAATTGCAACTTCAATGATGCCCTGATGCACCCTCCCATCCCAGTATTTATTATTTTAATGCAATGAAATATAATATGGTGCTTGCAACATATATCAAATATAGAATATAAAAAGGAAATAAGTATACAAAGTGTACTTGTTCTTAATTTTCTTTTCAAAATTGTATGCCTTGCATGTCGAAATTTCCTTTCTGTTGGTTCTAGGGAGCAATAACATATAACAGTTGATGTCAGAACCTTTAAACATAATACAATCAAAAGCACTCTGTGTTAAAAGTTAATATCAGAATGCTGGGAAATGGTTGCTAAATTGTTGAAATTAGTTACATCAACTGTCGAACCTGTGAAGAAGAAGCGGGGTGCGACACATCTAAATCCAGATTCAAGATGATCGAAAAAAATCCCACGCTAACGAATCTATCTTTGAAAAATCTTGTTTCAGCTTGTGAATCTTAATCCATCAACCTTCATCGTGCTGCATCTTTTTTTGCAGTAAATCTTTTTCAAAATCTGCACTAAAATCTTTGAAATCATCTTTCTATCTACTAATCGTGAGACACATCGCACATAAGCAAAACAAAAAAAAATCTGCATCGGAGATAGAGTCGCGCCACGCGGCCCTCTCATTGAAGGACTTCGACTTGTTGCAACTACTATAAATTAATATTATACTTCTGCAGACATGTAGTAATAAATAGGGGCTATGGCTTCTAGCCCCGGGCGCTGCGCTGGCGGCGCCTGTGCTATATGACTGGCTTAAACGCCTCCGCCTCGCACTATTACTCTGTGAGCTCGAGTGTGCGGGCGTGCTCCCGGCGGTACAGGATGGGGCGCACTAAACAGGGTGTATGAGAGTGGAGTATAATGAAGTAGTATAATAAGGATAAAAAATGAAAAATATAAAAAAAAAAATGATGTGAAGAATGTGATGAGAGTGAAAAAAATAGTATTATATGAATAGTTGGGTGGGAAAAGAGATGGGAGTGGAGTGAAGGGCTATTCACATTAGGCCGGGCCGTGCCCGGGCCGAAATCGAAAAGCTTTTATTTCACGGCCGGTATGTTTTGTTTACTTCACACTGTACCGAGATTGTTCCGGGATTCTATGATGTAGATTTCACGCAAACATCAACGGATCTCAGTTGTTTTTCTTTTTGTTGTTGCAGCGTTTACTCGCACATATTTTGGTTTTAACCAGTCAAAATTTTATGTATCAAAAATCCATTTTTGATAGTTGAAAGCTTGAAAATATTTTTTTGAAATGTTTGTCGACCGCAAAATTATTGACGTACTCAGCAATAATTGCCAATTTCTCGCTTGACAATAACCGCTTGATAAGCTTGTCGATATAGTCGATGCTTCTTCCAACATTATCCTCACCAACCAAGTTGCGTATAAACTTCACTGATTGATAATGAAGAATTTCCCTGCTTACCGGAATATGACATGGACTTCGTTTCAAAAACCAAATTAGAATGCCCTGACCGGGAAGTTGTTAGAAATGTTTTCAGTGAGCTGTAAACAAGAATTGTCATAGTATTTTCCTCACATTCACTTACTAATTACAGGTCAACATTTTAATGGATGTTTTGAATATTGTTCATGATCTTTATTGTGATGAATATTGTAATATGATATTGCAAATAATAGATCGAGTCTGGATGCGATACTTTTACGTTACATCGTGGACTGGCAATCATTTTTTTTAATCACGAATAGTCCGCACTTCATAACTGGTGAAATATAATCCGATATAATGAATTTATAATATGTTTTGTATGTAGACAAACATTGAATTTAAATACTTGTTATGAAATGTCTTGAACTAAAATTTTCCTAGCTTGAAATAAGAAGATTTATTTGATAAATTATTTCCGATGAAGAACAATTGCATGAAATGATATAAAAGCCGCTCTTGCCAATAAATCACACTCTTTGTTTATCGCTCATAAAACAAACACCAGTATTCTATAAAACTATAACAGTTCAACAGTCGAGTTGGTGCATCGGTGGTCCGCTTTCGGGGATGAATATTTTCCTTCGTCTTTCGCTTTCCGTTTTTTACAGTGTCTTAGTAAAGATTAAAACAATAACTAAGGAGCCATTTATAAACCTCGTAGACTTTTCTGGGGTAAGGTGGTCTGACCAATTTGTACGCTCCATACCAAATTTCAAAAATATGTTTGGAGAAAAGTCTACGAGGAGGAGAGTCTGTTATTTTTAAACATGTGTCTTCGTGGTTTATTAACAGGCCCTTAACAGAAAACCCGATCGCCAATTTTTTTTCTCTTTAAGCTTTGTCTTCAGCTTGAGAAGCCATTTTCAGAACTCAAATTATTTCACAATTCACGTTGAAGCTAAGGCGTAAGTTTCTAGCGATCAGATATGTCAATAAAATTCGTTAAGAAACAATACCATCGATGAATGCTTAGATCAAACCAAAGATGAATGCTCATACCTATGTTAATCATTATAATGCTTATGCTAAGGATAATCCAACCATTAAAAAAATCAATCTGACCGTAAAATTTGTAAAGTACGGTACAGCAGAATCTTAATAAAATATAATTAACAAATCTGGAGGGCGAGTGCTCATTTCGAGTTTCTCTCCTAGACATAAAAAAAGCATTCGACAATGTTTGGCATAAAGGTTCAATTGCTAAATTGAAAAAGTTTAACTTTTCATTCTACATAGTAAAATTATTTAACTGACAGATCGCTGCAGGTCAATTATCAGAATTCCTAATCTGATCAATTACCTGTGAGAGCTGGAGTTTCTCAGGGTAGCATTGTTCCATTGTTCCTCTTGTTCCAATATTGCATAATATTTTCACTTAGGAGCCCATTATTTATTTTTGTTTACTGACGATACAGAGTTTTCCAAAGAAGGAAGAAGTATTCGTGTTATTTCCAGCTGATGGCAAAAAAAATCTTTTCTTTTCTTATTTACAAAAATGGAAGATTTCTCCCAACGCTTCCGGAATTCAATGTATGATAATTCCACATATGTTCAGAATTTATTTCTTGAATACTTGTAGTACTCAGTGACATAGTAGTATTAGTCAAATAGTTGCTATGAACGGAGTGCCAATTAAATGATCAAGTCAATTGAAATATCTTGGACTGATAATTCTACAAAAATTAACTTATAAATATCATTTTTAATGTATTCATGCCATATGTAATAAATACATAAAATATGAATATCCTTTTATAAACAGGAATTTTAGACTAAGCTAAAAAATAAATTGCTAATATTTAAACAAATTTTTAGACCGGTCTTGCTTTTTGCTGTGCCAATATGGTCAAGTTGTTGCACAACTAGAAAAAGACACTTCGAAATATTCAGAACAAAATTTTGAAACTGCCTCCCTGGTACAGTACTATTGAGGTATCCCGAACTACGAATGTTGAGACTTAAAATCAAATGTACAACAATATAGTTAATACTGCGTCAACAATCTCTTCATAGTTACATGAGATTTAATTCAAGTTTTTATTTTCTACATTATGACTGAAACCCTGGTATAGAAAACCTGTTTAAAATGTTCTGAACTACTAATGCAAGAACAGCATAAACACACTTAGAAAGTTATCTTAAGAAATAAAGTTGATAGGTTACTCATCATGCATTTCTAATCGTTAACTTATCAATTTAAGTCATGATATAATGCATTGAAACCGTTAATTTAGTTAAATTAGAAATATTTCCTAAACATTGTGTTGTCTTTGAGAGCGCTTTTGCATCGTAAGCCCTTGTGCTGCCGTCTATCAGTTACAATGTTTCTTTTTGAAAGGTGTTTGCTAATTGTCACCGGCAGAAAAGATGGTTATTTACATTAAACAGCCGTACTATAGAAACAAGAATTATGATATACCGCCGCAACTATAGGAACACCTATTCCTATTTATGGAGGAGCTTTTCAATCTCAAAAGTAAATTCAATTGCCAAATGAACATTTTCCCCGGAAAATTGAGAGCAAATGTAACTAATGTGATTGTTGATATTCTTAGAGTAAAGTTTATTTGATTTTAAATTTATTAAATAAGTCCGTTCCTACACACTTGGGCCATTTACCCTAGATAAAGTTAAAGAAAAATAAATAACTAGTCTTTCATGTAGAAGGCCTTGCTCAAGTCTTTTAAAAAAATGGGTGAAATTGGTAGAATCTTTGAAGCATTTACTTTAAGGGCTTACGCTGAAGCATTTTCGACGGCAACCATTACCTCAAAATTTAGAATTGATATAACTCAGAATCTGTACTAGATATTGGATATTTAATCACATCAGTTTGTATCCTTCTTGCTGTAAGAAATCTGATGTAGATCGATTTGATGTACATTCACTAACTATAGAGATTTATCAATTTAAAATCGCGAGGAAAATTTGCGAGAGAGGGAGATAAAAGATAAAAAAAAAATACACGGAGCAGCAATTCACCTTAAAATTGTGTTCCCGGCAATGACAATTTGCGCTAAACATTCGGATCATTTTTGTAAAGACAAATTTAAAACGCAAATCAAATTAGCTTGGAACACCAAATAAGTTTTCTACATTTTCACAAAACACATGATTTGCGCTTGTTGTGCAGAGCGCTCACAACTACATATAAATTAAAGCGCATGCTTCCAGCCGTGCTGAGACCGAGCCGTCAAAAATATCGTTGCCAAGAAATATTTTTTACCAGCCCGGTCAAACACCGGTGAGACCACGAACACGGCCCGGTGCATTAATGTGAACGGTCGCATACTGCACTCAAACAATCAATTCGTAGCATAACTCGGTCGTGTCCCGACCGGGGCTCGGCCCGGCCTAATGTGAATAGCCCTTATGACTGTTCGTTTAAAAACACACGTGGAAAATAATTCTCGAGAACTTTTTTAATCAGTCGTATCTGACCCTGTAAACAAAGAGGGGAAGCAAAATTCACACATTAAATTCTTGAAACCTTTATCACTTTCTTGCAAACAAGGGCCACCAACACAAGGAATAACATTTCGCTAACATGATGGTGATGCTACTTTCCGTGAGGGTTGAGAGAGTTCTGAGTAATTTAGGTTTGAATCTTACTTCCCCTCTTTGTTTACATAATCAGATACGTCTGTTTGAAAAAGTACTCGAGAATAAAAAACATGCTTACAAACGAGTGACGTGAGGAGACACGGAACAACTTGTTTGGCTCACGCTCGATACGGTGTTAAATCTTTAATTCTTCTGTTATTAGTTTCATTCAACGTTTTCAATGATATTTACACCATTTGTTTTGAAAAACTTAAGATGCACTCCGACCAAATCGTATTTTTCCATAATTTTAATAAGACACACGGCACCACCAAGCATAATAATGCGTTTTTGACGAAAAGAAATCAGTGTGCTAGGTTTACAAACAAGAAGGGCCGTTAAACTTTTAACAATATCTGAAAATGAAAAAATCTACACAATTGGTGCGAACATACGTTTAGAGAGGTAAACTTATTTCAAACCCATTTGTTTGGAAAAATAGTCAATTAAAAAAAATCCGTGTGATGTAACGTGGCAAAGAAACTTTATAATGAAAAACAAACTCCTTCTAGGAATCACCTTAAGCTTTCCAACTAAATGTTTGCCATCTGGGGACGACAGATCCTAGAAAAAAAAACAAAGTCCTCTGCATTCCACAACCCATGAGCGATAAAAATGTTTAGCTCTAAGCATATATTCTGACATTACCGTTGTGTAAAGGCACGTCAAGTGTCGAGTTGAAATAAAACAGTCACGTTGAAGCTTTGGGGAAAATTTCCGATATACGCCAGTCAAATCGAAATATCTCAAGCTACGGCAGTTTTCGTTTTGTTTTTTTTTCGAAAATGACAAGGACTCCTCCCGTTTGGATCGACAATTGAAAATTCACCTGGTAGAAACCGGTTGCTCCAATTCAGACCCAACCAGCATGAGGCACCTGAGGCTAGTACACAGCGAAAATTCAATTTCCATATCGAGCACTGATTTCCTGAAATCGAATGAGAGGCGATTAGATTGATAGACATTGAAATTATGGTACTGATGTGTATTATTGGAATTTCATCGATACATACTCTCAAACACGTTTTGTCATGACAGCAGCATCGATGCTGTCATTTTCATGCTCCTCAACTAGGGTAACTGTTCCCATATTAATCTCGTGTTTTCATATAAATCCAACGCTGAATTGCGCAATTGGAGAGTAAATAGATTGGTTTCTCAATCAAATAGGATGAATTGGGAGTGAGATAAGATTAATGTAGGAATAGCGTCCCACTAAAGCGAAAAGTTTTACTCAGTGGTTTTTTCTTCCTTTTTTTTTGTAGATTATCAGCTATGACTCACCCCGAGGCGGCGTTTCAGTGATTACGGAGAAAGGTGATACGACTACGTCATTTCTGCTCATCCAAAATGCTCGGCCGTCTGATTCTGGACAGTATACCTGTAATCCGTCCAATGCCAAAAGCAAAAGTGTCACCGTGCACGTGTTGAATGGTAGGTTCCTTGAATTTAGTTGACCTATGAGAGCATCAAACTAACTTCATTACATAAACACCCACCATTGAGTTTAAGAACAGCCTGAGAGAAAAATTTGACAGGTGTTTCCCATTCCGTTTCCAGGGGAGTTCCCAGCAGCAATGCAGCGCGCGGGCCAACCGCATCATCGCACGCCCCAGCATCATCAGCTGTCAGTGTTTCTGTCTGTTTTTATCTCCTCGTTAGTTTGCTACAGGCTGGTCATCGGACGCGAAATGTTTGCCCCGACGTAGCTATTTTTCTAGACGCCTACGCAACCTTAGTCCTTAGACCGTTTCTGTTACTAACGCACACAATCTATCGAATACTGATCAATCAAATTACGAAAACCAATCATCGCCTAGCGTGTAACTTCGGTAGCAGCATACGAGCGCCATCGGCCCTAGTGGGGAAGCTGATGGTTTTATTTCAACGGCTGGTCCTGCTACTACAAAAATTACTATTATCCCAATCCCAACAGCAAGCAACTTCTTCCCTGTCGCAGCGGTGGCACCACAACCATTGCTGGAGGATATCGAACCTAAGGTTGGTGTCACTAGTGGAGCTCGTCCTTCCGCGACGGACACTGGAAACGATAGCTCGAATACTCCGAGCGGTGCTACGTAATCTTAGCGGACACACATTCGAGTTTGTGTTGAATCACTTGTGGAATCAAAGGTTCGCAGTTAGATGAGAAAATTTTAATCTGTAGGTTAATCAATCATGATGGTTATTGTAAATTCAACATTGACTAAAGAAAAATATAATGCAAGAGAAACTTATAAATAAAATTAATAAATGAAATCTAGGCTAAGATGATCTGTTATGAATAAGCTTTAGGTATCTATGACTAGAATCAATGAATGAGTTAATAAAATTTCAAATTAATTTTCCAAAGGAAAGCAGCTAAATGAACAGTGGGCGGTATAGTCTGAAAGAACGAATACTGTATTAATTTTTAAAAAACCACGTTGAAACATTATGGTAAAAGAGTATTGGTATTTGAGTGATATTTTCATATTAAAATTATGAGGAAGAAAAACAAAACTCAAGAAAATATAATGAACTATGAGAAATACCATACAACAATATATGATAAATGAATGTACAAAATTATGGAAAATATATAAAAGGAAATAAACCTTTAACGCAAACCTAACATTAGTAATGGCTTTTTATTCTATCTTGCCGAACATTTTGTTTTATTAATTCAAGTGGTCAAACTAAAAAGCAGTACGGAGACAAGTAAACCAGCAATCCGAACTTTCTCTCATACATCGTCTTAGAACCGGCCGGCTCCAGTTGTGTGGTGGTAAGCGTGACTGTTACTTGGCACCCCAGTGGGTCTGGGTTCAATCTCAGTCGAGGTCGATGGTTTTTCTGAGGCGAACAAATTTGGTCACGTCTTCCTTCCGAAGGAATGTATGTAAAGCCGTTCGTCCCGGCTCATGTGTTTAAAAGTGCGATATGCAGGGTCCAGGTGGTGGAGTCGTTTTCCTGGCGTCGGTGGTTGTCACCACGTGAGGAAATAGGCCGACGGAAAATAATCGTTTGAAAAAAATAATTTATATCGTCTTAGAACAAACTTAGGACAACTCCAATCGAGTCTCTTTTGAGCCCATTCTTATTCAATATTCTCTTTGTACCTTCAGACAGACAACAATCAGTCACTTAACCCATTATGTTGGAAACCATTTGTGTTAACCCATGTTTTTGCTCAATAGCGCCGCGTTGTTCACTTAGTCGAGGTGCCCACTGATGTGGCGAAGTTGCGGCATCTGCTAGCATGTCAAAATATCATGCCGACGTTTACCACATGCCATCCGAAGTTGACTCGATGTTTTGACGTGCAATAAGATGCCACAAAGCGGAACTTCGATGGGAGCCTCGCCTTATCGCTGCAAAAAAACGGACAGATCAACTGACGCTAGTTGCTCATTGTTGTTTATCGATTTCTCTTAAATTGACGGTTATGGAATTTTACACACGCTGAGATTCAAGCTAAAATCGATGTGATTAAACTAAAGAAAGAAAGAGCAGTGTGCACCACAGCAGTGACGCTTTAACCTTCTCGTTATGTCGACCATCCTCACAAAATGGCAAAAAAGAATAATACGTTCATTTTATACCACGGTACTAAATGATTTTAAAATGATTACTATTTATGCGCCAGTATCCAAATAATATACCTGACTGTCGTAATCTATGTCAATCGAACAAAAACACCTTTGTCATGTAGTGAGCCTTACAGCTTTACCGGTGAGTGATAAGTAGCGGGACTAAATGAAAACACGTATGGCCCAATACGACTCGACTGAACGCGCCGGGGGTACGTTTGGGAGATTGTCTTCCTTACGTACATACGGTATGTTATGGGCGGTCAACCAATCCGGAATGGCTTTTGCATAATGGCACTGAAGGACGGGACAACCAGCAGGCAAGCAGAACAGGAGTTAAGGAAAACAAAGCTTTTCGATTAGCTGAATAAAATGCCGACGCGACCGAACTCAAGTGAATCTTTGTTTCTTTCTGTTCGTTTAATACAGTCAGAATCACAAAGGAAATGGCAAAGTACATAGATTAATTAGGGGAAACAAATTATCTTTCAAGGTATGCCTTTGACAAGGTATGTTGATAACGAGGTGCTCATCATACTCCATCACTCCTTCTTGATGAACACCAAGTCTATGGTTTCAACCCAACTTGATCGATGAATTTTTGCATTCCGGAAGGTCCCAATGGCTTGGTTAGTGCATCAGCGACCATCTCGTTGGTCGGACAGAACACCAACTTGATGACTTCTTGTTCAGTTAACTCAAGTATGTAGTGTCGCTTGGTGTCTATGTGCTTAACGCGACCACTGGTTCTTTCCGACGTTGCAAAGCTGAGGCACCCTTGGTTGTCCTCGAAGACGACAGTAGGTTTTCCTTCGGGTTCTCCAAGATCTGACAATAGCCGCCGCAGCCAAACAGTTTCCTGACAAGCCAGTGATAGAGCGTTGTTTTCAGCCTCGAGGGATGAGAGAGCCGCAGAACTTTGACCCTTTCTCACCCAGCTAATTGGACCGCTTCCAAAGAAATAAATCAACCCTGAAGGCCTTCTTGTCCAGTAATCCCCGGTCCAGGAGAATCTTTTGAGACTCCACCCTTCACCTGCTCCGAACTTCAATCGCCAATGCTTCGTTGCGTTTAAGTATTCCAGCACGCGTTCGCTGTACACCAGTCCATGTTATTCGGTTTACTAACTTTTCTCCCAAGCAGTCCGACACTTAAAGATAGATCCGGTCGAGCGTTGACAGCCAAGTAGAGTAACGCTCCTACGAGGCTTCGGTACAGCATCTGATCATTGAATGGCTTACTGTCTTCATTAGCTAACGTATACCCAGCATCCATTGGGGTCTTGGAGGGACGAAAATTCTCCATATTGAACTTGGAAAGCAAAGTGTCAATATACGCCGACAGCTTTAAAGTGTAGTAGCAACCCTCTCTCCCAATCTCATAGCCCAAGAAATGTCGTACAGAACCTAACGAAGTAACGTCAAATTTCTTTTACAGACTTTGATAGACCTTGTCTATATCGAACTCACTTGCGCTGCCAATTAATAGGTCATCTACATAAACCAAAATGATGACTAACGGGTTCTCATATCGTATGTAGAGACATGGATCTACACAGCTTGGCTTGAACTTAAGCTCGAGGAGTACAGCGTGTAATGCTTTGTACCAGCACCTGGCGGATTGGCGCAGGCCATATATACTTTTTAGAAGTTTACATACCTTTTGCTCGTGACCCGGAACTACAAAACCAGGAGGTTGCTGCATAAAGAGCTCTTTTTCTGCAGTGCCGTTGAGATAGGCCATTCGTACATCGTACTGCCTCAGAACCAGCTGCTTTTTCCCTGCAACCACCAGCAATGCACGCAGCGTAGCCTGCCGCGTGACTGGTGCATACACTTCCGTAAAATCCACACCGAAACACTGTGCGTATCCTTGGGCGACGATACGGGCCTTATACTTCACTATACTGCCCGTCTCGTCTCATTTTATCTTGAAGGCCCACTTCGCACCAATGGCTTTCTTGCCCGGAGATAGATGCGTTAGTTCCCACGTACTGTTCACTTTGTGCGCTTGTATTTTATCCCGCATTGCGCGTCGCCAAACAGGTACACTTAATGCATCACGAAAGTCATTCGGTTCTTCACTATGTAGCACTTGTCCAACAATGTAGTCCTCATACGTGTTTGGTAACACACCACGCGTTTGCCGATCTCTTCATGTTCATCTGGCACTTCCAGTTCCGCACTAAGTTCTTCAAAGCCAGGAAAGTCACTGTCATTTGTATCTTCTGCACCTTCGTACACTGAATGACGCTCTTCTTCCTTCGTCTCGTTATCTTCACGCTGTTTGAACCCTTGCACTGGAATTTCTTCACTCTCCGTCACTGGAGCATCTGGTATACGCTCCTCCACTCGCCGCATTTCCGGACGCACGCTAAGCTCATTCTGTTCTTCGGAACCGTTTGTGAGTTCCAGAAGTTCTGCATCTCGACTAATGATTATGCGGTTCGTTTTCACATCAAGAAAGTGGTAACCTTTGTGATAACCTGAATAGCCCACGAAAACGAGCTTTTGCGATCGAGGGTCCAGCTTCTTGCGCTTCGCATCAGGTATTCGAACATACGCTTCACATCCGAAGATTCTATAATCTCCTAGGTTTGGCTTGTTCCCTGTCTACACTACATATGGCGTCGCATCAACTGCTCTGGATGGAAGCCGATTCTGGATGAACGTAGCTGTGAGAATCGCTTCCCCCCAATAAAGCTTGGAAAGGTTAGAATCCAGCAATATACAGCTGGCCATTCAATGAAACGAACAGTTCTTTCGCTCTGCTGCTCCATTTGACTGCGGTGAGTAGGGGGCTGAGAACTGCTGCTGTATGCCTTCCGATCTACAGAACTGTTTCAGCCTTTCACCCACATTTTCTCCTCCTCCATCAGATCCTATCGAAGATATTTTCCGCCCACCGAACATATTCCAGAATTTTATCGGCTGATTCGTCCTTTGACTTCAGTAGGAACACTACGCAAAACCGACTGAAATCATCGATTAGAGTGATGAAATACTTATTCCCGCTCGGCATCGGATGTTCCATGGGTCCGCAGAGATCCGTGTGTATGATGTCGGTTGCTTCGACTTGCGCTCTTGTTCCTGTGGAGAGGGCTTTCGTACCAACTTACCCCTTAAACAGCACTCACACACGATCCGTTCTCCGCAATCCGTCAGCTTGATTCCACTGGCCAATCCCTATGTCACGATCGCATTAACAGCATTAATGTTGCGATGGCCCATACGCCTATGCCAGGTGTGCTGACAGTTCAAACCATGATTTCCCGCAACCGACAAACACTGCTCTGCCAGCTTTAGCTTGTACTGACAGCCAACCCGTTTTCCTAATGGGAGGGTAATATTGTGGGGTGTTTTGGTTGCAGCACCGGGTGGTTCGAACACTACTGTGGGCCCCTCCTGCCCCTAATACCCCCCCCCCCCGCCCGGGGTAATTTGGTTTTGGTTCCGGGGGGGGGGGTAGGGGAGAACAGTACAAAATGCACTGGTGAGGTAGAATGACCCACTCAATAAATGTGCTAAATTCTTCAAAACTATAGCTTTAATGGAATGATACTTTATCAATATTTACATAAAACAACATAACTCATAATTTTGTAGTACAATAAGGCACTAAATACACCAAAACATGATCAAAATTGAATGAATCTTCATGACTGTACTTCACATGTAAATAATAGTGTTCTTAAAATAAGCTTTTACCATGCGTTAACATCCATGGTTAGTAATAAATTCACTTCATATGTATTGCTGACAACAAAAACTTCAAGATAGTATCAAAACTTCACTATAATTCTACATATTTTCAGAATATTTAGACAAAACAATGCAAGACTAAAACTGGGGCAGAACGCACCGTGGCGTTATATACGTCTACACGCTTAGAAAAAAATACCCAGTGGTGCGGTTGAGTGTAGGAAACCAACTTTGGGTATAATCATGTTAATCTACCGCTGAGTATAAATAATTTACTTCTGGTAAAATTCTACCCAAACGTATGTAATTTAAACCCAATGGTAGGTTATCATAATAATAGCCAAAGTTGGCTTCCTACACTTAAATGCTCTGTTGGGTACTTTTTTCTAAGCGTGTATAGAATGAGGAGTTGGCAACATATCGCAACGTATTGCTATCTTTATTTCATACCCATTGGTTGGTTGAGCTAAAAAGATATGGCGATGTGTTGCAACCTCCTCACTTTACAACTCTGAGTAACTTATTATAGCCGTGTTATTACCTTCTACAAGCGGTGCATGCTATCCTAATATTGTGGTGCATCATATACCAGTGCTGTGGTGCGTCTTACCCCAATTTTGGGGTGCATATTGAGCAATAACACAGGCGTTTTACCCCGGTGTCGTCTTAGTATCAAATTGGAAAAGGTTTAAAAAATCACGAAAAATCATCGTTTTGAATTTAAATTACATTTGATCTACAATGAAAACATAGTTATGCACCATACCCAATAACTTGTTCCTAAATTTCAGCTTCCAATCACTAGAAATTCACGATGTTGCTTAAACGGTGCGTTTTGTACCATCCTCCCCTACATCCACTACGACTCCTCTTTGAATTCGGTGAAAAATTCACGGTCGTTTGTCATATGGCATGTACAGCCACTGTCGATCGTCCATGCTCCCGGTATCACGTCACCGGCCACAAAACACCACAGACTACATCTTCCGCCACCACCTGTTTCGACCGATTCTTACCGTCAACCTCCGCTTGAGCTTGTTTCGCTCTCTGCTTAGTGTTAGATCCCAATGGTTTACGATTTTTACTTGAACTTTCACCACATTTTTCAGCGAGAAACTTACGGCTCTCTTAAAGTTTCCTGGTTTCGAACAATAGAAACACTTTTTCTCACTTCTTTCCTTTTCGAACATTTTCAGCGCTTTCTCAGTGTTGTCACTGTGTCCAATGTGACACACCCGCTTTTGGTACTCGTCACGCAATTGAGCTACCATAAGATCCTTTGTGAGATCTTCCTGCGGACGATTCTCCAACGACGTCACAAAACTGTTGTACGACGATGGGAGACTGCGCAATATCATAAAAAACGGCAACAGCTCACTGAGTTCCACTCCCGCATTGTCGAGGCGCTCATACAAACACTCAATCTCTTCGAGATGCTTCTCGACATTACCGCCTTCGCACATATTCTTTGAGCATAACTGTTGCAACCACATTGCCTGGTTGGCAATGTTGGCCTTTTCATGGTACACTCTTAAATTTTCCCATATTTGATGAGCCGTTTCACACTTTTTCGCAAATCGAAGTTGGCTATCTTCGATCTTCTTCCACTGCGCATGATCATCATCAACTTCTTTCGGCTTCGGCTTTTCAATAGTGTCCCACAAATCCTCGCGTTCCCCCAAAGACATGAGGCATAATTTCCATTGCTGAGGTTAGCAAATGATGCTCTCTAGCCGTCGGCCATTTTGTCTTTTCACTACCACACTCGGTTATGTGCCGCAAAATTTCTTCAGGAAGCTTACTCGCTAACTTCCCAGCAAACCAGCCTTTCACTGAAACACTTCACTATTTCACACTCCCGGTACCCTAGGCCCATAACCTGAAGGACGGGACAACCAGCAGGCAAGCAGAACAGGAGTTAAGGAGAACAAAGCTTTTTGATTAGCCGAACTCAAGTGAATCGTGTTTATTTCTGTTCCTTTAATACAGTCTGAATAACAAAGGAAATGGCAAAGTACATAGATTAATAAGGGGAAACAAATTATCTTTCTCTCAAGGTATGCCTTTGACAAGGTATGCTGATAACGACGTGCTCATCATACTCTATCAGGCACGAAGCTAGGTCCGGTCAGAACACAGTATCTTCACCTTAAGGATGAACAAATGCAACCAAAAATGATTAACGGTTCTTCGTATAAACTTCCGAATTGACCGCCATAACCCTACTCGTCTGTACGTAAAGGTTAGTTATAACAGCGGTCGAAATGGCCGCTCACACCAATATCACAATAGCTTTTATGGCATATCTAGCTTTATCGGGTGTAGTGTCCAACTCGTTGATATAGAACCCCATATTCCCAACGGTTGAACTGTTCAAGAGCGTAAAGTACTTCTCGTCGTCCATAACGATAGTGACGCCTGACTTAAACTTCATACGGCACAGCTGTCCACACTTCCCAGGAATTTCCTGCAGCTACTTCTCCGTGTACTTTGGTCTGGATGCTCGCTTGTAACGTTTCGCGCCCTTCGCAAATATGATTTTGACCAACGTGCTCTGGGACGTGTCGAACTTCTTGGCCAGCTTCCTAATTTTAAGGTAATCAATGCAATATTAATAATCAAAATTCGCGAACTGAACCCGAAGAAAAAAATAAACCTCAGAATAAATCAAAAACACGAATGATATGTTCCGCGATCGACCACCCAGAAGCACAGCCCCCAGCACTTCCAAAGACATGTCAACTCTCTTTTCCCCTTATTTTGATGGCCTTGAAAAGGGCCATTTTGGTCCATCGTTGCGACGCTACGAACGAACGGGATACGATGCGCACGGCACGAAAGTGTAACGAAGAACATTTGTTTTCCTCTTGCTGTGTTAGCAACGAAAATTTCACCTCCATGCCATCTTATCCGTACCAAATTGGTTACTAGCGATGTTGCTCGTGCAAATTTTCGCAAATTCGTGCAAACACAACCATTTGAAGAGGAGAAACAACGGGTCGTTGTCTTTGTTTTTGAAATGTCTACTTCTACTTGAAATTAATATGATACCTAGGATAAAATTTCGACTGATGATAAACTGTCACGATGAGTTTCTCTAAGTAGCATTCTAAAAACGCTTGAAAATCCATTTCCTTGTTCCTATTTAGCAACGTGGGCGAATTATGTTTAAAAATGTCTAAGTGTTCCGCTACGTCATCTTTTCACGATGAAGATTTACTTCGTAGAATATCCATGTTACCCTTTGTCAAACCATGCCTTTTTGAGAATATATGTTCTATAACTTAATATCTAAAATCGTTATGAAGTCCCATGTCATTTGTCTTCTTAGCATAGTCAACCACAGCAATGTGTTCCTTAAACCACACTTCCAGAGTCCTCTTGGTTTGACCAATGTAGGCATCGTCACAATGTAGTCAGGGAACTTTGTAAACCTTAGCCTTTCCCAATACATTTATTGGGTTCTTTGTTGACACTAGCTTCGATTAAATCTAATTGTTTCTGCTAAAGCTCGTCAACTTCCATCCCAGATATGCATTTTACATGTTTGTCGAAATTAATGGCTACTTGTTGCAAAGGTTCCACCATTGCTGTAATGGTTGTAAATTTTTTTTTTAACAAGTTCATTTATTTTCACAGGCTCAACCTACAGAGCCAAGTTTTCATATATTTTAACTAATGTTACCCTAGTAGCACACTTGTTGCCATTCGATTGAGAAAACATAAATATGACTTGCCAAGTCATAATCAAGTTACTACAACTAATTATGATCGTCTTCTCGAGGTTAATAGGAAGAACAATTCAACGGATGGGAAAATGGGCGGGAGTTCAAAGAGTGTTTTACATAACACACATATTTTTAATTCTAAATCGTCTACTCAAAACTATGCATTTCTTCGATACCTTTGGGATGATAGAATGTTGCCATCACCCCACGTTTCCTGTACTCCATTTATGCTGCCAACTGACGAGTGACTGTTTTCGAAAACTGAGGAAAAAAAATTGAAGGCGATTTGTCGATCATAAATATCGCATTCCACAGCGCCCACCTTTGCAAGCGAGTCCGCACTCTCATTGCCCAGAATCAAACCATGATAAGGGACCCATACAATGGTAATGATAATATAACGCGAAGATAGCTTCGCACTTAGAAGCTCCTGTATTTTCGTGAGAAAATACGAGAAGTGCTTTACCAGCCTCAAGGAGCGAATAGCCTCTATAGAACTGAGACTATCCGTAGAAATGAAGAACTCATCCAGTGTAAGTGAGGCAATAATTTCTAGCGCAAAGACGTATTTAGAGCAAGGTGTTCGGGAGAAGCAAACACGATTGGGAGTATTCCGCGAAGGACTGACACCATGTGTAATGTACAAATGGTACAAAGTCATGAAGCGGGTTTGAGGATTCAACTCAAGGAGCTTCTCAAAGTTTTTGATCACCTGAGGGTTCATAACTTCACAGCTGGTGAGGAGCCGGAGAGATAATTCTGAAAACCGATCCGAGAGTGGCAACATGCCAGCCAGCACTTCAAAACTCATGGTATGAGTCGAGTGCATGCAACCTAACGCGATACGAAGACACCGATACTGAATACGTTCCAGTTTAATGAAGTGCGACCGAGCCGCTGACTGAAAACAAAGACTACCGTATTCTATAATCGACAAAATCGTTGTCCGGTACAACGTTAGAAGATCTTGCGGATGCGCTCCCCACCAGGTCCCGGTAATTGTGCAGAGAAAGTTGATCCTTTGTTGGCATTTTCGCTTCAGATACTCAATGTGGGATCTACAGGTGCACTTTGAATCGAACCAGACCCCAAGATATTTAAATAACATAAAATGAGCTATCGGTATACCCCAAAAAAGAAGCATCGGTATTGCTGGGTTATGCTTCCTATAAAAAACTACCAACTTAGTTTTCTCCGTAAAGAATTCGATAGCTAGCTGTGAGCCCAAGAAGCTAAGTTTTTATTTATTTATTGTCGTCTATCAGGAGTAGACTATATGTTATATTTTGTTCTTAATCTCAGTAATAATAGAGGTAATATAAAACATAAGATTAGTCTAAATAGCGCCTGGTCAACATTATTCATATGGCGTGACCATTTCGTGTACATTAAATACTTAAATTCATAACTTCTCGATCAATGCCTAGCTAAGCTTTAAAAGAATTTTTGCCTAAAGGTTGTACGGAATCAAATTGCACCACTTATAAATGGCTGTAGCTTTTTATCCGTAGAGTATTTTCTATTGATATTTTGGGTGGAATTAGTTCAATGTGTATTTGTTTACGCTGTGTAAGTTTCACTAGCAGATGTGCAATCGTTGCGAAGATGGAGTCGGAAAAACAACAGCGGCTCAAAGAAATTTTGCGCACGTACCTCGAAAATCCGGATCTTTCTCATCGTGCCATAAGCAGGAAGCTGGGAATGTTACATTTCACGGTGTCTCGTATTTTAAATCGGTACCACGAACGTTTGACCACGTTGATCGGCAAGAAAAAAGTGGCAAAAATGGATCTCCGTATAGTGTTAAGGATAACAAGCGGGTAGTTCAAGCTTTCAAGAGGAATCCCAACAGTTCAGTTCGAGATGTGGCGAAGAAACTGAATATAACCAAAACTTTCGTGCAAGATGCGAAAAAACGTGAAGGACTACACACGTACAAAGTCCAAAAGGCACCTAATCGCGATGAACGGCAGAATACGGTAGGTAAAACACGTGCACGGAAGCTCTACACCCAGATGTTGACGAAACCACATCGCCTCGTTATGGATGATGAGACGTATGTAAAAGCAGACTTCCGGCAGCTTCCGTGGCTCCAGTTTTTCACTGCTCATCATAAATCCGATGTCCCTGTGAACGATTGAAAGCAGAAGATGTCAAAGTTTGCCAAAAAATATATGATTTAGCAAGCAATTTTCTCGTGTGGAAAGCGGAGCACCCCATGCCTGACACCTGGAACGGTCAATGGGCAGTTGTACCTAAAGAAATGCCTTCAAAAGTGTCTACTTCCTCTTCTGAGGTCACACGATGGTCCTACGATTTTCTGGCCGGATTTAGCCTCGTGCCACTACTCGAAAGAGGTTTTGGAGTGGTACAAGGCTAAGAAGGTTTATTTCGTGCCAAAGCATCTCAACCCCCCGAACGCACCGGAACTGCGGCCAATTGAAAAGTACTGGGCCATCATGAAGCAGGCACTTTGGAAGCATCCTAAGGAAGTGAAATTGGAGGAAGATATGAAGATAAAATGGATTGCTTGCAAAAAAAGTTGGTCCAAATGTTGTACAGGAGCTTATGAGTAATGTAAAGAAGAAGGTTCGTGCATTTGGATATGGAATCGAAATTGAATAAAACAAACATGTTAAAATATTTTATTTTACTCTCTGAAATTTTGAAGATGATTGGTTGAACGGGCGATTTTTACCGAATATTTGTATGTGTATCGCAATTTGATTCCGTACACCCTTTCAACAAAAACTTATCTTATTTTGTATCACTGATCTGCTGCTGTCGGGCGACGAACGTTTATGGAAGCGTATACCGGCAAGAAGGGGAGCTCAACGATTGGTCGGTGGTAGTTGGCAGATGAAAGGAGGAACGCTAACACTAGATGGACTGCTGGTGTGCGTAACCACACAGAGATGCGGTGCAAAATGGCTTGTCATTTGCCAATATCAATTAATTACTTAGCATTATTGCACTACATGTTTTCTTCTTCGGCAATTGGAAACTTATCACAACTGTGGCGAAAATAATGTCGAGCAAAAAAACTGAATTCTAATCCTGGAGAGTGTGAGCTGTAACTAGAAAATGAGAAGAAACATTAGTAATTTCCATTTAATTCCAACAAACTTTATTGCTTATCTTGACAGATACGCGTATTTCGTCTACATATAATGTGCAGACTTCTTCAGTGTCGTGTACTTATACTCGACTATTAGTACACGATACTGAAAAAGTCTGCACATTGTAGACGAAATACTCGTATCTGTCAAGATAAGCAATAAAGTTAGTTGGAATTCAATGGAAATTACTAATCTTTCTTCTCATTTTCTGAATTCTAATGCACCAAACTGTAAAAAAAATCCAAAACTATGGAACGTGGCAGAAACGAAATTCACCGTTTGCTTGTGCAAAGGGTTATCAACCTTCATATCTTTCTATTCAAAATTGCTTTCATTGGATTGTCTGTGGAAAGTAATTAGTGATCCCCATGATAGCAATCATTTACCAATCATCATTTCAATGAAGTGTGCTCCTCAACCTTCAGTTCCATTCGATCTCGTAAGAAACATTGATTGATAAAAATATGCACTTAAATATTTTAAAACTGGTTGTTTCAACTAACTAAAACATTTGTTTTTGTTGCTGTTAAAATGGCATTACTAATAATTTGGTCAAATCAAACGAACTATTGATCAAAATTTCATCGAGGAAAACCGTGGTTAGTCGAATAAAACTAAATTCTGCGTGAAGTTATGGTTGCATAAAACAAAATTATTTTTGTTAAAACAAATGTTTTGGTTGTTCGTATTCGATAAGCAAAGGACTATGTGTTTATAAAGTTGAAATGATTATCTTTTTGCTCAGGAAGGGAATTTATTTGAAAGCTTTCTTTTGATTTGTAAGTGTTTAAAAATATAATTCTAGTTTGCATAAATCACATATTTTCCGAACAAATACAATTGGACAAGTGTTAACTAAATTGTAACTGATTGAAAAAACTCCAAAAACAACATTGATAATTCAGAATCAAAATCGTGGTACACGGAGTGCACACTGAAAATTATATTTCGTTAATATTACGAATTTTTTTGGTTGGTAAATGACTGGACAATGCGTACCATTGGTACTTCGCGTACCTGCAGATATAAAATAGATCCTACTGCGATCCTTAGCCTCTTGTCCAGTAACTCCTACCCCTACCTCCCCGTGGTGCCGACTGGGATATGAGTAACCATAGGAAATATCGGGTAACCAACCCAGGTGGGACCTTGGTCATATGCTGACAGGGAAGGGGGGGCTGCTCTCTTCAAAGGGCGCAGTCTATCTGAGCGTCTGTTCTCCATGTTAGGGGCGGCTCAAAACAGCGGCTGATCATCGTCCTCGTGCCAGCGTGGGACTCTAAACAGTGCTGTGCACGATGGTCCTCCGGTGAGACAGGGGGTTGGGGAAGGCCCAACAAGCCGCCCTTAAAAAATCAATGTTACAAATAATACAGAAGTTAATACGGACCGGAACAATCGGCAAAGACCTAGGCGACGAATTAAGGACTACGATTGAAAACTCGGAACATGGAACTGCAAATCGCTCTGCTTCCCTGGCTGCGATAGGATAATCTACGACGAACTTCAACCTCGTAACTTCGAAGTCGTAGCACTGCAGGAAGTTTGCTGGACAGGACAGAAGGTATGGAAAAGTGGGCATCGAGCGACTACTTTTTACCAGAGCTGTGGTACCACAAACGAGCTGGGCACCGGCTTTGTAGTGCTGCGCAAAATGCGTCAACGCGTGATTGGATGGTTTCCGATCAACGCTAGAATGTGCAAGCTGAGGATCAAGGGTCGATTCTTCAACTACAGCATCATCAACGTACACTGTCCACACGACGGGAGACCCGATGACGAAAAAGAAGCGTTCTACGCGCAGCTAGAGCAGGTGTATGATGGCTGCCCGCAGCGGGACGTAAAAGTCGTCATTGGTGACATGAATGCTCAGGTAGGACGGGAGGCAATGTACAGACCGGTAATAGGGCCTAACAGCCTGCATACCGTATCGAACGATAATGGCCAACGATGCGTGAACTTTGCGGCCTCCCGTGGTTTAGTAGTCCGAAGTACCTTCTTCCCCCGTAAAGACATCCACAAAGCCACTTGGAGATCACCTGACCAACGATCACAGAATCAAATCGACCATGTTCTAATCGACGGGAAATTCTTCTCCGATATCATCAACGTTCGCACTTACCGCAGCGCGAATATAGACTCGGACCACTACTTAGTTGCAGTATGTATGCGCTCAAAACTCTCGACGGTGTACAACACGCGTCGATTTCGGACGCCACGACCTAACATTGAGCTACTACGGGAAACCGAAGTTGCCCAGGAATACGCGCAACAGCTAGAAGCAGCCCTACCAATGGAAGAGCAGCTTGGCGCAGCTACTCTTGAGGATGGCTGGAGAAATATTCGAACCTCCATTGGTAGCACTGCATTAGTGACACTAGGTACTTCTGCACCGAATCGAAAAAATGACTGGTTTGATGGCGAATGAAAGCAGTTAGTAGAGGAGAAGAATGCAGCACGGGCGAGAATGCTGCAACTCCGTACGAGAGCGAATGTGGATCGGTATAGACAGGCACGGAACAGACAAAATTCTATTCTTCGAAGGAAAAAGCGCCAGAGGGAAGATCGAGACCGCAAAGAAATGGAAGCACTGTACCGTGCTAACGACACACGCAAATTCTACGAGAAGTTAAACAGCTCGCGCAAAGGCTACGTACCACAAGCTGATATTTGCAGAGACCTGGATGGCAACCTTCTCACAGGAGAGTGTGAGGTGATTGAAAGGTGGAAGCAGTACTTCGACGAGCACCTGAACGGTAATGTTACAGCGAACGAAAGTGGCACGGTAATAAATCTAGGAACACGCGCAGAAAATGACAGGACCCCGACCCCAACCCTTCAGGAAGTTGAGGAGGAAATTGGTTGGTTGAAAAACAACTAGGCCGCTGGTGTTGACCAACTCCCAAGCGAGCTATTAAAATACGGTAGTGAAGCACTGGCCAGAGCGCTGCACTGGCCAGAGCGCTGCACTGGGTAATTACCAAGATTTGGGAGGAGGAATGTTTACCGGAGGATTGGATGGAAGGAATAGTGTGTCCCATCTATAAAAAAGGCGACAAGCTGGATTGCTGCAATTATCGTGCGATCACGCTACTGAGCGCCGCCTACAAGTTGCTCTCCCAAATGTTATGCCGCCGCCTGTCACCAATTGCAAAGGAGTTCGTGGGGCAATACCAAGCGGGATACATGAGTGCCCGCGCTACTATGGACCAGATTTTCGCGATTCGACAAGTACTGCAGAAATGTCGCGAATACAACGTGCCCACACATCATCTTTTCATCGACTTCAAATCAGCGTATGATACAATCGATCGAGACCAGCTATGGCAAATCATGCAGGAATATGGATTTCCGGAAAAACTGACGCGGTTGATCAAAGCAACGATGGATTTAGTGATGTGTGTCGTCCGAGTATCAGGGACGCTCTCAAGTCCCTTCGAATCTCGGAGAGGGTTATGGCAAGGTGATGGATTGTCGTGTTTGTTGTTTAACATTGCATTGGAGGGTGTGATTCGAAGAGCTGAGATAGACACGAGTGGCACGATCTTCAGGAAGTCTGTCCAACTATTTGGCTTCGCCGACGACGTTGATATCGTAGCACGTAACTTTGAGACGATGGCGGTAACGTACATCAGACTTAAGGCTGAAGCTGGTAGGATTGGGCTTGTGATTAATGTGTTAAAAACAAAATACATGAAGGGAAGAGGCTCACGAGAAGACAATGATAGCCTCCTAGCACGAATTCAGATCGACGGTGATGAAATCGAGGTAGTAGACGAATTTGTGTATCTGGGCTCATTGGTGACCGCCGATAACGACACCAGCAGAGAAATACAAAGTGCGCATTATGGCTGGCAATCGTGCCTACTTTGGACTCCGAAGGACGCTAAGATCGAACAAAGTTCGCCGAACCACAAAGTTGACCATCTACAAGACATTAATTAGACCGGTAGTTCTCTACGGCCACGAAACATGGACATTGCTAGTGGAGGACCAACGCGCCTTTGGAGTCTTTGAACGGAAGGTGCTGCGTACGATCTACGGTGGAGTGCAGATGGAAGACGGAACGTGGAGGAGGCGAATGAACCACGAATTGCACCAGTTGCTGGGAGAACCTCCCATCGTACACATCGCAAAAATCGATCGACTACGATGGGCTGGGCATGTCGTAAGAATGTCGGACGACAGCCCTGTGAAAATTGTTCTCAAAAACGAACCGACAGGTACAAGAAGAAGAGGCGCGCAACGAGCAAGGTGGATCGATCAAGTAGAAGGCGACCTGCGGATCCTCCGCAGACAGCGAGGCTGGCGAGGAACAGCCATGGACCGATTACAATGGAAACAACTTCTGTGTACAGCAGAGGCCACACCGGCCTTAGTCTGATTGGTAAGGTAAGCTAAGTAATATTACGAATCTACTAATTCAAAGGCGAATCTAATCGTTGTTTTTTTTAAACGAATCTGATTTGCACTTTTTTAGAAGCTATCTTCGTAGTCAATACCACAAGCGCAGCTGTCTCAACTACGAAGCATTTATTGACAGAAAAAAGAAAATTCGGGGTTTCCAGGGAAAAAAAAAAAAAAAAAACGTTTTTTTTTTTAAAAAAAAAAAAAATTGTTTTTTTGGGGGGTGGGGGGAATTTTTTTAAATTTTCTTTTTTGACACGAAATCAGAGGATTGAAGAAAGCGTTAGTTCTTGAGGCCTGCCACCTTTGGTGTGGCGCTAGTGACGATTTTAACATTTTAAGCTCGCTTCATAATGGATTATATTTAGTTACAATATTTCTTCTACCAAACTACTAGTATCAGTTATTTAGATAAAACATTATAATACTTCGCTGGTAAACCATAAAAAAATACTATCGTTGTGATAACCACTGTACTAAATAAAACACGAAAGATTTTTCTCTCGAATCAAATTAACGATAAAACACGACAACTTCCGCCGCAAATATTGTGTTTGCTGCATACAGCCTTCAAGAAAACCGAGCTGTCAAATTAGCACCGCACGCAGCACCAAGTTTTCGGCTTCACGATTGTTGTTCGCAGGATTATTCAATTTTTCATCCAAAATAAGGGGAAAATCGGGCAAAATGAGTCACTTCCGAGGTTTGCACAGGACGACATCCCCTTCATTAAATTTTCCAGACATTTTCATAATATTGCCGTGCATTTGATTTTATTGTAGTGCACGGCTATTTTAAAAACCGCATTATATATATTGATTCTTCCAATATGCAGGGAAAAGCGGGTAAAATGGACAACAACTGACGTCTAAACAAGTCGAAATCCCCTCCATTCAATTCCCCAGACAGTTTCACAATAGTGCATTGAATTTTTATACATTCTAATTCGCGGAAATTTCGAAAACCACATGACATATCTAGAATTTTCTATATATGAGGACTATCGGGCAAAATGGGCAGTTCCTGAGGTTTTAACAAGACAATATTGCCTTCATTGGATTCTCCAGACATTTTCTCAATAGTCGATCCCAAATGGGTTCAATATTATTAGTGAAAATATGATAAATGTAGGATTATTCAATTATTTTTTCAAAATTAAGGGAAAATCGGGCAAAACGAGCCATTTCCCGAAGTCTGCATGAGTCGACATCCACTTCATTCGATTTTCTAGACATTTTCATAATATTGTAGTGCATTTGATTTGATTCTAATGCGCAGCTATTCCAAAAATCACATTTTATCTATTGATTCTTCCAGTATGTAGGGAAAAGCGGGTAAAATGGACCATAACTGATGTTTACACAAGACGACATACTCTTCATTCAGTTCCCCGGACAGTTCCACAATAGTGTATTGCATTTTTATAGATTCTAATTCGCCCAAATTTCCAAAACCACATGGCATATCTAGTACTTTCAGCATGTGGGGAATATCAGGCAAAATGGACAGTTCCTGACGGAGATTTTCAAAAATGAGTCTACGTGGTTTATGAACAGGCCCTTGGTAGTAAATTTGAGCTTCTATTGTTTTGCTCATAAGGGGAAACATTTTGCCAAACGATATGGATGACATTTAACGTACCATTATATTATTTCCGTTGCCACGGATTTAAAATAACATATACAATTACGAAAACGGCAGTTAATGTTTAATTTATAATCCCTCACCTCATCCAAGCAACGAAGAATACATGTTTTAAAAAAGCTGTGAACCAAAGAAGTAACGAGCTCACAGCCACATGGATTTTCCAGAGCGTTTTCGGTTTCTTTATTACAATCCTTTAAATGCGTTATCGAAACATTAATCCTAGGCAAAAAAGGATTTCTTGTGCTCCTTGTAAGCATCCATCTAAAAAATATCAGATAACAAGAGCAATTTTGATCGCGTTGCTTTGATGCGGCCTTTTTTTCCTTTTTAACCATAATCTAAATAGCATCTCATGTTAAACGGTTTCAAGTGGAGTGAAAGATGAACCAACTCTCCAGGAATGCCTTCGTTTCAGGGCCACGACAAACGGAAACCGACCACGTTATAGACGCAAAAGTGTTTCCGACTGAATTGTGGGCAGATCTGAGGCGAGGACGATTATTTTTTTTTTCGGAAATTCAACTTCACCTTCATATGGGCTCGGGCTGTGCTGACACTCCAGAAAAGAAGAGTGCGAACTGAAGGAAGCAAATTTAATTTTATTGTTAGAGGGATAATCTCATTATATTAATAATATCCTCAATAATTTAATTCCAACAAAATTGTTTCCATTGCTGTTGTTTCGCTGATTCTTTTCTCGTGTTTTTTTTTGCTTCTGTTCGCGCAGTAATGCCTTTCAAAACCACAATCTTCTTCCGTTTCGGTGCTTCTGTTGCACAGTGAAAAGAAAACAGCAATGTTTCGATTCCCCGAAACAGACACGCGACAGAGGCTTATTTAACATGAGTTAAATTTGGAAGAAACGTGAAAATAAGTTCACTAATAGGGGTTAATATCATCTTACTTGTTGGGCTACATTTCACGAATGATGTCTTTTGTAAATTGCAATTCATTCAGATTTTTTTTTAGTGTGTGTTTGTTTATAGTTTTCCACAGCAAAGACGGCAATTCCTAGCAGCCACTGAAGAAAGTGTAAGAGTATGGGTGTTGGCTTACGTGGCTACATAGCTACGATTATATCAGGGATTAAGATGGTAAGTTGCTAAGCTTTTTATCAATGACCTAGTTTGTAGAAAATTATATATCTCGAATGTACCATTCTCGGATGGCGACTCTCGGAACGTTATAGGGACGACAGCAAGCCCCACGGGTTGTGCCTGGCGAGAACGAGTCATGCGAAGGGAAGAGAATCATCAAAGGCAGAGTCGTTATGGTCGGAAAGAAAGATGGAGCGGAAATGCTTGTGAGATTGTGCATGATTCTGTCGCATACTGAGACCGGTGCCTACCCGACCGGAATTGTATTTTAGTTTTTTTTTGTTAAACATACATTTGAGATGAATTCTCTGTACCTTTAGCGGTAAGTTGTTCATAGCTCAACAAAGTCCAACATTTGTGTTTCTCGAATATCGAAAATTGTAAATATTTTGGGCAGGAAATTTCAAAATCTTGTATGTTCTTTGAAGTTTTAGTAGTTTCTTATAGGATCGTTAGAGTTTGCTGGAACATGGAAGTTAAAAACAAACTACAACTATTTCTATTCAATTTCAGAACCTGTCTATACTTTCTCTTCACATCTTTGGTTCTAGCAAAAATTATTGTCCACTCGTAGGGTTGCATGTTGAAAAGAAGGATATTTTGTATTTTCAAACATTATAATTGATTACGTGCTTCATGCAACAACAAAAAACACGATAAGTTAAAAACTTCATCTGCCAAATCATCTGTTCTAGTATTTTTATTGCATTTGTGAGCGTTTATAATTGAAAATTTTTATGTAACGTCGATCTACTCAGTCAATGCAAAGAAACATCTAAACTGGTGCAACAACATTAAAGAGGATTAAATACAAATACAAATACAAAAGAAACTTGATGACACAACTCCAATGATAGAAAATGCAATGCAAAGTGAGTCAAAAATAAAAGGATTTTGGCGGACTAGAATTTTAAGATTTATTCGATCTGAATTTCAGCAGCAGATTTTCCAAATCAACTTTTGAATGAACAAAAAGTAACGTCCCACGTTGTGAATTTAGTTTATACAGTAATGCACGGATATGGTTGCAAAGATGCATAGTGGTTGGAGCTCAATAGATTCAAAGTGCTCCAGTCACACGTTTCGATACTAAAAATGTGCTTGAGGGCAGAATATTCTGTAAACAGAGATTCCCGATTCCTGTGATGACTACTGCAGCCTATCTTTGTGGCACTTGCTGGTCCTGGGTGCTGCATCTTTCAAGGTAAGAGGGATAAAAACCCGGGAAAAAACCCGAGATTGAAGTGGTTTGGAATTTAATGCTGATTCGGTGAGATCATTCTTTTAATTTATAAATTATTCTATCTTCACACTCTACAAAATACTTGAGCCTGAAAATGTCACTCGCTTATGGTGAAATCTAGACAATTCCCTTCCTAACCACCCAACTCTTGATCATCTATGGAGGGGGTCAGTGAGTCGCTGGGCTTTCTGTAAGAACGTGACAATTCATCATTAACGTTTCCTTTTCCTCATAGTGGAGAAGACGGGCGAGGCCAGACACAAACAAATAGTACAATTCATCCACCAGTTCATCTTCTACTTTTAAGAAGTGCTCTGAACTTATTAATTCAGCTAGTAAATACTTCTAACTAGACTGCTGCCATGTTAATATGAGAGTTTAAACTCAATTTCTCTATGCCTTAATTTAGAGTATATTCCGTCAAAAAAGCACGAAAATTTTCATCTAAATAGCGTATTAAGACTTTTTACTTAGCGCTACCCTTCTCACTCTCACGGTGAACTTGCACAGTACAACATCTCTCCGTTCGGGGTTTCCAACCCGGCTCATGGTCTATTAAGCACATATGAGGGTGCAAATTGGAAAATCTTATATTATGAGCGCCACGAATAGTGGTCAGCTTTTGAGTGTTATTAACTCATTCATATAACGTTGAGTTTTCTAAATTGTTGCATCAGTCGATTGGAAATATTTCTTTGGATTGGTTGCTGTAAGAAATGTATCGAATATAAACTATCCACGGTCATTTGCGTTGTACACGTGTATTTCTGATGGTTACGTGAAACGGGTGTAACTATGCTACAGTTTGCGAACAGCGTTGGAATTCATCACGCGAGTGTAAAATCCATCATAACCAAATATTGGGGACAATGTTCTGTGGATGAACTGCCAGGAAGAGGCAGAAACCCCAGATCTTTCAACCCTAAACTGGACCAGAAAGTGGTAGCTCTAATTCTAAAGAACAAATCAAAGTCGATACGTGATATGGCCAAATAACGGGAACCAGCGACGGAAAGATTCAACGTATCAAGAAACGGAACAACCTGAAGACCTACAAGAAGCAGAAAATCACTCAGAACAGAACTGCAGAACAGAAGTGCAGCAACAAAGGCCCCGAAATTATATTCGCGCGTTTTGCAGCGACCGAATATATGTATTTTGATGGACGACGAGACCTATGTCAAAAAGGACTCAAAACCCCACAATGCTACACTGCCGTCGTAGAAAAGGATGTAAGCGATGCAGACAGGTCGATTATAGTGGAAAAGTTTGGTCGAAAAGTGCTGATATGGCAAGCAATATGTTTCTGCGGTATGAAGTCTACTATTTTTACCACTACCGGAACAATCAATGCAGAAATATATCCATCTGAGTGTCTGCAGAAGAGGTTGCTGCCTTTATATCTGAAGCATAGTACCCCTCCATTGTTTAGGCCGGATTTAGTATCCTTGCATTACGCTAAAACAACTCTCAATTGGCTCACTGAAAAGGTATAGATTTCCTTGAGAAAGACATGAATCCGACAAATTGTCCTCAGCTTCGGTCCATCGAACGCTACTGGGCGTTTGTGAAGAGGAATTCGAAAAGACTGGTAAAGCAGCTGAGAATATTAACTAGTTCAAACAAATTTGGGCTAAGGCGATGAAAAGTGTTCGATCAAGTCCAATCCTGTACAATAAAGAATCATCATTTGTTTGAATAATGTATCATTATTTTATAAGATTTTGAAAGACAAATATGTGGATAACTTATTTTCGAGACAGTCCTTACTGAACAATTAACAATAAGCAATGAAACATCAGCAAAAGGTTCAGGTCTAATAATTTGAAAATCGACGTTTTAAGTCGATTTTTCATGAGTGTTATTAACTTCGCTAACAAGTACCTGTGGTGTTTGGCCCTACTAGAAGAATTATAAATAGATGAGGTACGTGCCGAAATTATTCCAATAATTTTTCCATTGCTAACATGATGAGCAGTTCAGTCCAGTTTTATTTTCGGTTCGTACTTTTGAGCAATTTAAGTACAAGTCGTTTGCGTTGGAGATAGACGTTCCGCAAAACCCTACCACGGGAAGATCGCATGTCGCCGCCCAAGCATGGACATCGAAGTCCTAATGGCCGATCTAAAGGCAAAGGTGCCTAAGTGTATTTAGTAATCATTGAGAAATATTCGACGTCCTTGTCGAATTTGCATTCCATCCGGGCGTTACAACTTTTTCCTTACCTCACCAATCAGACGAATGCCGGGGTGGCCTCTTCTGTAAACTGAAGTTGTCTCCATTCATCCATTTGAACACCTTCCGTTCAAAGACACCAAGAGCGCGATGATGCTCATCAAGTAGTTTCCATGGTTCATGGCCGTAGAGGACTACCGGTTTAATTAATGTCTTGTAGATGTTCCACTTTTTCATTCAGTGAATTTTGTGAACGTCCTTTGGAGTCCAAAATAGGCACGAATGCCAGATATAATACGCCTTTGCCTTTCTTTCCTAGTGTCTTTATCGGTGATCACCAATGTGCCCAGATACACAAATTCATCTACCGTCTCGATTTCATCTTCTGAATTCGTGGTTTGAGGCTAACATTGTCTTCTCGGGAGCCTCTTCCTTTCATGTATTTTGTCTTCAAAGTTTTAATAATGAGCCCAATCCTACTAGCTTCAGCCTTAAGTCTGATGTACGTTTCCGTCACCGTTTTAAAGTTAAATGCTATAATATAAACGACGTCGGCAAAGCCAAAAAAAATTGACAGAATTTCTGAAGATTGTGCCACTTGTGTCTACCCCCTTTCTTTGAATTACACACTCCAATGAAAAGTTAAAGCAGACACAACAGTCAATCACCTTGCCATAACTCTCTAAGAGATTCAAAGAGACTCAAGAGTGTCCCAAAGACTCGGAAGACACACTTCACTCGATCCATCGTTGCTTTGACCAACCAGTTTCAGTTTTACTGGGAATCTATACTCGTGCATGATCTGCCATAGCTGGTGTCGATCGATAGTATCGTAAGCTAATATGAAATCGAGCAAAAGATGTAGAAGGGGAACGTTATATTCACGGCATGCCTGCAACACTTGCCGAATCGCGAAAATCTGTTCCGTAGATGCGCGGGCACACATGAATTCTGCTCGGTATTGTCCCACGAGCTCCTTTGCAATTGGTCACCAAGGTGGTGGCACTAAATTTGGGAAAGCGTGATTGCATGATAGTTGCAGCAATCCAGCTTGTCACTCTTTTTATAGATGGAACACACGATACCTTCCATCCAATCCTCGGGTAAACACTCTTCCTCCCAAATCTTGATGATTACCCAGGGTAGCACCGTTACTGCTTTACCACCGTATTTTATTAGCTAGCTTGGGACAAGATAGCTGGTCAACAAGCTTTGTTGGTCGAAGAATAGAATTTCGACAGTCCGTGACTGTCTGTATGCGTTCGCTCTCGTACGGTGTTGCCGCTTTCTCGTCGGTGCTGCATTCTTCTTCTCTAATAATTGCTTGCATTTGCTATCAAATCAGGTCTTATTTGGTGCAGAAGTACCCAGTGTTGCTATTGTGGTGCTACCTATGGTGGTTCGAAAATCTCTCCAGCCATCTTCAAAAGTAGCTGCGCCAAGCTCAGTCTGGAGAAAAATGTCTAGTCGATAAGAAAATTGCGCAAAAATAGGTCGCAAAGTTCACGCATCGTTGGCCGTTATCGTTCGATGCGGTATGCAGGCTTTTGGGCCCAATTACCGGTGTGTCATGTCGCCAATGACTACTTTTACTTCCCGCTGCGGGCAACCGTCATACACATTCTCTAGCTAGCGCGTAGAACTCTTCATTTTTGTCATTGGGTCTCCCTTCATGTGGGCAGTGTACGTTGATGATGCTGTAGTTGAAAAAAAAACGATCCTTGATCCTCAGCTTGAACATTCTCGCATTGATCAGAAACCATCCAATCACGCGTTGATGCATTTTGCCCAGCACTACAAAGCAACTGCCCAGCACGTTTGTAGTGCCACAGCTCTGGTAAAAAGTAGCCGTTTGATGAATGCGTTTACGCACCTTCAGTCCTTTCCAGCAAAGTTTCTGCAGTTCTTGGACTTCGAAGTTGCGTGATTGAAGCTCTTCGTAGATTATCCTATCGCAGCCATTGAAATAGAGCAATTTGCAGTTCCATGTTTCGACGTTCCAATCGTAGTTCTTATTTTGTCACCTTGGTCCTTGCCGATTGTTCCGGTCCGTATTAACTTTTGTATTATTTGTAACCTTTCGTTTATAGGGGCAGCTTGCGGGCCTTCCCCAATATCCTGTCTTGCCGGAGGACCATCGTGTACAACACTGCTTAGAGTACCACGCTGTCACGAAGACGATGATCAGCCGCCCCTGACATGGATAACAGAAGCTCAGATAAACTGTTACCCTTCAAAGGGGCTACCCTCCTTCCCTTGACGTGTGGAATGCGTTCAATTGCGCCAGTTGGGTGACTATCGCTAACTTGCTCTAACGCCTCCAGGTTCCTGAGTACCTGTACAAGATTCTGGGAAGCTATTTCCAGAATCGGGTACTGGTGTACAATACTGAGGTAGGTCAAAAACGTGCCCAGATCACCGCAGGCATCCCGCAAGGTTCGATCCTGGGTCCGGTGCTATGGAACACGATGTACGATGAGGTACTACGGCTTGAGTTCCCGAATGCGGTGAAGATAGTCTGGTTCGAAGACGACATCACCCTAAAGATATGTGGTGAATCCATTGAAGAGGTAGAGCAAACGGCCTCGCACTCCATTGGCATTGTGGAAAGATGGATGAGTTCCAGGAGACTGGAGCTAGCCCATCATAAGACTGAGGTCACGGTTGTTAACAATCGCAAATTGGAGCAACATTAGTGAAGGTAACTGCACAATATAATCGAAGAGGTCCCAGAGGTACTTTGTGGTTATGATCGCCGATAAGCTGTCCTTTACACGCCACGTCGATTACGCCTGCAAGAAAGCCTCTAGTGCTATATCGACATTATCCCACATGATTTCGAATGGCTCGGCGGTGCAAGGGAGCAAACCTAAGCTCCTAGCCAGTGTCACTCTGTACATACTTAAGTACGGCGGGCCAGCATGAATCACTGCTTTGAGTTCCAAGAGCCACCTAAGTAAGTTAGAAAGTACGCACAGGCTTATGTGCCTAAGAGTGGTCAGTGTATACCGAACGCTAGGTCTGCGTCCTAGCGGGGATGATGATGGTGGGACGGTAGGCGACAAGGTGAAGTGAACTTCCACTTAACGCAGATTCTGACAGGCCATGGCTGCTTTAGACAATATATGCACAAATACGGGCATGCACAGTTCTCCGCATGCACCGAGTGCGCCGGAGTTGAGGAAACCGCGGAACATGTGTTCTTCGCATGTCCTCGCTTCAACAGCGTGAAATCCGGCATGATACCCTTATGCGGTCACGACTCGACTCCGTACAACCTGGTCCAGAGGATGTGCCAAAACCAGCAGCCTCCCAGATTGTCTCCGATCTCCATAAAAAATGACGACACGACCAACGGCTGGTCGCAAGGACCACCAAACTACAGAAGCCCTAAGTAGTTAGACATAGTGGATGCTGAATAAGCACAATAGCACCCTCCCCGCAGTAATACCGAAAGGTGGTTCCGGGGAGGGTCCAAGGCTCAAGGCACGGGTGGGTTTTTAGTGGGTCGAGGAGTTGGCACCCTCATCTTTACACCCTGAATTCTTGAGTAGTTCTTTAGTGGTTGCAGATTTTCCATCCCGCCTAAAAAAAAACTCTGTTGTGCTGTCCTGCTCGCACTAAGGTGTGGCCCAGTTAAAATTGGAAAATAGACTATTGCGCATATTTCGGATATACATTAACAAAATTAACACTGTGTTTTAACTAAAATGTTCAACTTTATGTGAACTTTAGAGGGAAAATACAAAAATAAAATAAATCATCTCGATCTCGAAGAAATTTGCGGACTTTTCCCGCAATACGTTTCATCAACCGGCGCACATTATTCTCATCTATCGTTTTGGCAATCTTATTCCACTTGGTTCTCAATTCATTGATGCTTTTGACGACACTGGCATTCACCTTCAGCTTCCTATTCATAATAGCCCAAAATCTCTCTATCGGTCTGAGCTGGGGACAGTATGGTGGGTTGAGTTCCTTCTGTATAAACTGAATCCCGTTGGTTTAATACCACTGTAGCACTGTTTTACTGTAATGACAGCTTGCAAGATCCAGCCAAAACATGACAGGTTCATTGTGGGATCTGATGAATGGCAATATTCGCTTTTGGAGACATGCCGTTCTGTACAGCTCTGAATTAAATGTCTTATCAGTGATGAAAACCTTGGTCTTCCTACCGCAGCGATAGATGCCTTGCCAAATCATGAACATCATCAACACAAACTTGAATTTGGCAGGAACATCTCCCCGGGCCGTAGCCAAGTAAAATTGTTGTCTCGGTAGCTGTTTGAAATCGGCCTTTACATAGGTTTCATCAACCATAAGAAGACAGCCATTGAATTTTTTCAACACCTGTTCATACAGTTTTCTGTCACGGATTCTGGCCACATAATTCTGCTTTTGATTCCTATTTGATTGTCTACAAGCACGGTATGACTTGAAACCTTTCCGGAGACGAATCCGTTGCACGGTACTGCGTGCGGCGTGAAACTTTTTTGGCCAAATCGCGGTCTGGGATCTTGGGGTTTGCCTTAATGTTCTTGATGAGTTTGTTCTGCAGTTGACGGTTGATAGTACACGCCCGACGCTTGCTTTGAGGCTTGAGATCGGTCGACAAAGTTTCTCTGACTTTTTCAAAACACGCCACACGGTTTTTCGGGGAAAACCCATCACTTGAGCAAGTTTTGACCAAAACCCACGAAGGGTTTTCAAATGATTGCGCACAATTATTTTTCTTCTTTCTTTTTCCATTTTGTGTTTCTCTAAAACACGTTCAAACTGCACCGCTAAAAAAAACTTCTGATGTTGTTATTGTTATGGGAAACACATAAAATATCATAGTTTACAAATCCGACCACTAGGGTCACTGTATCAAAAATGATTGTTCCAAAACTAAATGGGCCACACCTTAATGAAAAACTTGAAAACAAAACACGCATTAACTGACAGTAAATTTTTGACTAATTGTAGCGACATTTTTAAGTCAAATGAATGGCGCTTGTATTTTTTGAAAACAGAATTTTTGCTTACACCATTTCCATTTTTGAAGCGCATGTTAGTTGTTTTTTCAACTGATTTAAATATGCCTCTTAAATATTAAAAAAAAAACTCTTGGTTTGTGTTCTATCTGTGATAAAAATATTCAAAATAGTCTAAAAATACTTAAACCGTTTTTGGCGACACTTGATTATGTGACATCAGAGTGAGGTGTTAAATTTGTCAAGTTGACAATGTATATCATACTTTAACTGTTTTGTTTGTATTCTCCATACGTGGAGTAACGAGTATGGTGTAGAAGGAAATATTCTCTCATCACCATGAGGCCGCAAGAGTGGACAGTAATTTTGCGAGAACGAAAGGTATGAAGAGAAAGTGTTGAATTGAAGTTTTTTTCGAAATTATTGAAAGGGCAAACAAAAAATTGAGTAAAAATTAGACGTTGTATTCTACAAATAAACCTAATCGGGAGATGGTTCTCTCCTCAAGGCAGAGTGTGTACAAACAATCGCCAGAACAATCATAAGCCATTGTAGTACATGATCACGGTCAGGTGCGCATTCTTTTGCCAGTCAAGGAGATATCCTCCCCTTGCCTATCTTTCGTTCTAGCAAAATTACTGTCTACTCTTTGGGCCTCAAGGTGATGACAGATTTCGATTTATATCATGCTACGAATGCTTCCATTTCGTCCTGTCTATCCTAAAATTTGGAGCCTTGGTTCCCAAAGAATCTGGACTGCGAGGATTGAAGCTGTTCAAAGAGAATTTGTTCGTTATGCTCTCCCTCATCTGCCGTGGAATAATCCTGTCAACCTTTCAGCGTACTATATAGGATCGTTGCTCACTCTTGGGTATTGAAACATTGGAGCATAGGCGTACAGTCATGCAAGCAGTCCTCGCGGCAAAAGTGCTGCTAGGTGAAACCGACTCTCCAGAAACTCTTTATCTACGCTTCTGAACGAGTTCTGCGAATAAGTAATTTTCTGCAGCTCGGAACCCGTGCAGCAAACTACGATCAACACGCTTTATTTGACTTCAACTGTTTCGCTGAGACCTCCCGTCAACGAATTCAGTGTAGTTGGATGGAAAACCGCTAATTCAGAAATGGTGACTGAAAAGTTTTGTGTGTGTACAAGAATTGATTTTGTTTTACTTGCTTTGTATTCCTTCTATTCTTGTTGATTAATATAGTGTACGGTTTAGAGATACGGTGGCTTTTCCCCATTACATTTCAATAAGATGTTTGTTCAGTTGGAATTATAGAAATGAATAAATAAATCAATAAATAAATAAATAAATAGGGGAAGGTGCTCTAATGTGGGTCTATGGATCTAGGATTCGGCCCATGCTTAAAATTCGAAGTAAATACTATTTCACTATTATTACTCTGAAAATCAAAAATATACAGTAGTATTGTCTTACTGACATATCAATATGAAGAAAAGTTAAAGACGGACAATTTTAACGATAGGCCAAATTCTAGATCCATAGACCCACATTAGAGCACTTTCCCCTATATTTTGAAACAAAATTCGATGTTACTACAGGTCGGATGCTGTTGTTGATATTTACAATTGGTTTGTCATTTTAGAGAATTTCGATATTGGAAGAGCTAAGTGTCGCGTACATTTTTTCGAGGTCTACCTGTATTATGTTTTTATTATGTTCTGCAAATCATCTTAAATTACCGAACAAGTATTAAAAGTCAGCAAATTCTGCACTTTTCTTGGATTATAAAGTTAGTTCCTCTGTTTTACTTATCAAAATCTGCGATGGAGATAAGTTATGGAAAAGTATGATAAACTTTTCTACAACTAGTTGTATTAATTGGTGTACATACCGACTCTACCCTACGCTATTCTTAAAATTTATAGTATCCATTGGAGCCTCGTGCCAGAGAGTTATTGTCAAATCCTTCAAAAGTTTGTCCCTTTCTAACTCGCAAAAGTATTCTCCAGAACTTCTATCGTCTGAAATCATTTGAAAGCACATTAAAAACCAACCATCTTTAAACGGGCAACCACCAGTGGACCAGCCTACGTTCATTCAAAGGCGAAGCGGGTACACTTCTTCGTTATGGAAGTCACATGTAAGGGTGCTTATGATTGCGCCTTGGTGCATTTGTTAGCCTGACCGACACAAACTACTCCTGTCTCCTTTAGCTCAATCCTTCCCTTCCTGGCTGGGATTTTACCATGAGAGATGAGGGCCAATGGATGCTGCAAATGCTGAAGCGTAGTGCCAGTAATGGTGGTGATAGGAATGAAATTTATGACACTCAGACGCGCGAAAATGATAAGCTTTTTACGACAGGAAGATGAAATTTTCGAGCTATAAAGTGATTGTCTTGTAACGCCTCGTTTCCTACTCCCCCCACACCGTCCAGGGCGAAGGGTGCAGATGAGCTGTGAAAGAAGTCGCCAGCAGAAGTTGAAATCATAAACGAAGACACAATTTCCTTCCTTTCGGGGAGAGTAGAAGGAAGGAAAAGTAATTTCACCAGGACAAAATGTCAATTCCAGGAATCACACCGTTAGCAATTGTTTTCTTTTTCTTTCTTATTATTAAAATTATGAATTGATGGCCTGATTATGGCGGTTTGTTATTATTCATTCTAGACCAGAAACATAAAAGTTTTACTCAGAAAAAAATTGGAACTGGTTTTACTTTCAATTTTGTATGATCAATTTATGAATAATCCAGCTTAATTCCCTGTTTAGAAGTGATCGTTATCGTGATCTGTGGCGCTGTAGCATCCCAGTGACTGAATTTAGGAATTTGAAATGTTTTAGACTTTCGTGTTCAAAATTCGAAGTGTCGAAGCAAATCGGTCATGATGACAGCCATTTGAATGAAATATTCATATGTTTTAGATATTTATATACTGATGAGAGTTAAAATATGATTATTCTTATTCTTATTATTATTGGAATATTGTACACACTTGATAATTAATTTAATCAAGTTACAAACTGGTAGACATATAAACTACAGTAAACTCGACTGCTTTATCATTGCCTTAATTTTTTGAGTTGCCATATAGGGGAACTAGAGCAAGGTTAGAAAAAGTGAATAGAATTTGACAAATATTGACAAATAACTGTTTGAAGAAATAAAGTTATTAATGAAGTTCTATGCTATCTTTTAAGAGTTATTTGTCGTGTCTCTAAAAACATTTAGTCGTGAAAAGTTTGTTGTTTTCTTCAACATTTTGGCCCATATTATGAATAGTTCAAATAAACATTTTCCGTATCAACGGAACTTTCTTACACCGTATAAATTATGTTTCTTAATCTAGTATTATTTGGCTTCCAAAAGCTGTAAAATGGTTTTACAAACTAAGTTTTTTTTTTGCCAAGAACTGAAAATTGAATTGAATATAGTTTTTTCAACTTTCAGCAAGCGGGAAAAAAATGCATCAATGCTTGTATAATAGTTAACATAACAGGTTAAGAGACATTTTTTTAGAGACGTTAGGTTTAAAAAATTGGGTCCCTGATTAAAGGTAAAAGATTGAAGTAAATTGTTTAGTATTTGTTACATAAAAAAATTCTCATGGATGTCCACTTTTAGCACTTTTTTTTTAATCAACTTGTCACAAAATCGAAGCAACTTCAAGTAATTTGGCTTTTTCATTGAAGCAAAGGGGGCAATCTGACAAACATTAAAAATAAATACTAAAAAATTGAAACAAACATTAAAATTCTTAACATTAAATAAAAAAATAAGGGAGGGATCGAAAATTCCCATCGTTTTTTTTATAAAATTCTATGTTTTTATTATTTGATGAATTTCCTACCACGCGTTTGCATTATTCAAAGTAACTTGCCAACCGTGCGTCCCCATAAGTGATTTTTATACGTTTCTACAGCTATTTGAGAGCTAACGGATGCGCCATAAGCCACATGGTCTCATGTCTGAGATTTTCAGACACAACCCCCTTCAAAGTATTTTCCTTATTATTATAAATTTTATTAAATTCTTGGTGGACTGAGCAATTGAGGTAAACTATGATTAAATGTGGGAACAAGATGAGGATCTTTGTTTTCAATATCACAGGTTATTTTGTTCAGAAACCATATTTTCAATAATTTAAATTTAACAAACATATCAAATACTGCCTTGCACTCGCTCTTTCCATCCATAAAATTGTTATTCCCTCAAACCTCGAGACGGGGGCAATTAATCGGATCTTCCCCACTTAACTTTATTTATAAGACCATTCATGTACATTGAAAAAGAAAATTTGGCTCTGTAAAGTTAATTCGATTGACCCTTAACATATAAATAAACTTGATGGTAAAATCAATTTCCGTCGAAAGCTAAAAGAATTGGAATATAGTTTGAATTTATCCACCTATGGTGAGATCTGACCCTGAAACCCACCAGCTTATCGAGCTTTCCGTTTGGCTTTAGCGCCATCCATAATAGGAAACTACACACCAGACCCCACCAGATTTGCTCGTCCTAAGACCATTCAAGGGAATGGGGTCAAATTGTCCGTTCACGGAAAGGAAGCTAACTGGCGGTGTTTAAATCAAACCGAAGTGAGTTACGGCAAAGTGATGGATTGTCGTGTTTACTTTTAACCATTGCCATGAAGGGTGTAGTTTGAAGAGAGTGGATAGACACGAGAGGTACGATCTTCAGCTAGTCCGCCCAACTTTTTGGCTTCGCTGACGACGTTAATATCGTAGCACGCAGCTTTAAGATGATGGCGGTATCGTACACCAGACCTTAGGTTGAAGCTAGTAGGAGGGGAAGAGGCTCACGAAGAGACGATCCCACCACGAGTTAAGATCAACGGTGATTAAATCGAGGCGGTAAACGATTTCGTGTATCTGGGCTCATTGATGACCGCCGATAAAGGAACCAGCAGAAGGAAACAAAGGCACATTATGGCTGGCAATCGTGCTCACTTTGAACTCCAAAGGACGCTAAGATCGAACAAAGTTCGCCAAACTACAAAGTTAACCATCTACAAGACATTAATTAGACATGTAGTCCTCGACGGCCAAGAAAAATGAACAATGGTCGTGAAGAACCAACGCGCACGTTGAACGGAAGGTAAAGGGTGTCCACAGTTAAATTGCATCACTTTCAATAAGCTGTAAAATTTCGCCCTTTGGGTTTATTTCAACGAAATTTTGGGTGAAATGACTTCAGCAAGTATTGTTTACACTGCGTGAGTTTCATTGTGAAATGTGTCGTAGTTTCATTTTGCACACGCACCTCGACAACCCATAAAACATTTCGGGGAACGTTTAACTGTTGATCGGAAGAAGGTGAGTGGTAGAAAAAGTGTTCCGTACCGTGTGAAGGATCACAAGTGAGTGGTTGCTGCCTTTAAACGCAAACCCAACTGTTCCGTTCGGGATGTAGCGAAAAAGCTGCACTTGACCAAAAGATTCGTGCAGTAAGCCAAGAAACGAGCCGGGCTCCATTCATTCAAAGTTCAGAAAGCTCCAAACCGCAATGAAAAACAGAATAGGACAGCTAAAACACGTGGGCGTATGCTGTACACACAAATGTTGACGAAACCACACTGCTGCATCATGGACGATGAAACACACGTTAAAGCGGACTTTAAACAATTTCCCGGCAACCAGTATGTGACTGCGAAAGACAAGTTCGATGTTGGGAGCGACCCCGGCGTAGTGGTTAGCATCCATACCTCTCACGCCAAAGTCACGAGTTCAAATCTCACCCCCGGACAAGTTACGAAAAACACCCAAGAGAGGTGTTTGAGTGACTACGACGTGAGATGAACCAGCCCGATAATGAATGCCTGAAAAAACGATTGCTTCCGTTTTTCAAAACACACAACGTTCCTACAATTTTTTGGCCGGACCTAGCCTCTTGTCACTACTCCAAGGATGTTCTGGAATGGTACAAGACAAATGGTGTCAATTTCATGCCGAAGGATCTTAACCACCCAAACTCTCAAGGTTAAACATTGTATTTTATTCCCTGAATATTTTATGACAATCAGTTGAGATACTTGTTTTTGAGGAAGAGTTTAAAGTGATGCAATTTAACTGTGGACAGCCTTTATTGCGTACAATTTACGGTGGAGGGCAGACACCGAATTGCATAAGTTGCTGGAAAAAACTCCCTTCGTTCACACCGCAAAGATCAGTCGACTACGATTGACTGGGCATGTCATAAGAATGTCTCGATAACGAACCGACGGGCACAAGAAGAAGAGTCGTGCAACGAGCATGGTAGAGGGATCAATAAGAAGGCGACCTGCGGACCCTTCGCAGACAGCGAGGCCGGTGAGGTGCAGCCATGGACCAAATAGATTGGAGACAACTTCTGTATAAAGCAGAGGCCACTCCGGCCTTAGCCTGATTTGTAAGGTAATCAAGTTTCTCGGTATAGGATAAGGGCCGACAATGCCAGCAAACTTTGTCTCAACTGCAAATTATGACACAACGTTACAGCCAAACGATAATGAATCGGAATGGGTAGAGGGAAGGAGGGGGGGGGGGTGGTTGGTTTCGGCCCAGATACAAACGAAGAGTACTGTTTCCGATTCAAGAGTGGACGCAGGTCGATTTATTGCCTCTACCATAATTTGAATCGAAATGGACATCTAAGCTTATGTCCTCAGATACCCACTGAATTGTAACTATTCGCTATTTGCACGCGAATTGAGACGAAGCGCAAATTCACGCTTACCGCCTTATCATAATTTGCACCCGAAACTTCAACTGGCAAAGCGACCTCTCCTTCCAAAGGCCAAACTTAACTCAACGCTCCGCCAATTCGATGCAAACCGGAACTGGAAGCGACAATGGATGCTGGATGTGGTCAGTTTCCCAAGCGGACGTCGAATTCTTTTGTCCCCATGCTTTGGTGGGTCATGCACACGTGAAAGTGAAGTCTAGAATTCAATTGTGGCAAATGAAAGCCAAGTTTTATTCCATGAAACGAGTGACTTAATGCGGTGCATCCAATTTTAGAATACATTGAAAATAGAACAAACCAACATGCAGATTAATTGCTTTTTGAGTTTAAATCGTCTGAAATAACTGTTTAAATACTAACGCCAAGCGTGTACTTGTTACATTAGTCAACATTTGCAATTCGAAAATTTGAAATTTTGGATTGTAGATTACAAAAATCTTTATCTCTATCTTTATTTAGAGCAGGGAAAAGCCCGTTTGATTAGAGCTGCAGCTGTAAGCTCTTTCTCAAATGGGCGCAAAAAACCTCCTCTTCTTTTTATATCAACAGACTGTTACAAAGCTTTCAAATGATGCAACGATTGCTTAAATCTACTTAACGAGCTATACATAATAATAAACTAACTTGAACTAAAAAAAACTACAAGGCATGCAGCCCCATTGGGTTGTTCGAAATGATGACGTAGGACTACGATACTAAATGTAAGCCATTTAGATGGTACAATGCAATGTTCTTTGAATTAACCCTTTCAGGCTTAATTTATACAGGAAATTTGGTGAATTCTGATTGATTTGGTGCTCAATAACATAGAAATTATTGAAAAAAGAAGGAAATATTTTTTTGCGATGTGCTGTCTTGGAAGACCAACTGACATAATGAAATAATCTTGGGATATTTTATGCCAAACTAACCAACTTAACTTTGTATAGCCCATAAAGATATTGTTACACTTGTCGACCTTAAGTTTTGAAGGACAGTTTGAATGAACTGAAACTAACAAGGTTATCCTATGATGGACGTTTCAGAATATTCATTGAACATGTTTGAATATTTATCGTAGCTGTGTATAGCCCAACAGGCTACGGTTACTAATGTATATCTTAAGTTCTGAACTGAAGATCAGTTTATGAACCTGAACATCCCAAGATATCTCATTATATAGGTTGACCTTCCAAAAGACTCACTTAATTTGGTCAAATACATATTGTTTCTTTGTTTTGTCCAAAAAGCTGTAGATCTCAAGCTACAATTCAAAACTAAAAATCTTCAGCTGTAGATTTTAAGTTTTGCATTCCAGGAAAGTTTGGATAACCTAAAACATCTGAAGATTATCTCGTTATGTCTGTTGTTCTTCTAAAATATTCAATGAATATGTTTCAATGACACATCGTAACTTTGCGTAGCCTAGAAAGCTTTTGTTACAACTGTAGGTCCTATGCTCTGATTCCAAGGATAGTTTGGATGACTTAGAACATGTCATATTGCTTTATAATGTTTTTTGACTTTTAGAATATTAATTGAATATGATTGAATATTTATCGTAACTTTGTTTTGCCTAAAATTTAGTCTTACAACCGCAAATCTTAAGTTCTGAACGCCAACACAGTTTGGATGACCTAGACCATCGCAAGATTATCTTCTTGTGTATTTTTAAGTTCGAAAATATTCACTGAATATACTTGAATACGTGACGTAAATTTGTATAGCGCAAAAAACTCCTGTTACAAACGTATATTTGAAGTTCTGAGCTCGAGGACGGTTTGGATTACCTAGAGGATCTCAAAGTTATAAAATAATGACTGTTGACCTTCCAAAAGATTCATTGAATATGTTTGAATACAGATGATTAACATATACAGCTCAAAACACTACTGTTACAGCTGTAGATCTTATGTTTGACAGGCCAGTTTGGAGTACATAGAATATCCCAAGATTGTAGCATTATGTCTGTTGGCCTTCCACACGATTCAATCAATATTGTAAAATACATATTGTCCCACACACTACAAACACCTACTGTTACAACTGTAAATCTAAAGTTCTGAATTCCAAGACAGTTAAGATGACCTAGACCATCCCCGTTTATCTCATGATGTTTTTTTTAAGTTCGAAAATATTCACTGAATATTGTTGAACACGTAGCGTAACTTTGTATAGCCCAAAAAGCTATAGATACTACTGTAGATCTTAAGTTTTGAACTCAAGGACAATTTGGATGACCTAGAACATCACAAAGTTATCAAATAATGACTGTTGACCTTCCAAAAGGTCATTAAATATGTTTGAATACATATCGTAACGTTATATAGCCCTAAAAGCTACTGTTACAACTGTAGATCTGGAGTTCTGAGCTCAAGTACATTTTGAATGACCTAGAACATCCCAGAAAGCTACAAAAATATTTAACGTTTTTCTACGAGAATTTAATAATACATATGCATACGTACAATATTCTGAACCAACGCTTTACACTATTAATAAGGCATTTATTTTTTCTTCCCGAACGTCTACATATTCAGGATGTTCTAGGTCGTCAAATAGGCCTTAAGCTCATATGTTTTTTTTTTTATATTTTACAGATAGAAGAGTTTATGGAAAATAAATTTGCCAAAAACAGTGTGCACTTTTATTCAGTCTGTGTGATTTTATACAGCCATTGTCCTTTTGGGGTCATATATGACCCCTTAGGCCTGAAGAAGAGACTTTTTAAGACAAGGCTTAACATTTATGAATTTTTCAGTAGTATGTGGCCCGAAATCAACAATGTTTTCTATTGAAATTGATGCGTAGTCGGTGGGTGTGAAAATTTTTGAAAATCTTTTGAGAAATAACTGAGATATTATTGATCAAAACCTAACCACTTTTCAAGACGGTCGCAATGTGATTTTTTCTGAATTGTACCCTAGTATAGAAAACAAAGACGTAGTCCTACGTCAAAAATCTAACGTGTGTTGTTCTATGCATCTGCGAGTACCGTGTACAATCTTTTTCGAAGAGTGGACCGAGGAACATCAAAGTCAAATTCGTTGGAACAGCGGTTGAAGGATCGACATATACTTGAAAATGGTTCATTTGTAATTTGTTCGAGCACCATGTACAGTGATTTTAAACTTGGAATGTTTTTGAAGTTTTTTTGCAATGCGAAATATGAAACCAAGTGTCTTAGAGGCTTTGGAGGTTAAAAAAGCGACATGTTCCTTAAACGTCAATTTGGTGTCTAATAACACACCTAGATCCTTAACAACAGATTTCCCCTTTAAGAATTGTAGATCCAACCTTATAGTCAAGGTCAATCAAACTGCGTTTGCGGGAAAATGAAATAACGGAGCATTTGCCAGCGTTGAGATACATATAATTTTTTTCACACCACTCGGTGAACATATCGAGCTGACATTGCAAAAATGAAGCGTCTTGAATATCATTAACAGTGCAATACAGTTTGAAATCATCGGCAAAAGAATGATTGAAGGATCCAAGTAGCAGATTAACATCATTGAGATACACTAGAAATATTAACGGCCCTAGGTGGCTATCGTGTGGTACTCCTGGTGGAACAAGAAAGTAAAGTGAAATTGAGTTGCCTAATTTGATAGCCATTTCACGGCCACTCAGGTAGGATTGAAGCAAATCGAGAAAAGATCCAGAGAAACCGAGACGTTCGAACTTTGCAATAGTAATCCAATGGTTGATTTTATCGAATGCTGCCGAGAAATTTGTTTAGATCGAAACGATTTGTTGCCCTTTGTAGGATAATAAATGAAAAAAATATTTTTGAAATGGTAGGAGTGATAAAAAAGTAAAATCAATAAATTGTGTGGAATAGTAATTTATTCATCTTAAACGGAAGTCGATTCCATCTCTGTGTACAGCAGGTATACTGGTTTACTTCTTATCATTCGTCTCTAATGAGATTGAACTTTCACGAATCATTACCATTCGCAATATTTATTTACATTATCTAGGTAGGTATACTCGATTTGGAAAAAGAGAAAAATGAGAAAAATTTACGATGACTTGTTGTGGTTGTTGATGACCTAAAACACTGAAAATGCAGGGCAAAAGTAGAAGTAAATGCAAACTTACCATTTAAAAGGCATTTTCTCAACGTGGTCGACCAACACTGAGTGAGCTCACGTGGAAACTGATGCTAAACGATACACCATCTTCTACACTAGGACAAATGCTGATTAACGAAGACAATTTCTACGAAAATCTATACCAATTTGGTCGGATCGATGAAGTAAAATTGCAACCTCTCACCCAACACGTTGCGAGAACGCGAGATTCAATTCTTCCTCATCAAAATTCCTACTCCTATTGACAATTCGCCACCACGGCTAAGAACATAGAACGCAAGTTATCATTATAAAAGAATTTTCAAACACCAAAATCTACCCGACCCCAAAATTCTTCGTTAACACAAAAATCAAGATGAACCACGAAAAATAAAACATCGCCAAGTTCATTGTACACTCATACCAGTCTATCATACATGCTATGTCATCAACAACTGGAAGGAAAGAGAAACGTCAAAACCGAGCAACACGGCCAGTAGTGTGCTCGCGAATGGCTTTAAATAATAGTGCAGTCGGTGCAAATCTGTTTATTCGGGTTTGCGACGGTACAAATTAGAGTGATTGTGAGGCTGCCCACTCCGACTGGACGAACGATGAGAAAAGTAGAACGCAAGTGATCGCTCCAGTCATTGTTGTAAGTATTTGTTTGTTTGTTTTCTCCCACAATTTTACCGAGCCGATGCTGACAGGCAAGCACTAATTCAGAATATATGGGTATAACGATTATTGCCAGAAATTACTGAACCGGAAAGAAACTATAACGGACGTGAAGGATGGAAACGATTAGGATGGATTAAATAGAGAAACGAGTTGAGGTCTACTGCAAACAAACACGAAAATTTACTACAAATAGGTAGGAATATGTTTCAATTTGCAATTAACCCGTTATGGCAACAATTATATTACTTCAGTCTTCCAGGACCGATAATCAACAAACAAAATAAATGAAGAAATAATGAAAATTATTAAATTCAACTGATCTCAATCATCAATGATCATCATCAATCGTCATTAGAACGATGAATGTGTAAATTCATCTGTTTACAATGATGACAAACAATTTGAATTATTATCTTGGTGTAATTTTGACTGTTAGACTAGTAATTAATATAAACTACTATAAGTTTTAGAGAAACCGAACTGCTTTAAAACTATTAAGCTACATATTAACAATCACGAATGCTTATATAGGTCGTTCATTTTCTTATGTTTTGTCTTCTCATTATTTTGATCATTTGTAGATAGTTCTAATGAAGATGTTCATAGTCAATTCAGGAAGAATCTTGGTACCCTCAGTAATCGGTTAATCTAGTGTTCTTCTTTCCGAGTTCTCAAGTGATTTTAGGTGTCGCATGCTGGGTTTTGTTCCAAATCCAAAACTGCTCTTTTCCTCTTGGACAGTGATGGGAAAAAACCGACTCATGGATTTCAAAACTGGGTCAACCCGAAATGTTTAGCCTTGACGCGTTACTCTTGTGCTGAAATCAAGTAATTTGTGTAGTATTTGATCGACTTTTTACAACCTAGAGCCGTCATTTTGGGCATCTTCATTACAATCCCATTCCAAATTGGGGGGAATTGTTGATTTTGAGCCACGTGCTATCTAGGTCATGACATGTTGATAGAAGAGATAAGATGGAACCAGGGCTTGACTTAGAAACACTGGCCTGATTAAAAACACTATGATTGGGCTGCTCATAGTGTTTTTTTTTTTTAGTTTAACGGCTGATTTGAATCAAACTCATTTAGGGTAACAAAAGGGCCCGCTTCCTGTGACAATTCACTTTCTAATTTGCGTAGTCGTTCATCAGTTACATCCTTGTCGCTGTTCGAATCAAACTCGTTGAAATCATCTTTTTCATCATTGTCATCCGTTTCTGTATCATCTAAGGTATTCTTGATACTTTGGCTTCCAAGCAGTACTTCTTCAACAATGCTCTCGTTTATTCTATCAGTATCGATAGATTCCCAGCAAACACATGATCGTATATGAGAGCGGATAAGAGTGAAAAGTGGAGGCGATATACGTATGTTTTACATGAAGTCAAATGGACGCATGTACGTGTATCGCCTCCACGTTGTACATATATCCGCTATCATATACGATTTTGTGTTTGCTGGGTTCTATCCATTCTTCCTCCAAATCATCTTACTGCTGTTCTCGCAATTCACTCAATGAAATTCGGATACGTTTTGCCCCCGTTTGAGGTATCCCTTGATTGATGTCCTCGTCGATACTTTCTGGGTGCTTGGTGCTCTCAGGCCTTATCATAACTGAGGCCGTGCAGAACGGGCAGCTTACCTTCGCTCGAACACCGTAATCGTCATCTGATAAGTGCACAGCTACGTTTTGGACACCCGTAAGTAAATCGAGGTAATCATTTGAGCTGTACCTAGAAAAGCAAATCAGATAAGCTCAGATGTGTCTGTGTTTTTTATTAGTACTTACTTTGTTTGGATATAGTCCATCATTTTGGTTTTTACCATCTTCGCTGATTTATATTATTTGGTTTTTGGTTGGTTTTTATCGGTGAAGTGGAACATTAAAACAGCTATTTGTGCGTAACGCGTTTCGGCTTACTTCTCTTCAGCCATCATCAGACGCCTAGAACAACTCTTAATTTTTTTTAATCTACTTTTCAGAACATGAGTCACTTACAGAATGCTGGTTGTTACCTAACTACTTGTTACGTCAAAACTATACTAGTATTTTTTTCCCCATCTAACTCCCTTTTTAAACAAGCTATGGTGCGCTTCCCACCCATCATTTACGTCATCGTGCTTTGTCTTCGTGTTTCGTCATCGGTGTCGTTCATTCCATCGTTCTCTCGTGTGCGTGGTTCACTGCGTAGTCGAGCCAATATTGATTTCGAGAGTTTCGTGGTGGCCGCAACTCCACCACCGATCAGGTCAGCAGCGGACGGCCCTCCAATGCGGATACAGAGGACAATGTCAAAAAAGTTCATGAAATGGTGTTGGCTGACCGAAAAATGAAGATTCGTGAGCTAGCAGATGCCACAATGATTAGTACTGAGCGCACACGCTATATTTTGGGCGAGATTCTGCATATGAAAAAGTTATCCAGCCGCTGGGTGCCACGCATGCTCACTCCTGACCAAAAACACGAACGCGAGAGCACTTCGAAACAGTGTTTAGACTTGCTGATGCGGAATCGGAAGGACTTTTGGGGTCGATTGGTAACTGTTGATGAAATCTGGATTCACTTTTACACCCCAGTGAACAAAATGAGTGCCCGGCAATAACTGTGCATTATTGGAGCGATTGAAGGCTGAAACCGCTGCAAAACGGCCTCACATGAAGAGAAAACCTATTTTTTTCTCGGACCATGCACCGGCGTACAAAAGCATCACAACCACGGCTAAAATCAAGGACTTACGGCTCCATCGGACTATTATCTGTTCCCAAACCTCAAACGATGACTTTTGCAGATCTTCTGGAAATTTACTTTTCGAACAAGTGTCTTTTAGCACAAGAATGAGTTGAAAGAGATGAGAAAATAAATTCTATCAAACACATCTTTTTTCGAATTGCGTATTTGTCAGTTTCAGGAGACATTATTTTACACAAAATCTTCCTTTTCGTTCCCCGACTTTTAACAAACATGTATTACGTCTCGTGTGAAATTCGTAATTTCTAAGTGTGCACCTAGTAGTTTTTTAAAACACTTTTCAAAAATACTTCAGACTTTTACAAAACTGGGAAAAATTTAATTTTGATTTTTGACTATTCAAAATAGAACAACAGAAACCCTATTTCCAACTATCAATAGTAAACGCGAACAAATTCATTAATTTGCTTGCGTTTAATAGTGATAATTAAAAAAGTATTTTATGTTATTTTTGCACACTTCTTTTTTAACAGAATATAAAAGAAGTGTAAATTTAAGTTATTCTAGTTTTTTTTTTTATTCAAAATGTTGTCAAACATCAGTTTTTACCTTCAGTCCCTGTGCTGAGAATAACCATATTGTATTATATTTGACCGAATTTAGAGTACCAATGGATTGAAGTCAAACCAATTTTAGGGTCCGGATGGAGTTCTCAACGTAACCCTGAAAGTTGCGTGACAGGAATCTCTGACATGTTTAGAAGCGTGCTGCAGAGATGTCTGGAGAAGTGGTGCATCCCAGACACATGGAGGATTTTAAAGCTAGTGCTGCAACCGAAGCCGGAAAAGCCCCCAGGAGATCCATCATTTGCCCACATCCTTGGTGAATACACTCGGTAAGCTTTTGGAAAAGGTCATCTGACTGGTAGACGAAGTGTATGGAGAGTGAACATAGTTTGTCATCGAACCAGTTCGGGTTATGGAAAGAAAAGTCTACGATGAATGCAATTCGGAATGTCATCAAGAAAGCCTTCAGTAGTGCTAACTGAGCAGCCATCGTTGAAGCACTGCGCAGAATAAGCGGTTCCTAATTGTCTGTGTAGTATTCTGAGGAGCTACTTCCAGAATCGGGCTCTAGTGTACGATACATAAAAAGAGCGAATGTCGATTAATATTGGTGAGTTCCATCCTTGGCTCGACGCTCTGGAACTAGATGTACAACGGCATGTTGACTCTGAAGCTGCAAATTGGAGTCGAGATCGTTGGCTTTGCGGACTACTACCTTGATCAAAAATTGCCCGGAATTTATTTTGGAAATTAAAAATATAAGATTATACATCAAAATCTATATTTCCCCCTATAAGCTACACAGAAAAAAAGTGTTCCTGAAAATGAAAACGGACCGTGAACTAGTTCACGTTTTCCGGATTTTTCCCTTTAAACGTTATTTAGATCATCATTACGTGATTCAGTTCACGGTGTAGTTTTGCTTGTTCTCGAATTCATGACTGCAGTTCACGGATCTGGGCACGGATTTGTTTCCGTGTACTCTTCATCGACTGCAATGCACTTATGCCAGCGCTTGAGCCAATCCAAGAAACATTTTTTATATTCGGTTTGCGGTATGGCCATCTCTGGTGCTGAAACGCGTTCCGCGGAGCTGTTTCTTGAGTCGACCGAATAGGAAAAAAGTCGTAGGGATCCAAATCAGGTGAATTCGGTGGTTGCTGAATGATATTCGTACCGTTTTCAGTCAAATGTCCACGGATAACGATGGCATTGCGTGACGGTGCGTTATCGTGGGGCTAGATCCACGTGTTGTGTGTCCACAAACTATTTGGGCCTCATGGTGATGAGAGAATATTTCCTTCTACATCATCAAACACTAATTTAATCATTGTCGTTCTGTCTACTTCAATGAAACAAGATGGGAAATTATAAAGCGTGCATTAAAAAAAGCGACTAAATGTTCTTAACTAAATTTTTCATGCGCTTACCCTGCAACCTGGTGGTCCCGCCGGTTAGAAGTCAATAAATACTAGTTGCCTATTTTACTGTGAAAACTTGACAGCTCCATCAGAGGCTCAAACTAAAGACGGGAGGCAAGGTGGCCACTTCTTGCCGTGCTTTGTGCTGGGAGGTCAGTGCAAACGGCCAAACGGTCAAGAAGTATTTGGCCACATTGGATATCTACATGTGGAAGCGTCAGTCCGAGCCAGCCGTGTCGGACAACCAAGTGGAAACCCAGAAACAACGGCTAAGGAATCTGGTCAAAGGAATCTTCCCGGCGAAGCGGAAGGTGCTGATCGTTATGGACGAAGAGACGTACCTTTTGTTCGACGGCAACGACTGACAAGGCAAAGGCTACCTCACCTCCCCGGCAAAATAAATTAGCAGCGAAGTTCCCAAAGAAGGTATTTCTGTGGCTCACAATCAATGAGAAGGGGATGTCACGTCCCCTCTTCTTTTTGTCGGGGCTGGCAGTGAACAGTCCCAAAAGTTGCCACCTTAATTAAAAAGTACCACAAGGGTGTTTTGGCCGGATCTAGCGTCGGCCCACTTCTCGAAGCGAGCGCTGGAGGAAATGGAGCGGATGGGCATTCCGGTGGTGCCCAAGCATGCCAACCCTCCCAACGTGCCCCAGCTTCGCCCAATCAAGAAGTTCTGGGCCAATTTGAAGAGGAGAGTATATTCAAATAATTTTGTGGTGAAATCGACGGATGATTTGATCAAAAAGGTGACCAAGGAACTCAAGAATATGCCTACAAGCTTCTTTTTTCATGCATGGCTGAAATTCCAGCCATCTGCCGCAATGCGACGTGGCAGGGAGTAAAAGTATTTTTGTGAAGTTTCTTAATTCTTTATGAATAAAATGCAATTTGGTTTGTTAAAATATCGTTTTCCGTTCTTTTTTTCCATCCATCCGAAAATAGTCGCGTCGTTTTTAATGCGCGCATTAGATGCCTTCTTAAATAAATTCATTATTTTTAGTTTCAAAACAAAGAATTTTGTTTGCAGTACCATCGTCTGCAGTGCCATAATCGTTTTATGTGGTGATTATTGCATAAGAAAGTGGACTCAGAAAGGACATGGTATAGCAGGCCCCCGGAAACGGGTTTTGGAGCTGCAATGGCGCTATCACTACAATCTTTTAGTTGAACTTTTTATTTTTCATAATACTTCTGCCAGCCAGTGTGGCACACGTGCTTTGAAATTTGCAACATCATTATAAAATTCGCAGAATTTTTCATAATTGATGGAAAATTTGAAACAAAATAAATGACTATTCTTGTATTCGATATCCCATCGGTTCGCGTTGAGCTTGAAGGACCTGAAGCAAAAGTATAAATTACAAAGGATGAATCGTCTGTTAACCATTTGATGATTATTTCTCCAACGGATTCACAATGCCGGTGGGATGGGTCGAATTCCGCAAATTTCACTGAGCGATGGCAATTCTTGAAATCCACCTCTGCAGATTTTTGTCATATTTTCCGTTCAAAAGAAGAATCACTGGAATTCGCTTTCAATGTGCCCAAATAGACACGTAAAAAGCCATTGTTATTCTTCAGCGTGACAGCCTAAACTTGGGAAGAAATCATCCGATGATGCCTCGCTAGTCGATTGTTGGTGTATATTTCGTCTTTTGCCAGAGAAAAGTAATCGGCCGTGCTTAAGAAAATGTAAAAACTTGAGCAGAGTGCGAGCATTTTTATGGCAGCTTTTACCGAGCGCTCCACAATGGCATGGCATACCATTCATTGTGTGCCGTGCCGGGTATATCCCGAAACGACTACCAACGTCTAAGAGCAAATAAAGGCAATCAGGAATGGCACAAGCGGAGGACGTTGAAAATACCCGCTTTTAACAGTTAGAAGCACTTAAAGCGAACTGCTGGCACGCGGCACGGGGGTGAATCTCGCACATAACACCCGCGATGACAACAGTTTACTGGTAACTGGTAGTGTGTGGGGGAAGAAAAGTGACAGGATGGATAGCTAACGCCAAGGACCATCGACCATAAGTTGCAAAAGCGTACTGAGCTTACGAGGAAAACAGTTAGTGTAGTGTTTCTGTCTTCAACAATTGCTGCGGCTCCTAGCAGGAGGGATAGAACACCAGAGATATTTCTTCTTCTTCCTATTTTAGATTACGACCCTACCGGAACTTATCACTTATTTTCGAATTGGTGTCCCTGGAGGTAGCCTCAGGTATATATGTGTATTATTAATATAGTGAAACATGTAGCGAAACACGCAAATTATTCAGAGGCAGGATGGGAAATCGAACCCAGTTGCCTCCATCATAGTCATGCTGCAAAGTAGTCCTCATACAGGCATAGCTAAAAGAGATCCATAGCAGAAACATTTATAAGCATTAAATTCATAATGTCGAGTGTATATGAGGCAATTAAAACGGGAAAGCCATAAAAATATACTCATTTTGCTTTGTGTATTTCTTTTTAATTAGACTTATATATAGTGACACATTGCTTTGATTTTGCACGCTTTTTTTTTTGACGATGGCATCACCCTCCTCAACAATGGCACTTGGCGAGTGCGGTGCAGAAAATGGGCAATAAAAAAATAATTAAAGAAAATGTTTCCTTTGCGGTCAGTGTGGCTGCCATGAATCTGATTGATCCTCGAAGGTGTTTGTTGTTTTTGTTTCATGTGCGGACAAAACAACAAACAAATCTTCTGCTTTTTAGAATGAAAAAAAAATGCAGTGGGGTTATGTACAATAAACGACTGCAGGGTTGACGTAGACTACGTTAAACCGTTTGTTGCGGGTGCAGTCCTATGGATCGTTAGACCAGAATAAGTAAGTAAATATATAAGAAAATTCTATTGTATAAACACACTTCAGAAATAATTTGGTGGTCCTAAAAAAAGCCGTTTGGTTTAAATGATGATAACGGCAGCGGTTGTAATGGCTATTATGGTTGCCTGAGCCACTATCCTTATCGCGACGCAGATAATTGAGGATTTGTTAGGGAATTAAATTCAATAACTAATGATAGTTTCGCTCATTCATACTCTGATATCTTTGTTATTACTAGATGTTTCATAGTCAAAGTCAAGATCATTGGATGGTGATTCAAAAAAAAAAAAAAAAAACGAATTATCTTGAATTACATTGCATTGCAAACGGAGGTCACGAATGAATGTTAATTCGAAACAACAGTCTAAAGACAAGTCGAGATTAAGATACTTCATGAATCGTTAAGAGCAAGGTTCTCTGACTTTGAATCACTAATGTTGAAATTACCAGTCCTACAATTGGCATACCATTTCGAGTCTATTTGATCAGGTTGTAAACAATTCCAAATTTCAGCTGCTTGAGTGTTAAACCTGTCAGAAACAAAAATATTAACATGTTACTCTAAATAAAAATATACACTGATAGGCAAAATAAAGTGCCCTCCTCTTTTTTTTTTGGATTTTTTTTTTTTTTTTGGTTAAAATTTATATAAAAAAAACAAAGTTAAACCGAAAAAAAACTACACCGTGTCCAATATATTCTCATACAAAATAAAACTCTATTTATTTCAAATCGATAATCCAGATTTTATTGATAACTTTACCCATTATATTGCAATAAAATACTGATCAACTTCAGCATATGTTTTGGAATAACACCGTCTATAACCTTCTTGACCAGCTCCAGACGTTTTTCGAAACCGTCACAGGCGGCACGCACGACTTCCATCGGCATTTCGTCCCAAATTCGTTTGATTATGGTTTTGAATTGGTTCATATTGAACGCCCTGTGGTCATTTACCTTCGCCAGCATGTATGATCATACGAAATAATCCAAGGGATTCAGATCTGGTGAACTGGGAGGCCATTCATTCTTGTCCAAAAAGTCGGTCAAATTTTCTCGGCACCAGCCCTGAACGAGATTTGCAGTATGCGATGGCACTCCGTCCTGCTGAAACACATAGTGATCATCTCCAAACACCTCTTGTACATATGGCTTGACAACTTTCTCCAAAACTTCCGCTCTATAATATAGGGCATTCATTTTACCGCCTTTTTCGATGAAAACCAGTAGTAATTTGCCTCGCTTGAAAATTCCTCCCCAAACCATCACTAACGCAGCACTTTGGAACTGTGGAATATTCCTATCACTCTCTGGAACAGTTCTCGACGAGAGAGCCCACAATCTGTCGTTCTGGACATTGGGGGAGCGTTGCAAGACGAATAACTTTTCGTCGGAAAAGATAAATTCTTCCCCACCGTGCCGCGACAAAAGCAGACTTGCTCTTTCGAGTCGTTTCTGCTTGGAAGGTTCCGAAACTCCGTGACCCTTACGTTTCTTGAAAGCTTGGAATCCGAGGTTATTTTGCAGTATATTGGGCATTGACGATCTCGAAACATTCAGATCTGCGGCTATTTTACGTACAGAGCGCTGTGATTTTCGTCTTATCCGTTCCCTCACCACTTTAACAACTCGTGCAGTCCGCACCGTACGAGTACGACCGGATCTCTTCCGGTCATCCAATGAGCAGGTGTCACGGTACCTTCGGATGGTTCGGTACACAAAATCCCGCTTTACTCCGAGGTTTTTCAAATCTCTGAAAATAGCGCCCGGGCGCTCACCTTTCAAAAACTTTTTTATCACCACAGCACGAAACTCCTTCAACGCTGGTAAAAGATAAACACCGAATGAAAACAATCGAACATAACCTAAAAGCGTTTGTATAAACATAGTGCAAAACTACACCAACACATACGTGAAGCATGTTGAGTAGTTGCACGACACCAATGCAAGGAAGAAGTGTATGAGAATATATTGGACACGGTGTAGATTAAAATAACGACTGTTTGTAGGCATCTACTGGTTCCTGGCTTTTGAAAACGAAGCGAAGACTACAACGTTCCGTTCGTTATAAGTTGGAGAAACGACCGACTTGGTAAGCTCGTTTTATTTTCACTCATTATGTCTAAATGGTTCCTAACAGTACAATTTTCATTTCTTTGTTTGTTCTTATAGTTTTTCGCGTTTCCGTTGATCTTGGGTTTCGAAATAGGATAGGGTTTTGTTTTTTCTTTTTTCTTTCCGTGGCCTGCTCTTGACTTTTCTCTTTTCAGAAAGCGAGTAATGGCGCTATAAGCATAAGCCATAAAAGGCGAGGACAAGAGTTAGAGCTCATGATCCATCCGACAGACACTCTCCCATGCAAAAAATGCACTACACCCTTGGAGCCTGGTTACACCTAGTTGTCTTGACATCTATTGCCGAAAGTGCTGGGAACCCAAACAACCTTCATAGACGTTCAAGAGATAGAAAACTGACGAGTTTCAAAATTTTATTTGTGCAATGGTTATATATGTTCAATATTGCAATATGGTTTTAAATAAAATAATATGATGAAATAATTAATAATGATATAATTAATATGATTATAATATGCAGCTTGGTGACTTTTTACAGCTCAAGCATTGAAAAAATGATGGATTACTATGGTATAAATATCCATAAAACATTTAATTATATCTTAAACAATATAGAATATGCATGGATTCATGACACATGAATAAACATCATCAGCAGAATTTAAGAGCATTTATTAATTTAAATAATATTCAATGATCTAAATTGATATTAAAACAACTTAAGCTTCAATGCAATAAAATATGTATATTATCTGAAATCAACTTCCTTGTTGCCTTGAAATTTCATTATTATGATACTATGTTTATATGGTAGCCACCATCCCTTCAAGCCCTTGGCTTGGATGCAGCTCCACTTAATAGCAAGATCAAATTGAGCCACCGATCTGAATTCACAATATCGCTATACGAAGGGCCAATAACGGAGGGGTGGACCCGTAAGCAGAGACACTTACGTGAAATCCACGGGAAATTAAGAATCTCCTTCCAACAATACGATCCAACAAATCAAATAACCCGATTCCCAATACTTATTAAGCTTTCCACAGGATGGCTTGTTAAGAAGGGCGCGTCACCCTCACTGAAACTGTTGGAGTAGAACTCGCAGCATCACATTCGAATCGGAGAACTGTACGATGACAACCGGTCTTCCTTGATATATGTCCTTTGTGACAACTTCAATATGACAGTCCTTAACAATGGAGAAGTAACACGTTTGGCTGGTCCATCCTCAATTGGAAGTAGATTAGACCTCACACTTAGTTCGAATTCATTATCGTTGGATTGCACATGGAATGTGATTCAAGATCCCCACGGTAGTGATCATTTGCCTATTAAAATTTCGGTTGCCACCGGGTTCGATCCGTCGGAATCCATCGTATGACCTAACTCGTAATATTGATTGGACAAAGTTCAGAATAATTATAGATGAAGCCGTAACGACGGTAGAAAGGCTTTCACCGCTGGAGAAATATAACTTCTTCTCCAACCTAATCTTGGACAGCGCGCTTCAAGTTCAAACTCGACCAGTTCCAGGAACGTCATTTCGCAGGAAACCTCTTTCTCCATGGTGGGATCAACAGTGCACCGAGGTTAACCGTAAAAAGTCCGACGCGTTTAAAGTTTTCCGTAGACGTGGAACACCTGAGCACTTCGAAGTATACACGGCTCTCGAACGTGAACTTAAGAGCCTCATCAAGGCCAAGAAGCGCGGTTACTGGCGACAATTCGTGAACGGGCTAACGCGCGAAACGTCGATGAGTACTCTTTGGAACACGGCGCGAAGACTGCGTAACCGAACTACGAACAACGAGAGCGAGGAGTACTCGGGCCAATGGAACCTCAAATTCGCGCGAAAAGTTTGTCCAGATTCTGTGCTGGCACGAATGATTCCTCGCAAAACCACGAATTCGATAGATGAGATCAGCCAACCCTTTTCAATGGTAGAACTCTCTCTCGCACTCCTTTCGTGTGGCAATACGGCTCTTGGAACTGACCGGATCAAGTTCAACTTGCTTTAAAACCTCCCAGACGTCGCTAAGAGGCGCATGTTGCACTTGTTTAATCAGTGTCTGGAACTCAATATTGTACCGGATGATTGCAGACGGGTGAGCGTTATTGCCATTCGAAAACCTGGTAAGCCCGCGTCCAACCACAACTCCTATCGACCCATCGCGATGTTATCTTGTATTCGAAAGTTGTTGGAGAAAATGATCCTCTTCCGCCTGGACAAATGGGTTGAGACGAAAAACCTGCTTTCCGATACTCAATATGGTTTCCGTAGGGGTAAGGGAACGAACGACTGTCTCGCGTTGCTTTCCACAGAGATTCAGTTAGCTTTTGCTAAAAAAGAGCAAATGGCTTCTGTTTTCTTGGATATCAAGGGGGCTTTTGATTCAGTATCTGTTGAAGTTCTTTCAGATAAACTCCACGCTTGTGGCTTTTCACCATTAATGAATAATTTTTTGTACAATTTGCTGTCAGAGAAACATATGAGCTTTTCTCATGGAACCTCTACAGCTTCTCGATTTAGCTACATGGGTCTCCCCCAGGGATCATGTTTAAGCCCCCTTTTGTATAATTTTTATGTCAAAGACATTGACGGTTGTTTGAGTGAGAATTGTACGTTGAGACAACTTGCAGATGACGGTGTAGTGTCTGTCACGGGACCCAATGGGGTCGATCTGCAAGGACCCTTACAGGATACCTTAGACAATTTGTCTACTTGGGCTCTCGAGCTAGGAATCGAATTCTCTACGGAGAAAACTGAGTTGGTAGTTTTTTCTAAGAAGCATAACCCTGCACAACCGAAGCTTCAAATTTTGGGTACACCGATAACTCATTCTATGTCATTTAAATATCTTGGGGTCTGGTTCGATTCAAAGTGCACCTGGAGATCCCACATTGAGTATCTGAAGCGAAAATGCCAGCAAAGGGTCAACTTTCTCTGCACAATTACCGGGACCTGGTAGGAAGCACATCCACAAGATCTTCTAACGTTGTACCGGACAACGATTTTGTCGGTTATGGAATACGGTAGTTTTTGTTTTCGGTCGGCGGCTCGGTTGCATATCATTAAACTGGAACGTATTCAGTATCGGTGTCTTCGTATCGCGTTAGGTTGCATGCACTCGACTCATACCATGAGTCTGGAAGTGCTGGCTTGAATGTTGCCACCTCTCGGACCGGTTTTCAGAATTGTCTCTCCAGCTCCTCACCAGGTGTGAAGTTATGAACCCCTAGGTAATCGAAAACTTTGAGAAGCTTCTCGAGTTGAATCCTCAAACTCGCTTCATGACTTTGTACCATTGGTACATAACACAGGATGTCAGCCCTTCGCGGAATGTTCCCAATCGTGTTTGCTTCTCCGACTTCAGCAGTTCGGTTCATTTTGATTTATCCATGAAGCAAGAGCTTCGTGGAATTCTAGAGCATCATCGTCCTATGATTGCTCCGGTGATATTTGCTGCAAAGTTTGGCCAAGTTAATTCCACTAAATCGTTCTTCACTGACGGATCATTGATAGAGGAGTCAGCAGGCTTTGGTATATACAATGAAATCTATAGCGCCAATCGTAAACTTCAAGCTCCTTGTTCCGTATATGTCGCCGAATTAGCGGCAATACACTTTACGCTAGAAATTGTTGCCTCACTAACACCGGATCAGTGCTTTATCTTCACGGATAGTCTTCTTTCTATAGAGGCTATTCGCTGTTCGAGGCCGGTAAAGCACCCCTCGTATTTTCTCATGAAAATACAGGAGCTTCTAAGTGCGTTATCTTCGCATTATTTTATCATCACCTTTGTATGGGTCCCTTCTCATTGTTCAATTCTGGGCAATGAAAAAGCGGACTCGCTTGCAAAGGTAGGCGCTACAGAAGGCGATATTTATGATCGACAAATCGCCTTCAATGAATTTTTTACTATTTTTCGTCAACAGTCACTCGTCAGCAGGCAGCATAAATGGAGTAAAGGAGATTTGGGGCGATGGCAACATTCAATCATCCCAAAAGTGTCGAAGAAATCTTGGTTTTGGGGTATGGATGTGGGTCGAGACTTCATTCGTGTGATGTCTCGCCTCATGTCCAATCATTATTCTTTGAACGCTCATTTATACCGTGTTGGGTTGACCGACAGCAATCTCTGCGAGTGTGGACAAAGCTATCAGGACGCAGATCACGTTATTTGGTGTTGAGCATCGTAGAGTCAGATCGGAGTTAAATAATTTGCTTCGGGCTCGAGGTAGACAACGCAATGTACCATTTCGAGATATTTTGGCTCTGCGTGACCTGGAGTTTATGAAACTCATTTATGTGTTTTTGACTAACATTAGCCTTAGATTGTAATTAGTTTAACCTGTATGCTTACTTTTAAATTTATTTAAATGTGTTTGTGTGTTTTTTCTTCTTTCTCAAACATGATCAAGTCAAAGTCAAAAGAAGCCAAAAGTTGTATAGTTTTAAGTTGTTTGACAATTTATAATTTAAAATAAAAGTGGTTTGTTAAACATACTTCAAACTCCCGCCCATCTTCCCATCCTTTATATTGTTATTCCTATTAACCTCGAGACGGCCGCGAGTAATCGGTTCTGTCCCCTTAACGTTAGTTTTAAGATAATTGAGGTATACAAAAATGAAATCTTGACTCTTTAAAGTTAATTCGATTGAGCCTGTACAAATAAATGATCTTAAAAAAAAGAATAATTTATAATTATAAATAAAATAATATCAAAAAACTAGAATAGTAATAATAGGCATATGATAATTATATGCAGCTTGCTGCCTCTTTAGAGCTCAATCAGTGGCAGATGAATGTAATTGTGAAGGTCAAATTGCGATTAAATAAAAATTAACACATATAATTATACATGAAACAATAAAAAAAGGTATGTATTCATGACATATGGATATATAATCAGCAAAACGAAGAGCATTTATAAATTTAAAATATAATTAAAAATAATATCCAATTACATTCAATAGGAACAAACCTTATGATTCAATGCAATAAAATAACTACAGGGTGTTCAATAAGTTTATAATTGTGTTAAAACATAAAAATACAAGATAATCTTTTCTGAGTCAATTTTTAATGAAGCAATGGAACCTTAGCTACGAGCACTCCCCCTCCACCCCCCACCCCGCCCGTTTTGTGCTATATGACGAGCTTGAGACGTTTCTCAAAAGAATCGCACACGCTAGGGGGCGACCCCGGCGTAGGGGTTAACATCCATACCTCTCACGCCAAAGTCACGAGTTCGAATCTCACCCCCGGACAAGTTACGAAAATACCCAAAAAGAGGTATTTGAGTGACTACGACGGGAGATGAACCAGCCCGAGGCTGAAAATCTCGATAATCCAGACAAAAAAAAAAAAAAAAAAAAAAGAATCGCACGCGGGACGCACCTGGTCCACCGGCATCTCGTCCCAGATCTTGGAAATGAGCTTCTTAAATTGGTCCATAGTGCTCACTTGATGTTTGCTCTTCTTGGCCAACATGTATGATCATACATAAAAGACCAGGGGCTTGAGGTCTGGAGAGCTGGGAGACCACAAAGTCTTATCGAGAAAATCAGTCAAATTTTTTCGACTCTACGCTTGGAACATATTTGCCGTGTGGGCCGGTGCGCAGTCCTGTTGAATGACGTAATGATTCTTCCCGTAGAGGTCCCTGTGCAGATTCAAATTTTGTAGAGGTCCCGAAGTATTAGTTCAAATTTCCTATATTTTTTAGGCTATGGTGAAAATTTTAATGTGCTGTCTGCATTTTTCAAAGAAATACGGATTTTTGAAATTGGTATGGTCGAAAACGACCAATTTATAAAACTTTTCAACATTTGGGTCACATAAGGTCCATACATTAGTTATAGTGTTGTCAAATTGTCAGCCAAAAATATTGATAATTGACAATGTTGCAGACGGTTGAACATTGCGTTTTTTGGAAGCAAAATTTTGGATGTATATCTAACATCCACTGGTCTGTTACAGAAAAATAAAAATCAGGTATGTATCAATAACCTGATAGTCATGGAAAAGCTGGAAAAAAAGAGTATATCAGTCAAATCAATAAATGTAAAATTTTAATAGAAATACATTTGATTTCTTTTTGTGAATCAACAGATTATTCTATACGACATTCCAGTTACATTGCTTGGTTTGATGATTTCTGAAACAAATGTAATATCCAAAGATAACTTCACCAAACAAAAATATTCTAATCTAATCTAATCTAATCTAAAACAAACGCAGCCAGTACGAGAAAGAATCCTGGAAATAATTGGGTTAGATGACGCCAAATTATTTTTTTTTGTCAATATTGATGATTGCAGCATATCAAAGACATGATACAAGCGTCAGAGTGGCCAGGCCTACTGCGTTGCATTAACCGCAAAAGATGATTCTGTAAAATGAGTTGGATTCAAATGAATAGATTTGAACCACAACGCATTCTGTGAATCTACAGGGGAGGAAGGATGCATGGACATACGCTCCGAGGTAAGAATAATAAAATAATATTTAAATAAATGATGAAAATCCGAGTAATGAAAAAACAGGTAATGATAATGATGAAGATGTAAAATCATTATGCAATTTCATATAGAATAGTATGTAAAATATAGTAAAAGGATATTATAATGTGAAACCATAATAACTATTACACATGTATGTATATTGTTGTCCTGTTGTAATTGTAGAAAAAAATGCGTTTCCATTATAAAACTTAAAGCTTATACAATGTAGCATAGCCTCGAATAAATTATTCAAGAAAACCTGGGAATCCCAAAGACAATCTGAAATTATATTTATGTCATATAAAGAATATTATATTTAAAATATCGAGGTGCTCTTCCGTTTCCTTACCGTTTCAGTCATTTGAAGTGGATCTCAAAGGCTCTACACTGATTTTAATTTTATTATGAATGAATTACCTAAATAACTAATAAATAAGAATAATGCGAAAACGACAGCTAAATAGTTGAACTTAGCTATAATTGAAATAGGTGACTAAGCTAACTTAGCTGATCAACCTCTCATCGAAAGACTTCAGCCGTTGCAGTAAGATTAGTATTTGTATTCACAATAATAGTTAGAGAACACAACATATGTCAGTACAAAATATATCGCGCTTCTGCCATTCGACGATGTGCCTCCACTAAATTGGATTTTAATCGCGCCAGCAATGAATATCGGCGCTATAACAAACTCCGCTACAAATATTATATACATCGCACACAAGAACATCTTCGACGCCATCCGAATAAACTTTTATCGTTCGTAAACTCTAAGAGGAAGGAAACTGGACTACCGTCATGTGTGTTTCTCGATAGAAACCCTGCACGGACTACCGAGGAGTAATGCAGCCTTTTTGCAAGACACTGAGTGTATTTTCAAACGATTCATCATCTCAAGCTGATATTGAAAGTGCTGTGCGGGAAGTACCCAGCGATGTGATTAACATGGATGTCTTTGCTGTCGACGTTCAGGTGGTTCTTTCGGCGATACGCAAGACCAAATCATCCTTTAACCCTGGACCTAGCGTGATTTCTTCTGCTGTGTTGAAAAAATGCTCCGACATTTTAGCTACTCCACTTTCTCTGCTATTCAACTTATCACTCCAGCAATCAAAATTTTCAATGCAGTGGAAATGCTCTACTATGTTCCCAGAAAGGAGACAAAAGTGATATAAGAAATTACCGTGGCATCACTTCACTCGGTGTGGAATTAAAAGTATTTGAGACGCTGATCAACGACAAATTGTTTGCTGCCTGCAAGAATTACATCAGCCTCTATCAACACGGCTTTTATCCCGGCAGCTCTATTGGAACGAATCTTGTCAGCTTTACGTCATTTTGCATACAGAACGTATGTAAAAAAACTCCAGATCGATGCTGTTTATACCGATCTCAAATCTGCCTTCGATTAAGTTAATCATGACCTACTGCTTGCAAAACTGGAGAAAATTGGTTGTTCCATTGCTTTCTGCACCTGGCTTCGATCTTACCTTGTGCGACGTCAAGTATCTGTCAGTATTGGAAACAATTCATCGGACTATTTTTCGATCCATTCCGGAGTTCCCCACGGAAGCACCTTGGGACCATTGCTGTTCTCGCTTTTTATAAATGATGTTTCCCTCATATTGCTCAATTGAGGTTTTCTGTTGTTGTTTGCAGATGACCTTAAAATTTATCTAGTTGTTCGAAGCCTAGCAGACTGCTATGAACTACAGCAACTTCTTGAAATATTCAGTAATTGGTGCGTGCGAAATATGATGGTTCTGAGCATCTCAAAATGTTGCGTAATATGTTTTGGTCGAACAAATAATGCTATCCAGTTTGATTATACTATTGCTGGATCTCCAATTCAACAGGTTGATTATGTTAAAGACCTCGGAGTTGTATTGGACGAAAAGCTAACCTTTACTCGCCACTTCGCAGGTACCATTGATAAAGCCAATCGTCAGCTTGGGTTCATGTTCAAAATCTCCAATAAGTTTCGTGATCCGCTGTGTCTTAAAGCTATTTACTGCTCGCTGGTACGATCTATTCTTGAGTTTGCATCTGCTGTATGGAACCCCAGGCTGTATGGAGTGCGCGGTTTGAAGCTATCCAACGCAGATTCGTAAGATATGTTTTGCGCCACCTTCCATGGAGTGACCCGTTAAACTTGCCTCCTTACGCCCATCGCTGTCGTCTGCTAGGGCTGGATACTCTGACTAAATGAAGGAATGTCGCGCAATCTGTATTCGTTGCCAAGCTTCTTTTATCTGAATACGATGTTCCTGAGTTGCTGTCGAGAATCAGTTTATATGCTTCTGCCCGAACGCTTCGACCGAGAGCGTTGCTTCACGAGGAATTACTAGCAACTAATCATGCTGCAAATAGTTCCATTGTCGCCATGATCCGCCGGTTCAACGTAGTATCCGACGAATTTGATTTCAACATGTCCGCCTCAAAATTTCGTCACCGTTTGCTGAACCGTTTTTAACGTTGACTTTTATTAGATTTAAGTATTGCACGTAGACCACAAAGTCCGATGAATCAAAGACAAATACAAATACAAATACAAATATCCGACATCCACTGGTTGATCACTGAAATCATAAATTAGGTACGTATCAACATTTCAACAGCCCCGGAAAAAACTGAAAACAGAGCAGATCACTCCAATCATCAAAGCTAAAATGATACTGCTTATAAGCGCATGTCCGTCTTTCAAGAACATAGTAGTTGAAGTTCAGAAGTGCAATTTTAAAGTAAATATTATACTGGAATGCTGAAAAACAAATTGAACCTCTGATGCTTGTCATGTTACTCCAGGATCATGAGATGCCTGAGAATCCTTGAGAATGCAAAGATGATTCCAAAGCGTGCTGAAATTATGAATTAAATGAGAATGGAAAATAGTAGGATATGATTTACAGGTATGGGTATACAATATGATTTACAGGTACACGATCTTCAGTCGCAACCCCTCACTTCGCTATTGTCAAAATAACAACATTGCCCAGGTGACGCCAACCAGCGTTTCCATGTTATGCTGAAATGCTGAAAAATGAATCCAGCCTTCAATGTGTGTCAAGTTGCTTACTGCTAAAAGATTCTATACCTTTATCTTTAATAATGTATATAATCATGTCTATAAAAATCCAAAACCAAAATCTCCAGCTAGCCAGTAAAATGTTATCTAAAGAACTAAAAAACTTAATTAAAATTTAAATCTCCAAAGAAAGTTTATTATTAATATTCAATCATTAATAATTTTAAAATGATTATAATAATACGCAATGATGATATGATGAAAATAATATAATACAATGTTGTACTGAAATACTAAATAATGTACATATACTAATAAAATGCAGCTATTTGCCTCTTCCTCTGCGGTTTTAGATGATTGAAACACTAAAATGGTGAAAATTTCTAACGTGATACAGTGAAAGAAAGTTGATTACCTGGCAGCCTAGAAAAATAGCAAAGTAAATTTAAGCAAAGAATATGATGAAATAAATTTAATATGAGTATGATTACTGCCCAAAACCAGAAACTTAAGAAATCAAAAAAAAGAAAATTTGGATTTGCTGATACTTTGCCCGTAAATGATTCTTTATGTCCGTAAACTAGAAAATTTAGGATCATAAACAAGGTTAGTTTTTACAAAAACATTTTTGATGAAGGAAAACATTTTTTTTTTGTGTGGAAGTAGTCGTACGTGATTCTTTCTAAAAAAAAACGTAAAAAACCTTCCTAGCTATTCAAGTACAAAACATGAGCTAGATGGACTAAAAATTACAACGGAGCATATATGCGAAACTGAAAATACCATAAAAATATTGTGAAGGGATGCTATAATATAAAATGATAAAAACAATTATATTTGTAATGTCTGCATGTCCGCAGATTGTGGTCCTGCTGCAATTGTAGACGGTCTTGCATTATCATAGCCACGAGGGAAAAAATAATCTAAAATTATTATAGAACACTTGGAAGTTCCATGGATGATCTGAAATTAGGACCGTAGGACCGCATAAAGAATACTTCAATTTTTCGTGGAAGGGTAAGATTTCAACATGCTACCTTACCGGGGTTGAACCCGGTTGTGTCTACATCGCGATGGTGAGGCTGCCAGGTGTAGCTGACGTAATACAGCGAAACATTCTAAGAAAGTGAAACTGGAGGAAGATATGAAGAAAAAATTGATTCTGACAAAAAAAAATTGTCCAAACGTTGTACAAGATCTTATGAGCAGCGTTAAGAGAAGGTTGGTGCATTTGGGTATGGTAACGAAACTGAATAAATCGGACATAAGCCAAGTTAAATAAAATGCCCTTGCGATGAACTGGCCGGCTTGTCGTGCCGCAAGGCCTCAGTAGGAATTCTTGGTCAGAACCCGAATCAGTTCCATTGTGAAAATATCACATCAAGTAGTTTCTCCACCTGCTACAGAGGATCATCAGGTTTTGTAAAATAATTTTAAATTTAAAATTCATTTTATTTCTCATGGGTGTCATACATTGTCTAAATTTTCTGGTTCATAATGGATGCGCAAGTTTGTCTACAATTGCAACAAAACAGCAGTCGGCACACGTGTAATTTTTAGCTCATATTATAATATCCCTTCACTTTATACATTATCTTATATGTCGTTGTTTATTAATTACCATTACCATTCATCTTTATCATCAGCATTACCATTTTTATCATTACTTTGTTTTCGTGATTAATATATTAACATAAAAATATTTTTATAATTTTTACCTAATTTCACCTAATTAAGGTTATATACACTTTTAATTATTATGTCTTATGTGTCCAATTATCATTTTGATCCTTTCTTCTCCTCTTATCATTTAGTATCTAATGCCTTGAATACAAGAAGCTGCATCAGAATCTATGGTAGGCTTTTGCACTTATTACTGGATGTATTTTTCATTTCTGGTTTACAAATAGACATTTTACCAATTCTGAGCTGATCTGATTCAGGCAGTGCTGTGTGCCATTTGGCTAGTGTCTGATTTTACAGTTCAATCTTTGTCATTACTTTATCATAACTCACAATATCATTAGATTTGATAATATCGTTTTATTGATTATTCTTAATAAAGTAGATGATTTAAACATTACTTATTGTTTTTTTTTTATGACAATTAGTCTTTAACTCATATCTCATATCTCAAATCAAGTTTTTGGTGAATTGCTGCTATCGCAGAACCACAGAACTCTACACTTTAACACTTTACAACATTTCTTGCATTTCAGGATCAACCGAATGAAGATCATATATAATGGATACGAATGTTTGTAGTATTTTATATCATATATACACTTATATAAATATTTCATAGGAATGGGAGGGACCATCAGGGCACCCGATTGAAGCACTCTGGATGGGGAGAGTGGGAATGCCAACTCCCCATTGCTAACAGTTTGTGAATAGAGGGCGGGCTCTTCTCCCCGTTCATTGGGGCATCCTCATGTTAGATGGCTTGCTCTTTTGGCCAACTGTTCAATCTTGTTGTTGGAAGGAGATTCTTTATATCCCTGTGGAAACGTATAAGTGATGTTGCCTATCGATCCACTCAACTCGTTTTTGGCCCTTCATACAACGGCATGATTAGGATAATCAGTGGTTATTAAGGCTTGATCAAGTCTAACAGAGAGGAGAGCCCTGTCGGACTTAGTTTCCGTGCTACAATGGGTGGTAGTACATATCATACATCATACATTAGCAAAGTTAAATAAAATGTTTTGTTTTACTCTCTGAAAATTAAAATATGATCGGTTGAATGGGTGAGTTTTTCTCGAATCTTTTCTTGTGCTGCAATTTGATGCCATACATCCTTTAAATCCGTTGATTCCGGCTCTTGTGTTGAAGAATGCGATATGAAAGGTGGAGGGGTTTCCTTGCGGTGGTGAACCAGCTCAAGGTTTAAGGCTAATTAAGTAAAGAAAAAGTAGACAATGAATCCTTTTTTACCACAATTAAAGAGACATTAGCATTAGCATTAGCATTGACGTTTGCACACCTCGTGGATGGAGCTACGATGAGGAATAATTCGTTGAAGACATTGCATGCCACCATGAAACGAAAGCTGATTACGGTTACTGATACGTTTCTTCACGCAATAATCTCCACGAATCTCCTTGATCGCTCACCTGGCCACGTCCATACAACCGTTGGTGATAGGGAGGATTTGATATCTACCTTAAAAAGCCTTCAGTAGATATCAAAGGAAACAGTAAATTGATAGTCTGGGAGAATAAATGAACTTAATGCCCTGGTGTACAGAACAAAAATTCATTCAATAATGGTCGTTGGCAGCATCTAGTCTAAGAAGGTTAAGTGATGCTCCATTTCTTTTCAAACGGTTGGAAGTTTAGCATTAACTATAGTTCTAGCTCCCCATGGCTTATGGTTATAGCGCCATTATTCGCTCTCTGAAAAGAGAAGAATGTCTGAAAATATAAGAACGGGTAGTGAAAGAAGGAGAACTTGTCAGATTTCTTGGATTGCTGCGACAACATTGCGTTACTTTAATATACATCTTTATGTATCATTATTTAATCAGTCATCATCACCATTTGTATAAAACACATTTCAAAAAAGACCTTAAGCCGAAGCATCATTTTTTGGTTCATTATCCAAATATTAATCGAGCATCTGGACCTAGCATAGCATAGCATTTTCCGACCATACACAATCCTGGGTTGGCTGTTGTAGAGACGATGGAAGCGCCAGAAGAGCTGCCTTGGGTGTGACAAGCTCTTCATCCATGGGTCTGTTTGCACAACACCTGGCCAGGTCCTTATGATCAGCAAGGGATGGGAGGGAAATGTAGATTAGATGTCATCTTAAGAAGATGCTGAGAACTCATGCAACCATCATATACATTTCCAGTTGGCAGTTGGATGGAAATATGCGGGAGGCTTTCCTTGGCGAGCATATGTATATTAATATGTATGTAGGTCATTGGGAGTGACGAAGCTAAGAAAGTTAATGCACTCCATTGTTCTCCGTTTTTCTGGGCTGGAACACAGGCGTTTCCTACTTGTATCCAGGCTCCAAATCCAAGGGTGTAGTGCTTTTTCTTGCGCGACAGCTTGTCTGTCGCTAAGGACATGAGCACAAACTCTTGTCCTTGCCTTTTAAAGCTTATGGTTATAGAGCCATTACTCGCTTTCTGAAAAAAAGAAGAAGGACGCTCCGACACAGAGCGAAACACTCACACACATTCTCTCTCTCTCGCTCTCTCAGCCTCCCCCTCTCACCGCACACACACATACACGTACACATACTAATATTCATGGTTTGCAAATGCTTTAAATTGAACCCAACGGTCTAAAAATGTATGTGTGATTGAAGGAATTTCCCCCACTGCACAACATTTGTTGCGAGAAAAAACTATTCTGGTATTAAAAATATAAAAAGTACTTAGCTGAATTCTTTGTCGACTACCTTCACATATTGATGTGAAGAAATCATCTCACCCAGTCAGTATCAATTTTCAGTATGCCATTTCAACGCGCAGCTGTGCCACGCAGTACGTAGCAGTTGATTCTATTTGTCTCCTTTCCATGTTCCGTAAGTTAGTATCGCCTTCCATGTTTTATAAATGAATTCTTTAAGGGATTTCCCTTTGAGACAATTCCTCCTGAAGCTAATTTACACATTTTTTCACTTCTTCGTCGCCTGAGGACCGACAGAAATCATGTACCCATTGAATGCACTGAATTGCGTGGTTAATATTCTGGCTGGGACGATTGTTCCCAAAACTCCTATTAAACCAGTCTGCCGACAGTTCAGGACTTTTAACGGCACTTTGAACCCTATAAAAGTGTCACTTCATCGTCACTACATAATCTGCGATACGAAAAAGTCTTCTTGCATGTCTAATATTTTTTTATTTACTTTGGCGCGCCTGGAACTGTTTTTCGGATTCACTTATTTCCATTTTGCTGTCCGAGCTTTGCAACAGGTATATTATTCATATTCTTCAAATAAGTCACTCAAAACAGTAATAATATAATAAACAATTATATTATACTTTATGTTAAACTAGAATAAAGTTCCAAAATTTGACGGGAGAAAAAATATTTGCTTCCATCTTCGAGCAAAGCACGCTTCGATCACTTTTACCACAATTAAAGAGACATAATCAAATAAAACAAGTAACATTAGGTATTCTGAGACTGAAATGCTCAATACTCACAAGAAAAGTGAGTTTGATTGAAATTAATTTCACATTTTTTAGGACTTGAATTCATGTCAGACATGACGCTTGTATGTATCAGTCTCAAAGCGCCTAAATTTACATGATTTTGGCGTTTCTTTCTTACAGTTCATTGGTTGCTGAGAAACAGTCCGCACTTGACACACACAGATGCATATTGCGAACTCGTTGAGCTGAGCCAAATAGTACATGTCATCTCGCTTCCAAGCCGCGAATCGAAAGTGCATTTTTCAAGTGATCTGTAACGATTGAGAAACGGTTAACCAAAACACATTCAACATAATTCACGTGATATTGACATTTCTATTGCTACATGTTTTGCTTTGCCTCCTAAGGTATCGAATATTTAACGCGCTAAAATCTCCAAAACCACGTGTTCGACGATAGTACGTTTCATGATATTACATTACCGATGAAGAATATGTATGAAACCACTTTGGAACAAGTGGTTCACGTTCACGTTAAGTTTATTCAGTTAATGGCATCCATCCTTATTTTATTTGAAACACGGCCTCTTGGCTGCGTTGCGTTTGTTCGATTCCGGATTGGTTCGAATCCCGAACACGTACCTCTGCACTTCGCTCCACTTGGTTGCTCTGACTTTTGCTGTACCATTTCGGGAAGATGTCTGACTTTTTCTTGCTCTTGTATCAAGCAGGAACATACATAGCTGTAACGGCAGAAGTGAAGCTAGCATCACAAATCCCAATTACGGCTGAAGCATAGGCAAACATAAAACAATCCAATTATATTTGACTACATTGTTATCTGCTATGTTTACTATATCCAATATACAAAAGGAAGCAAAACAAACCCATTTATCGATCTTTATTGGTTTTATCTCACATGTCTGTTTATGGGAGTTTTCCTTTTCCTTCCTTATCGGGTCTTCCTCGCAGCATCCATGGGGTGTTTGCTGCAGTACGTACCTAAGCCTTCTTCATTTGCTGCGGCGCTGTTATATTTATTCCTGCGTAAGACTGGACTAGATGGATACAATGAACGCTGCTGCTAGTTGGTGAGAAGGCTTGACTTGATGGGAAAATGGCCTTGCGTGGTTGCATTACACGGAACGAGCTGGTCTTTTGAAATGAAGGGAACCATGGGATCCATTTTCCTGGAAATACAGCAAACAGAAATAGTTAAGATGCCGAACGATGCAAACATTGTGCAGTGCATTAAGCTTCGCAAGGGAACCGTATTTCGTTTGAAGCCATATGGATTGAAATTGCTGATGGGAGATGTTTCTTTGATGTAGGTCAGGCAAAGAATGCCTTTCGCTTGGATGCCTTTTCTTTGGTGAAGCAAAAAATAACAACATTGGCAAGGCATGCAAAGGAAAGGCCAATCGAAAAGCGAAGCTGTTGAATCGATTAATTGCAGCTTCGCCAAACATTCAGTCGTTGCATAGTATGCAACATCTCCTCAGTAGTCAACTTGCAAAATGATGAACTTCGACTTACGGGTTGTTACGATAATGCTAATATTAAAGGAAGTTCAAACAAATTCCTGACAAGTGTGTGTAAGGTTGAAAAGTTCACATATCAGGTAAAACAGTGCGTTGTGAAATGATATAGGGTATGTGTCCCTTGACTCACCTCGCCTAATATTCAGCGATTGATTACATTTTTTATTAAAACTCAAACAGTACTTGAGCTGAAATCGATATTCAACTAGTAATACACTTGCTTGGACAAGTTTAATAAGACGTTTAGTAGTATGTATCACGAAAAGTTACACAACTTTTTTTATAAAGTCAAACACTTTTAAAGGATGTGGATGTAATGTCGATCTATAAGCACCGTAATAATAAGGGTCTATTCGTGGATGCAACTTCGTCGCATTCGATAGGTTTATTATTAAGTGCAGCCTTCATACGATTTTTTGTTCCGATTTTCTGCTTTGAAACGTTTCCAGCTGTATTCAACACAAAATTTCACTAAACGAATTATGATAAAACTACTTTGAAACACTTAAATGATTTTCACATGTGATCTATTGGCCGTTCGATCATTTTAACATGATAATTCACTCTATACAGATTTTGTTGCATAGGTTTACGTTTCGATGAGCCATTTGAAAAATATACAACAGCAATCTCATATATTTCCATTGAAATTTTACCAATCACAACAATTTTACTACATTATCAATACAACAGGTCATAGTTGGGAATATAAACAAAAATAGGTCCCTATCTTTGAGTCTACGGATTTCTTGTTTAATCATTGTTATATTATCTATGTAAACAGGAATAGAGAATAAATAATAAAGAATAAAAGAAGTTACAAAAAAAAAAAATTTTTTTTTTATGGTACAGTGGAAGAAAAAAAAAAAAAAAATATAAAAAAAAAACAAAAAAAAAAAAAAAAAAAAATAAAAAAAAAAAAAAACACACCCCCGGGGGGGGTTCTTGTCTATTTTTCTTGGGGGGGTGGAATTTTATTTTTTTTTTTTTTTTGTATTTTTTTTGTTTTCTTTTTTTAATTTTTTTTTTTTGTTTTTTTTTTTTTTTTTTTTTTTTTTTTTTTTTAAATTCTTCTCTGTTTTTTATATATTTTTTTTTTTTTTTTTTTTTTGTGGTTGTGGTGTGTTTGGTTTTTTTTTTTTTGTTTGTTGTTTGGTGTGAAAATAAAAAAAAAAAAAAATATTTTTTTTTTTTTTTTTTTTTTTTTTATAAGGTTTGTATCCAAATTAATCCGGACACCTTCAAATCATTGTAACTTTTGAAATATTGCACGTGAGAATGAAAAATTTCACTTATATAGCTATAGCTGAGAGTCTACGATGAAAAAACCAATGATTAATGTTTACAATTCATGTTAAGTACTCAAGATGGCGACGAAAGAAAAACAAGTGCGCGAGCGAAATTTTTACGGGCGTACGGCAAATCCTAACTTGTCAATACGGGACATTGCAAAAACATTGGATTTGCCTAAATCCACTGTTCACATGTGCTCAAATCATTTTCAGAACGTTTGACGGTGGAGAGGAAACCGAGAAGTGAAAAAAACATTGGACGCGCTGATCCTGTCATAGACCGAGAGGTGAAAAGGATATTAATGAAAAACTCAAATCTCTCCATTCGAACGGTGGCTCGTAAAATAGGGATGTCACCTGGTTTTGTCCAAAAATCAATTCAACGTTTGGGACTTAAGTCGTATGAAGTAAAAACAGTTCCAAATCACAACGACAAACAGAACTAGGCAGCAAAATCACGGGATCGACGTTTGTACTGCGAATATTTGACGAAGTTTTCATGCGTTGTTATGGACGATGAAACTTATGTCCTGGAGGATTTCAAGCAGCTTCCAGGGCTGGCTTTTTATTCTGCTATGGCCAGAAATGTTACAATTGAGCATTTCAGAACGAAGAAGGCATCGAAATTTCCCAAAAAATACCTTGTATGGCAAGCAATTTGCACGTGTGGCAAAAAGAGTAAATTTTTCGTCACTACAGGCACAATCAACAAGGAGATCTATCAGAAAGAGTGTCTGCAGAAGCGATTGCTACCTTTCATCAAAAGTCACAAAGAAAAACCTTTGTTCTGGCCCGATTTGGCATCATGCCACTATGCTAATACTGTGATGGAGTGGTGCCAAGCAAATCAAGTGAACATTGTACCAAAAACCTCAAACCTGCCAAATTGCCCAGAGCTACGACCAATCGAGAGATATTGGGCTCTGATGAAGCGGAAGTTTTCTGGAAAGAAGCAAGAAATCAAAGACATCAAACACTTCCAGCAAATTTGGACAAAGACGGCTTCTACGATTTCTGAAGAGTCTGTACAAATCCCAATGGACGGAGTTAAGCGCAAAGTTCGAAAATGTTATGCAAATACCGAATAACTATGTTTTGTCTTCACGAATTATTCAAACACATCCCATGAGTCTGAAATAAACAATTACGAGGGAAATATAATGCGAAATGTATGTTTTATTCATGTTTTGAGGTGTCCGGATTATTGCGGATACAGACCTTATGTTTGCGAATAAATTGTAAAATTGGCCGAAAATGCATGAGTTTTTCCCCTAAATAAAAAAATTTTTTATGGGGGGTTCGTTTTTTTGGGGGTATTAAAAAAAAAAAAACAAAAATTTAAAAGCGCCCCAAAAAATACTTGAAAAAATATTTATATATAAAAAAAAAAAAAAAAATAAAAAAATAAAAAAAAGGGGACAAAACAGAAATAATTTGTTATCTTATAAAAAATGTGTTTACAATTTTAAGTTTCAAAATGTGTTTTAATCAGCAGAAATTGTTCGTAGCCCTTAAAAAACGAGAATTGTGTTGCATAAATATGTAAATGGCTACCATTCCGAGAGAATCCAGAATAGCCACGCTCGCCATATTTTCAATGGTTAGATCTGAAACAAATAAAACTAATATTTCTTGCCCAAGACTAACAAGATTTTTTGACGAGCGCGACAAGTTCATCTTTTTTTGTTCTATTCTTGAAAAAGATGAGCTACGCTTGAATAAAACTTGTTTGAATTGCTCTAGGTAAACAAGTCTTTCGTAAGATAGCCATTAAAACAGTGTAGAGAAGGCACATCATAAATCAAAATTGCCTATGCATAATTGTTGTTCTTAGTCATAATTCCAGCTTATAATTTATTGTTTTTACCCACCAGCTTATGTCGATAAGAACAAAAATAAGAAACAAAACTCTAACTTGAATATGCTGCCAATTGTTTTGGGAAGAAAAACAGTTAATAATATTGCGTCGACAGCTGAAACATAAGTTGAGCGAAAAAGGATTTTTTCTTTGGTCTATACGCTATACTTAACGTCGAGAGTAATGCGCTGTGTAGTGCATCACTTCCGACTTTAGATTTAACGTATAGATCATGAGAAAAATCTATTTTCGCTCAGATGATATATTTATTTTTACTTGTAACGAGTATAAATATTGTGTAGCCTGTTGGGAACTGAAATGCACGACTCGGGATAATTGAACATAAACATAACATTTTACTTTCGTAGTGCACTATAGTAGGTTTTTATTGAATCTCCGCTTGAACGATCCACTAGTTTTTAATTTTTTCCACCTGTGTGCGTCCATTGTGACAGTTTGTTTATTTTTCACATAATATTCTTTCTCAAGAGTATGTGCTCTTATTCAAAATCAAATGGTTCTAAGAGCGTTTTATGGCAGCATTTCCAAGATACATTCATCTTAAAGAAGAATGTCATAAAACTTTTTCAAAGCTTTTATCAGTTTTTATGAAAGTTGCGAAACGATGTCTTGAGAGGGGGATCAAGAATTTTATAAAATTACTCATAAGGTAAATTACACTTATAAATGATGTAGTTTTATGGAGATATCTTCAAGTGTTCTTTAATCACTCTTAAGAACTGTTAATCAATTGAAACCATCTTAAATCATAGTCACATTACCACATTACCTAGCTTGGAAAATGCCCTTTAAAAACCGGATGAACTCCACAATGCTGTGATAAAACTACCATAAAACATGAATAAAACCAATTTGGATTTTAGTTGTTGCTTAGGTAATAACGTGCGACTATTATATATACATGAATGCTGCATTACTCGGTTAATCGGTTCAATTTAGCCAAATTTAGAACATTAAAAGATCGTGTAGATAATCTGTTCAGCTTAACCAGTGGAACTATGGTGTCTCAAAAGTTAAGGAAATCAAAAATTAAGTAGAAGTGAACTACTAAAAATTTATTGATAATAGCTCAATCGCTTTGTAATTAATCGTTCATCCTGAAAGCAACATAATTTTGTTGATTATCGCTGAAATAACGACATATTTGGTACATGGGCCGAATAAAGGTCCTATACTAACATTAAATCTCGTTACTATATACTATCGAACCCCACAATTTTTAGTCCAAAATCATGAAACATGGAACATCTATGCATTAAATGCTATGCACGTTTCTGAACTCCGAAGCGATTTGATGACAATTGTGAGAAATTTGATTGACAATAATCGAATACCCAATGTTTTCTCCGATGGAATCTGTATTACCTTCGTTTTTCAATTTCGAAAATCACGCTGATATTTTAATACTGGCAAATGTAACTTTTGTGGGACACTTCATTAACATGGATAAGTATAACTGGGGCAGGTGCAAAACTATGATTTAAAAAGCCACATCCAAACTGCAAGTTTATGCTGCATTCTCTTTCCTTCGATATTCAGGTTTTATTTTATTACGATATAGTGTGCACACATACATACATACCGTTTCAAAGAGAGGTACATCAAAATTCCAAAGCAGGATATCCTGCCACAAATTGAAACTTGTGGATGGGTTAACTTTTGAAGAGACGATGTAAAGTTTCTGGTCACATTACCTTCTTGTCATTCAGTACATACCGCAAGAGCAAGCAGCAGTTGACAAACTACCAATCAAGTTTCATTCTAATTCAATTTGGGTAAAGTGCTTTCCTTGAGGCCATCAGGCAGGCATTCAAATATGGGACACCCAAAGTAGCCATAACATGTTCGTTATAAAGTATGTCCAACTTTTTAACGAATGATTTCCATTTTGCATGGACATGAGTTGAATTTTTGGACGTGCTATCGTAACTTGAAGATGGATGATGAGAAGGAAGACAAATATTCGTATAAATATTTCTTCAACACTAGTCGAACATTCGGCATGGCTTGTTGGCAAATAACGATGAGCATGTAACGAAAAAATATCAACAGCAAAACAGAAAATCAATTCCAATCATCCATAATTAAACAAACAAAGGTATTTGTTGCTGCATCAATTGAATTTCTTCAACGGCTTAAGTTATTTTTGTGGTAGAGGTCGCTAAAATCTAAAACTGACCACCACCATGATAGATTTGCATCGTCACTTCGAAGTTTTGAAGGCACAACTTGATAAAGTGCATTGTAAAACACTTATTGTTAATTTTGAGTAAATGTACCGAATGCTTATGACGAATAGTTTCATTGATTTATTGTTGGGCTAGCAAACAGTAGAGTTCATTTTCTCCGCGATCCGTATATGTCATTTATTTTGCAGCTTTTTTCTTTGAAATTGGCAGTTTTTTCTCCTCATAATTAACCCCACCGAAGATGGAAATTGAGTTGTTTATCTGAAGAATGGTGATAGTGCAGTTTTCATAGCGTGACAAAGCAAGCTATTTTGCATAGCATCTCTGCTTGGTCACGCACACCAGCGGTCCATCAGTCATTCATCCGTGCATTTTAATCAGCTACTATCACCGTTCAACGTATCACTATTGTTGCTCTCCGCTACGGTAAGAACGGTAGTCTCTGCCGATTGAAAAAATGATTTAACTATTGCTAGTAAAATACAATTGTACAAATCAATCATCTCTTTTCATTTTGTTTTTGTGTTTTTTTTTTTAAAAAAAATATTGTGTGTTATTTTTTGTGATAAGTTCTCTTCCTCCTCTTTTTTGTGGGGGGCGGGGGGGGGGGGGGGGGGGGGGGGGGGGGTGGTGTTTTTAGTGTTGTTTTTTTTTGTAGGTGTTTGTGGGGGGGGTGGGGGCTGGGGTGGGTGGGTTGGGGGGGAGGGAGGTGAAGGGGATATAATCAGTGCTGTAAAAAGTCATTTCAACCCTGTGCGATTAATTTGCCGATAACTTTTTCCAGAAGCTGATTTTCAAAGTATCACGTATGATGAAATCGTTGTGCTTGTTTGTTTTCATATATTTGTCTCACAATGTATTGCTCTAACTATAAAACCTTAGACGTGAGAGAGCAATATTGGATTATTCAAATGATATTCATAATTGAATATCATTTGAATATAACAGTGAATATAACACTTTCTATATATCAGTTAGGGCAATGCAAAGTTGTAGAATTAACCAAGAGCTACAATTTTATCATGCATCATATTCATAAATTCAGTTTCTGAAAGAAGTTATCGGTAAATTAATCCGAATGAATGACGTGACTATTTACAGCACTGGATATAATACTAGAAACGTGGATGATGTTAGAACACCATATTTTGTGTACGGAGCTTCACAAAATTCTTTGTTTTTGAAAGGTATAAATGTTTTCAATTCGATGCCTATACACATCGAACTTGCAGCAGCACTTACAGATTTTAAGAGACAATGTTTTTCACACATCAAAGCTGCCTTTTGATCAGCTACCCTGTTATCTTTTTACTCTTGACTTATTTTGTATCTTGACGATATTATTACAACGGGTTTTTTTTATGGTTTATTGATAAAAGTTTAATATGTGTCATGGGGCACAAACAAACTACACTTTCGCCTCGATGATGACGGTGGATTTAAAGTTTTTATTTTGTTACTGTAATTTAAAGTAGTATCTTCATTGTGTCTACTGAAGTTTGAGCCTCGCGCGCATAAACAGGTATAGATGACTGTTTTGTATTTTTTTTTTAAAACCAAATTGAAAGCTTATGCTGTTTGTGGGAGGATCGTAGTGTGCGCAGCTTGAAGTAAGACGTGAAAAATTTTCTCGTGTCATTTTTTATCGCTTTATTTCAAATTTTATTTGAATTTTATACAATTATATTATAAATTATTGGTCTTCAGACGACTCTGCAAGTGTGAAAAAGTGCAGATCTTGCTCAATGGACAAGACAGCGGTTAAGTTTATTTTTTTTCCGGAGTGAATATATAAGCTTCATTGTTGTGTTTTGGACATATTTTTGCAAATTCTGTTCTAGAAGAAAATCAGCTGCTTGTGCTCCACTGCGAGGCGGTTATGCGACAGAAGGGCTATGAATTCATCATGAGGTGAAGTTTGTTTCATGATCTCAGAGTGAATACCTCAACTGATCTGAGAAGCGATGGGACCGATTTTGGATGACAATCGCTGTGGCTACGACTCGGTGAGCTCTTTCCTTTTCATACCTTTGTATATCTGCCAATTCTACGTAGACAGTATGTATGTGCGAGGCTTATTATTTCACTAATTACGTAGAGCTGAATCCGTACTCTGTATTAGCTGATACTTATCGCGTTGGTTCGTTTGAAAATTTTGTTTTTAGAGCTACGGTCGCTGATATCTATTCATATTCTTTTATGTTTATACAAATGTTCTCATTAGTAGTATTAACAGTGATAAAACGTGTTGTCAATCTGGACAGTGTAATTCAGATTATTTGCTAAGATAAGATTTGATTTCATTAGATAAGGTCAGATTAGATCCCACTTTGTTTTCTAGGCTTTAGGATTACATCCTTACCAGAAGAACAAAATCACCATCAATCTTGGATAAATAATTTAAACCAAGAATAATCAAACACATACACCTTCCATAGCAGATATATAACAATTCTTCAGCTTATACCGGCTCAACCAGCATTTATCATCATCTATATTGTATTGGACTATTTATTTAAATTTATTATTGAGAGGCAAGAAACCCAAAATTGCCAACATGAAAATGAAATCTGTTTTGTGTGCCGTCTGGTTGAATGTCAGAAATGTTTTGAAAATGCGGTTGATGCTAATATTTTTTTAACTTAGCGCGATTTTTAATTACTGGCAATGTACTGGATTTTGACGGCCTTTTTGATCACTGGGCTCGGCTCACGAAAATTTAAAGTTGAAATTAACAGCATTTTTGAATTTATAACTTTGCAACATAGTGATGGAAAGTGAATCAGGAGTGTATATCTGTAAATGTAATCAGATCGGCTTTGTTTTTGCTGGTAAATCGGATTGGTTTGTTGTTCAATATTATATTATCTTAAAGATAAATCGTCCAGCTCAAACCTTTGTGGAGGTATGTGGCGGGACCATCATCATCATCATCATCATCAACATCATCATCATCATCATCATCATCATCATCATCATCATCATACACGAATGTCTCCCGGACTAGACGAGTGCAATAAAATAACAGTTACTTTTTCACCTTCTCTCCCGATTAAGTGGCAATTAAATTATGTGATCATGTGTTTAACTTTAATTTTGTGTTTAGTTTCTGTTTGTGTTATAACTGCCTTAGTAGTTGAGCGTTGAAGTCTCCCACATAAAAGACAAAACCGTCTGTACCGAAGGTTATTTTGTAAGACATGGACGATTTGTCCGAGGGCGATTCACCTTCGCCACTCAATGGTGGAGGGTTTAACAAGAATTCCAGATCGCAAGCCTATCCAGCTGATTCAGCTAGTCCACTAGTTGTCTGCTTTCAGCTTAAAAAGAAAGCTCGAAATATGTACCAGATCACCGATTATACAACAAAAAGATTCTCAGCCGTCCCTTAAATAATTAAGGTGAGATTCAATTAACTTTGCGTCGTTGTGTCAAACATTAAGCAGGGTAATACGATTGCTGGCTTTCATTTTTTTACTAAGGAGCATGGGATGTATTTTCCATTTATTAAGATAGAAAGGGTGGTCATAGAGTGAGTTTGTCTCCAGAGATCCTGCAGAAATAAGTGGTTGATCGTTTCAAGAGCCTTCTGCATACACCAGTAGGCTTTGTCGATTTTCAAAAAAATCTAATTTACAAACTTACTCAAACCATCCTAGAAAAGATTCAGATTTTAAAAAAAATCGTTCAGCTTGACAACTATTGACTTGAAGATTCGCATGAGATTTTAAATTTTTCAGTATGAGGAACGTATTATTTTCAGTTTTTATTAAAAAAAAAAGCTACTTTAAAAAATCGGAGGCACATTGAAAAAACGTGGTACTCTTTCATTAAGCATTTGAAACGAACCGTGCTTAATTTGAAATAAGAAAATTATTCAATTTTAAAAAGCGGTTCAATGTTTAAGAATGATATCACACTTTTCAAAGGGGCACAACTGTCTGAAAGTGGGTGATGGCTCCCGGCTACTACAATTTTATTCTTCGGGATGGAAGCGCAAGTAGCTGATGGAATTAATATAATTTGAACGTTTAATATTCTTGTGATTTTCACCTTATAGATGCACAGTGCATTGGGAAAATTTATTGGGATGGGCAAGGACTACCCCGTGATCCTCATATTAATATGGGACTGGCTCAATAAAGGGTGTATTCGATAAAAATGGCACACATATATTTACTCACCAAAATTGAACTGATTATTGGATTTTCTTGAAGTTTTCACGAAATGAGAAACTATTGATAGGTTAAGATTTACAAAGATTGCTTTATTCAATTTCATCTTCCAACCCGCACCACACCTTCCATTTCACTCCATCCATCAAATTTTGGACAACCGATTTTCCCAGTGGTTTTGTTGTTTTTACCCAAATTTTCTTCAACTCCAGTTCTTTTTTAATAGTTTTGGAATTTTGCCGAAGTCTTCAAATTTACCCAGAATTTTTCGATTGGGCAAAATTCCGTCTGAATGGCAAGAGACGCTTTTTAAGTTACTCTTCCGTGTAAATCGCACTGTTCATGGTTCTGGAAGTGATGAAGGGAGCGCTTATTTCACCACATCCGCAAATCGCCTGCCAGACCAGGACAATTTCTTCACTCGGCCATCCTTCGGAATATCGAATTTGAACTTGGCAACGAAATATTCTTGCCCAGGAAGTTGACGGATGTCGACCTAACGTAAATTTTGTCATCCATCACGATGTAACACGATTTGGTGAGCAACTTCGTGTAATGTTTCCGGGTGCTGGTTTTCGCAGTGATGTTTTGCTTTTCATTTTGGGGGCGCTTGAAGTCGTTAATTGTTGGTCCATTGAAACCGCATCCAACACCCGAGTCTGCTTGTTCAGAAACTCGATCAGAACCGGAAAAAAAGGCTCTTCTACGCTTGATGTATTCTCCTCCCAATTCTTTTGGCTGATGTCATCAACCTTCGATACCTCCAGGTGTGTTAACATCGCTCCCCATCCACACGTCCGTTGTTGTTGTTGTTGTTGTGTTCCATTCGAAGCAATCGATGAGTTCGTGGATACCAGTCGCTGACTCCTTCCGTATCTTGGGGTACGCAAACAGCGCGTTTAGATGTCGCTTTATCAGAATTTTTTTTTTCGAAAACCGTGCTACCAAACCAAAGCAACCCTGTAATTTGCATCGCTCATAGGAAAAGAATCGACCAGTTTATGAGCATCACTCTTCTAAGAGGCCCGAAGATAGTGAAACTTCCGAACATTGCTAAGTTCAGGAGAAGAACCAATTAGGGCCTTGATAGTGCCATGGGAGGCAAGCCATTTTTCGTACTGGCCGTCAAATTCTGGCAGATTTGTGGAAGACGTACATACGTGTGAACGTTGGCTGTATCACCTGATGAAGCAGGCTGCTGAAGCAGGGAGAGAAACGTTCTGGCTATTGGCATGTGAAATTTTCCGTTGAAATTGGGCTTGCAACCCTGTCCTTACCTTAAAGTTCTTCTCCTCGAACTCTGCTCTCACTTGTCGATGTTGCTCGTTTTGCTCCTGATGTCAGCACCCTCAATCTTGGTTTAGATCTCCTCGAAATCATCCCATTTCGCTTCGAGTTTCTCCAGACGGACCTTGATCTGGAATCCGTTTGGTGCTTCTATGTTCTGCATGAACGCCTCTGTGCAGTTGAGAAAGTCGACGATGCTGTTTCGAATGTGGATCTTTGGGCTGAGTTTCTTTCCTCTCATGATGTCACGCTAATCGCTGATCGCAGCAGTAATTCGGACGTAGTAGGTGGACACTTGTGAATCAATCGAGCTCCTCAGTCCTTCCTAGTGTACCTCAATCCCCCGTAGCAAGAACACCAATGACACACCAACGAGTCCAAGCGACCATGCAAAGCGAAAATAATATGCACAAGCAAAGCACCTTTCACACTATGGGGTGGGTTGTCGGACAGGTACTCACCTTGTGAGCCTGTTCGACAGGCCTTGTATAGTAATTTAATCTGGAAACTGCTCTCCAATCAATCCAAAGAAGACTCAATCGTAGCAATAACTAGGGTAATTAATCAACACGAACTAATTTCAAAGGCTTTATTCGATGCATACAAAAAACTGCTCAAGTCCGAGGATCTAAACATTTGATCACCATGTAATTGCTCCGTTCTTCCAGGAAAACCAATTCACCCGACAGATGAACTCCGATAGCCTTCCCTCGTCAGGAAGCGATATACCACCAAGTCCAGAAGCGTAGAAGTGTAGCAGCAGTATGGGACGAAAAATCTTGAACCCAGACCCACTTGGGTGTTAAGTAGCAGTTACACTTACCACTACACCACTGTTGCCCGCTGCTCATGATCTACAGAGGGAATAATTACCTAGGAAGTTCAGATTTCATAAAATAAGTTCAATTTTCTACTATCTTAAATTTGGCCTAATGACCCATTCGGCCTAATCGTTTCCTGTTTACTGATCTAAACGTCCCAATGGCCTGCGGCTTTACAGCGTTCAGTCCAATATCATTCGGTATAATGTCCGTACACCAAAATCGGCCATTACGGCCTCAGTTTTGGTATTCAAATCCCCAACTAATCTAAATACACGTATAGAAAGGTAAGAAGATTGAAATTCATCTGCTTCAGAAGAAAATTACTTTTTGATAAATTCCATTTGAGAAAACGGGGTAAGTGTTAGTTGTGCTAATAAGCTATGAACTCGCTATTAACCGGACGGTATAAACCGTAGTTTCAAACCGTTGTCTGAAACCACCTCCAACTTGTGTCGTACGTCGCGTCGCTGTCATTAAGCATCTAACTGAATACATTCACGTAAAGCTGTTTGGCTTCAAACCAAAAGTCGAAGGTGTTAAATATTTGAATCAATAAACTTGTTAGCTCACCACGCAGTTGTGACAAAGTTGTTTAGATGAATAAAGCTAATTGTATGGTAGCTAATGTGATAATGTTTCTCAAATGGTGACGTAAATGTTCAGCTTATTTTTGCTAAAAAAAGATTTGTATCAGACTGAGATGTGAGAAACATGAAAACAAAGACAGGAAAATTAGTTGTGATCCAACGCTGAGTTTTCTAAGTTTCTATCTTTGGTAATATGGTTTGCTATCTTTGGTGAATTGAATGTATAATCGAAGGAGGAAAATCCCATTGAATAATAAGAGAACTTTTATGGTTTTTTAAACAAGTTCATTTATCTGTACAACATTCATCGAACTAACGATTGTACTCGAAAAAATGTAACAGACAAAAATGATCACCAAAAAATCCTATTTATGCCGGAAATGTTTGAAACTCTCATGTTTGAAACATATTAGCTATGTTTTTGCAAAGTTGGTTTATTCAACCTCGTCACCTATCCTGTGTAACACTTGCGCCACTTTTTTTACACACTTTCATCAACTTTTTCTGTCAACTTCCTGTCAGTTTTAGGACCTTATCTGTTTTCCGGAGCTTGTCCTTCATAATCGCCCGGAATTTTTCTAATTGGTAAGGTTCTGGTAAGTTTGGCGGATTTGAATCCTTCGGCACAAAAACACCACCATTGGCTGCGTACCACTCCATAATTGGTTTCGCATAATGGCACGATGCCAGATCCAGTCAAAACAGAGTGTCACCTTCGTGGGACCGAAGGAAGGACAGCAGGCGCTTCTGGAGGCATTCTGTTTTATATATTTGGCCGTTGATGGTGCCAGTCGTTATGTACGGCTTGCTGAATTTGTCGCACCCACAGATCGCCTGCCACACCAAGAACTTTATGGTGAATTTGTTGACCTTCTTCTTCCGGAACTTCTCCGGAACATTCAGGCCGGACTTTCCGACGAAGAACTCCAGACCGGGGATTTGCTTGGCGTCCGCTTTAATGTACGTCTCGTCGTCCATTACGATGCAATTCGGCAGCACGAACCACTCGCAGTAAAGCTTCCTGGCACGGGATTTGGCCCCCGTATTCTGTTTATCGGTTTGGTCATGCGCTTTCCTTACCTTGAAGACATGAAGTGCTGTCCGCTTCATTGTCTGCTGGACGAAACAGACGGAAGAATTGGCCTTCTTTGCGTTCACGAGGTCGGTCGACTTCGCTTTTCTTCCACTATCAGCTCGCCGCTGGGTCGTCTGGGTGTCCTTGAACGATTTTACCACACGAGACACGGTTGAATTGTCGATTCTCAACTGTTTCACGATCCACCTGTGGGCCTGGTCTGGATTTTCCACGACCGCGCCCTATTTTTTGTCGAAGCACTTTTTGCTTGGAAGCCATCTCGAAAACCCCTTGACATATTGTGACCAAATTGTAAACATGTTAACATTACACTCCAAAATAGTTTCGGAAAACATTTTATGATATTTTACGCATGCAATAAAAAGTTGCAAAGAAGAAAAAGAAAGTGTTGCATTTTTTTTTCGAATACAATCTTTATTCACAGGCGTCATCCTAATATCTCTGCAAAAGGATCAGCGTGACTTATTGCCGCAAAGAGAGACCGTATGTATCTTCTGCTTGCAGTTTTCGCAGATCGTGACCCGAGGTACAAGCAACCACACACCAAGTCGAAATGTTCCCAACTCGACGTATTAAGGGAGGGCTGGACAAGCCTTGGACACACAAAACGAGCCTTAATCTATTGTTGCCCTTACTGATCAATACTAAGCGCAATTTTCGGTCTTATAGTTTCTTAACTGGAGCAATAGGCTGCGTCAATTAAAAAAAAATGAATTTAAGAACTTACATAGTAAATAATGGTTGGAAATGTTCCAAAAACCATCCCTGGACAGTTTCAGATTTTTTTAAATCGTTCAGCCATCAAGATTTGAAGGTTTGTCTGGGCTGTTTACTTTTTCAGTGTGGGGAACGTAGTATTTTCAGTTTTTTTTTATTCAAAAAAAGCTACTTTAAAGCAGAGCTGAAAATCGGAGACATATTTAAAACACGTTGCATTCTTTCATGAAGCATTTGAAACAAACCGTGCTTGGTAAGAGTTTTTTTTTTTTGTTTCTTGATTATCGAGATTTTCAGCCTCGGGCTGGTTCATCTCCCGTCGTAGTCATTCAAACACCGCTTTTGGGCATTTTCGTAACTTGTCCGGGGGTGAGATTCGAACTCGTGACTTTGGCGGGAGAGATATGGATGTTAACCACTACGCCGGGGTCGCCCCCGCAGTAAGAAGTTAAAATAAGTAAGTTATTCAATTTGGAAAAAAACTGCTCAGTTTTGTAGAATGATTTAACACTTTTCAAAGTGGCACCACTGTCTGAAAATGGGTGGTTGGGGGCGCAAGTAGCTGATGAAATTAATATAATTTGAATGTATAATATTCTTGTGATTTTCACCCTTTTAGATGCACGGTGTCTTGGGTTAATTTATTGGGAAGGGCAAAGGCTACCACGCTGTGGCTACCTAATTGATTCGGGATTGGGTCAGTAGGTGGCAATAGCTGGTATGCAAAATGTTTGTATTAATTGGTTCCAACATGGAATATCTCGAAATCATGGCCATATGGAAAGTTACTGTGTTCAGCAAAGTTGTTCAGTAGATCAAGGCCCTATAGTTGGTGGACAGTAGTCAGGAATTGGCTCACTACGCGGCGCTATTGTATATATAAATATATTGTACAAGCGGCAATCCGGTACATTTAGGAAGATGCCGTCTTCGACAAAGTTGTTCAGATGACCATCTGGAGGCCGGTAGTCGATGCCTGACCCAATATGTTGGCTTTTGGTCATAGAAACACAGGGAATTACTGTCAAAAACCCAGCAAAATGAATCGGGAATGTCGAATAAAGCTGGAAATTGATGTCTGAAGCCATTGTTGAATCCAAATACCGGAAAATGATGCCCGCTCCATTTTGGAATCCAAAATGGTGTCTTCAGTTTCGTAAAAACGAAGAAATTCTGTCAAATAGCCTGCAATATGGATACTTTTGGATCAAGAACGGCGTATAAAGTCTGTAAATCAATGTTTGATACCATTTTGGAATCCAGAATTGTGGCTTATATATCAGAAAAACTGGGAAATACATTCAAATACCCTGCAATATGGATACTTTTGGATCAGAAACGGTGTATGAAGGCTGGAATCGATTAATGATGCCATTTTGGAATCCAATACTTGTAGCTTCTGTTTCATAAATGAGAGAAATACTGTCAAATACCCTGCGATATGAATATTTATAGAACGGGAAAGGCGTATAAAGGGTAAAAATCAATGTCCGATGCCATTTTGGAATCCAAGATAGCGTCTTCTGGTTTCGGAAAAAGTAAGGAATATTAAAAAAAAAACCTACAATATGGTTAGTTATTGGATCACGAACCGCGTATAAAGACTGGACATCGATGTCTGACGAGATTTTTGAATCCATTTAATGGATTGTCCGTGGCATGGGCAATCCGGCACTATCGTTCCAAAATTACGTCACACATCGATTGGGATACGCCGTTTCCGATCCAAAACTATCGATATTGGATTGCTTAATTGCGTCAGTTATCGAATTCCAGCCTTAATTTGCCGTTTTTTATCCAATAATATCAATATTACAGAAGAATATATTTCTAACTTTTTATGCAGTTTAATATTCTGATCAACTTTGTACCAGACAGAAATTCCTCCTTCATTTGGTACAGACAGATTACAGTGCCATTTTGGCGGTACAATCTAAAATAAATCTGCTAATTTAAAAAAAATTGCTTGGCGTTTTGAGCATCTTTGAGAACAATAAAAATAGACTATTGTGAGATCTTTGATTTCCTGTAATGTCAAATCACGGTCTTCAACATATTCAATAACTTTGCCGAAGACGGCATCTCCCTTTGCCTGATATAGACTACTTCTCTGCAGCACAATCTGCAACAAATACGATGATATTACCCCCTGTGTGTGTTGCGTGGGGGTTTTTTTTTTTTTTTTTTTTTAAAATATAATTTTTTTTTTTCTTATAAAAAAAAAAAAAATTTTTTTAGTAGATTATAAAAGGTGTTTTGATCAAAATTTGGTCGACTTAAACTTGCCGCATTTCTTTTCATCGTGCATTAAACAAATTTGCACACCCCTCATTTTGAGCATGTGTAGCATCATAAAATAATTTTGATTTTGAGATTAGCACTTCAGTTATCAAAATGTCGTCGAAGGAAGAGAAGCAACGCATCAAAATTTTGCACATGCATGGCGAAAATCCAAACTACTCACACGCCAAGTTGGCGAAATTGTTGAATATGGCTAAATAAACTAAATCAACAGTTACCAACGTATTAAAAGTGTTCGGTGAACGTTTGTCGACAGCCAGGAAAGCTGGATCGGGGGAAATCGAAAGCCGGAAGCCACAGCGACGACAAAAAGAGTTGCCCGCTATTTCGAGTGGAACCCCAACCTCTCCGTCCGAGATGTCGCAAATAAGCTGGGAGTGGCGCCTTCAACTGTGGATAGAGCTAAAAAACGAGCTGGATTGTTGACTTACAAAAAAGAGGAGACTCCAAATCGTGACGATAAACAAAACACGTCGGCCAAAGCACGATCGCGATAGTTGTACACGACGATGCTGACGAAACTTACGTCAAGGGAGACTTTAAACAGCCTCCTGGACAGGAATTTTATACGGAAACCGGACGGGGAAAGGTGATAAGCACATTAAACTGTCAAAGTTCGCGAAGAAATATCTGGTGTGGTAGGCCATCTGTACCTGTGGCTTGAAGAGCAACGTTTACATTGCGACCAGAACCGTAAACCAGGAAATTCATCTGAGCGAGTGGCTACTAAAACGTCTACTGCCTTTCCTGAAGCGACTCAATTGTCCCGTTCTATTTTGGCCGGATTTGGCATCTTGCCACTATGGAAAAAAGGCCATGGAGTGGTATGCTGCCAACAACGTTCAAGTGGTGCCCACGGACAAGAACCCTCCCAACACGCCAGAGCTCCCCACAATCGAACAATATTGGGCCATCGTCAAGCGGAACCTTAAGAAGACTTAAAAAGCTGTTGCGAGCAATACAGTTCAAGGCAAACTGGCGTTCTGCGGCGAAAAAAGTGGACAAGGAGACAGTACATAATCTTATGGCAGGTGTTAAACGAAAGACCCGGCAATTCGCATTCGGTAAAAAGGAAGTTTAGTTAAATATTTCTCCTGTATTTTGTATTAACTGAACGTGAAAAAGAAAAAGACTTATAAATAAAAACTTTGATCGACTAACACACATAACTGTTTGACCAAATTTTGATCGGAACACCCTTTACTCACTGCGTTTAAAACGCATTCGCGCCTGTTAGATAGGCAACATTCAAAGATTGTTAGTTTGGCGCTACGGTCACAAAGTCATGAGGGAAAGACTCTCACTTTATTAGTTCGGCTGAGATGAATATATGTATATTCACTTCGGGTCCATAGACCGTGAGAAAGTAGAAAGGCAAGATCTTTTACAACCTGCAAAGCGAGACGCATGATGTCAAATGGGGCAACTTCAACATCTTTTCCAATAAGTTCGGGTATGACGTATTTCATGTAGACAACGTTTTTTGGGCTATTTGTCTGAGGACCCGCGTTTTTTCCGTTCATTTGCCTGGAGACTCGACGTATAGTAGGAAATGTGGCTTTACCAGTGTTTCGCGGCTATGATGTGAGGAATCAGATCGTTGGAAACCTCTCACATGCTAATTGCATCAATAATTTATTTCAGTGGTTAGGCAGTCAAAGTTTTGTTAAGAGGGAAGATAGATAGTAGTGACATAAAGACCGAAATGAAAGGTAATCATTTAAAATGTGCGTGAAGTGCGTGTCTAACCGTCCGTTTTCGAACAGCCGTACAACGGCTTTCTACCTCTAGTGCAATCAACCGTAGCCACATTTCCCTTCGGGTTCTCCATTGGTGACACCGCCCATTTGGCCAGCTCGAACCGTATCGGCATCCTCGCGGCCAGGAGTAACAACCATCGAAGTACGAGGAAAAACGATTCGACCCCGCATTTGTACAGAATCGACTTCATCGTGCTAGTTGGCTCGTACAGCGTTAGCCGTGACAACGCACACCGTAGAGACTAGCGTCACTACATCGCCACTTTACCACGTCAACGTTTCTCCACCGTATCAGCAAGCTTTTAAACCACCTAACCTCACCATCAAGATCCATCGCAGCGAAACCAACAAAACAGGCCTGAAAGTAAAAGAGCTCTTTTCCGAAATTTCTTTGTCCATGTGCACATGAGACGGGCGATCTATTGATTCTCCATGATCGCCCAAGTTTAAACAATAACCTTGCCTGCCAGCAATTGCAAAGCGCTTTGTGATAGTGACAATAGTTCGGACCGAATATGAAGAGACACGCACAGTTAGGGATAATACAATTGAATAATAGGAATAAATCAATTGTTGTAAACTAGATCCATGAAGAATACATCTCTGTTTGATTCCCTATTCGCTGTTTTGAATTACAATCGTTAGTGCTTGAGAGATTTCCCTTTTTGCGCGTTCGTTTGTATAGATGAATTTATCCAATCTTGAACAGTGGTGGGATGCTTCAGTTCCATCTTGCGATTGCGCTGCTCCTAGCGTCAACGAGGGAAAGCTTCCGATGATGATGAAACCAAACTTTGAAAGGAATCTTTGCTAAATGCATGTTCAGGTCGAGTTGTAGATGTTGTGCATTTGTGGTGATGCGCTCTGTGAGTCTAGTGTAGCTTAATATAGGGGCTGCTTAACCGCTTTCTGACCCATTTTTAAGGATAATGGAGTTTACTCTTGGTAAGGTCTCATGCCGGGCAATGATAATGTGACGACCGGTTGTTGGAATAAAGTCAAGAGCGATGAAAGTTGTTTCGGATAAATTTATTCTGGTCAGTAGATTTTGAGTATAACACCAATCCTTTTGGACATGTTACATGTCGCCAACCCCCCCGCCACCACCCTCCAATTCCAGATAAATAGTTGTTGTAGGGACATTGGAAATTTTTAACACAAATGATGATTTATAAAAAAATTTATGATACAAGTTGTAGGAAATTTAAAGGCTATCAATAATTTTCATTGGTACTAGTGAATGTACTGAGATATTGCAAATTTCTACTGTTTCTAATGAAAAAATTGCTTAAAATTAAAACAACTTACCAAAGAAGCATACCAGTCTCTATGTTGTATCATAAGAATAAAATTTCAAACGCATCTTTAACTGCCTGTTATTTGTAAAGGACTCATATGCTTCTATTAACTGATCTTGTATGAAAACTGATACATAAATACTTTGCTGGTTCACACAAAAAAAACAAGTTCAAACATAAAAAAAACCAAAAATGCTATTATATGCTATGCACATTTCAAATTTCAATGATGTACACGGTATTTTAAGAAACAAATTAAATTACATGGCCATGTAAAATGCAGCTACAGTAAGTCATAACGAGAACAAAATATGCGCATGTACAATATATATCCACTGGATTGTAACTGAAAAATTAAACATATTAGATATGTATTAATGTTTGACTAGCCCTGGAAAAGCTAAAAACAAAATAGATCATAATAGAGAAAATTTCAATAAAAGATATTATTTTATAAGACATTTTGTTAAATTTTCTTTATACTGTTCTAGTTACATTTCAAACATAGCAATTGGAGTGATCGGAGGGCCCGGTTTGATGATATCTGAAATAAATGTCTTATCTTATCATAATACCACTAAACTAAATAATTAAACAAAACCCTATACTGCTTACAAGCGCATCCAAAGTAACAATTTAAGTTTTATTCCAGCCGTATAGCATTCCTCCCGGCTTTGTTGATAAAACTACATTTCAAACGGTTTTGTCTACCAACACCTCCACTATGCTTCCAAAATTTGTACAAAGTGGCCCATTCTATAGACGGTTGTGAAAACAATTTAATAAAACCTTTATATGACCATAAAGATTTTGAAAATGTTCTAGTGATAGATGCTATGACCACTTGAGAACCTTCATAAAACCTATTGGCTGCCATGAAAACCAGCATACGGCCAAACGGCCACAGCTGTCAAACTTCACAGTGATATCGTGGTTGGTTTTTGTGGTTCAGCTTTGTACGATTTTCTGCTCTTCTGATTCATTTAGAAATAAATAACATTCAAGAAAAATGTTTTTGTGTTGCGGGAAATTTTATTGATGGCAAAATATCCTAAACAAATTGAGTTTTCTACAGCGTATGCTCCAAATCATATGCGCATAAAATTTTATGGTGAATATTGGCACGATAAGAGCCGAAAACTAATGCGATGCGGAAATTATGCGAGTTTTCAACAACAAACACAAAATTAAAACAAATATATTCGATAAATTATTCATGATATTCTTGAAAATTGATTAAATTCAATAAGGTTACCTTAAAAAATGCAGAAATTGGTTTCAGATCTACAGTTTATTTGCATTACATTTAAAATTTGGTGCATTTATTTTTCCACATATTCAATTATTTCTTATATTTCAATATAGCGATTGGAAAAAAATCACAATTCTGCCATAAAGCCAAGTTATCTTCGTAATGACTATTTTAAAACTATTTGGTTATTTAGTGACTTCCCTCAATGCCAATTTGCCGTTGAATGCATTTACTGGAGGGGAAAATGGTTTTAAAATGCTTTTTCAGCTGATTATAATAAGATAATATGAATGAGTACTAAAACTGCATTTCAAAACAAGCATTTTATGAGTTCATAAAGTGAAATAAAACCTTTGATAGGAGTAAAACTATTTTGAGAAAACGAGCTTTTAAGATAATTTTAAACAAGCTGTGAAGGTTCTCATAAACCTGACTAAAATATGAAACCTATTGGCACCTCTTGGTGTCCTAATAAAAACAAATTGATTTCTAGTGGCTTTGAGAAAACTAATAAAACTTAATAAAGCAGGAAGGTTTTGGCAATGTTACTTGGGATGTCAGTCTTTGATGAATATAGTAGCTGAAGTTCATAAGTTCTATTTTAATGTAAATGTTATGCTGAAATGCTGAAAAACAAATTGAGCCTTTGATGCTTGTTATGATGCGCGAGGCTCTTGAGATTAAAAGCTTTGGAATGCAAAGATGATTCCAAAGCGTGCTGAAATCATTAATTAAATGAAAATGGAAGATAATATGATATGATTAACAGGTATGGGTATACAAATTGATTTATAGGTACACGATCTTAAGCAGCACCCCCTCACTTCGCTATTTTCAAAATGACAACATTGTTATGCCAACCAGCGTCTCCATGTTTCAGCTGGCAGTCTTTTGTGATCATATGACTCGTGGAGGCGTGAGGTAGGAGCTTGTGAGGACCAGATATCGGTCGCACCCTGCTTCGACGTTGTCAGCTCACCATTTGAAGCCCGACAAAAGACGACATATTACATACCGAAAAATTATGCCTTAGACGGCAACTCTCTCATGCTTCATTTGACAAACATAGACTACAGCTCCATCTCTGCTGAATGATCTGGAACTAATATAATTACGTCAAAAGACGACAAATGTCACAATGAGAAACTTTGCCGAATATGGAAACTCTCTAGAGCTTCATTTGATAAATATAGACTGCAGCGCCATCTCTGCGGCAAGATAATTAACTAATATGATGTTGTCAAAAGACGACAAATGACAATCTAAGAAACCATGCAGAAAACGGCAACCCTCTAGAGATTCATTTTGCAAAGATTTACTGCGACGCCATCTCTGTGGCAAGATCTGGAACTAATATGATAATCTCACAAGACGATAAATGACATACTGAGAAACTTTGCCAAATATGACAACTCTCTAGAGCTTCATTTGGCAAAGATAGACAAAATCGTCATCTCTGCGGCAATATCCGGAACTAGTTCGATAGTGCAAAAATAGGCTTTGCCGAAAACGGCAACTCTCTAGCGCTTCATTTGGCAAAGATAGACTGCAGCACCATCTCTGCGGCATAATCTGGAACTAATATGATAATGACAAAAGACGACAAATAACATACTGAGAAACTTTTTCCAAGACGGCAACTCTCTACAACTAGTCTGGAATGTTTTGTATGCAATTCTGTTCACACATCTAAATCAAAACCTCCTTCCTTTTGTAGCAGATTCCCGGTGGCCAATATCATTGTGACCTAGTTTTTTCACAACCAATGCATTTTTGAGACCATAACCTTTCAAATGAAGTACAAACACTGTGTATATGTTGAAGTTTCATAATTCTAGGAAGGGTTGAAATCCGGTTCAAAATCAACCCTAATATCTTATGAGTCAGTTTAATTTAATTCCCTGAGGAAGGTTAAACACCATCGAGAGAAACTTTCAAATTTTGCACCAGTCTAGTGAGCATCCCTTATTGTATTTGGAATGCATCATCGCAAAAAATCATCGCTGCGAAAGCATCAAAAACGTACACAAACTCGCACCCCAATCGAATGTTGAAGTCATCAACCTAATACATCATATATTCGGCCATTCCTTCCGTGATACGTTGCGGCGCTCAATGTCACTGCGCACTTTCAAGCTGGCTCACCATTCCCCCTGATGTTGAGTTTAACCGTTGCCACGGATAGATGTGTTTTCGTTTTGCTCCGCGTCGTCTGTTTGCTTTTCCTACGAGCACGGGTAGCAGTGTTCGGAAAAAAATGGCCTCAACCGACTGGCAGAGGTGCACCTACTGCCACAGTGTAATTAGCGACGAGCACGGTTCTCCACTGCGCAGCGACGATCGTGGGCGAATTAATCGCAATGTTTGTTGTCATCCCGGCAATGATGAAGTCATAAGTGTGTCAAAAGCATTGTTGCGTGGAAAGTTCGTACCTTCTGGCGGCGGTGGTGGCAGAACTGAAACGGCGGATGGACAAGATTTTGACACTCGATTCCAGCTACTGATGTGCGACATCAGACGAGACTTCGACGCTGTTGATGCAGTGATCAAAGTGATGGAACAGAAGTTGAACAATCTGGAAAAGTTTCTTCATTCAAAGCAAAACGATGATCGCTTACAACTCGTTAAAATTGACTCATCGTCTGACTATGTTCGGTTAGAACAAGTCGCTGGAAAATGTGATCAAATTCTCCGGAGGTTGGACTATATCGAGGCAAAATTTGTTCCGGTCATTGGATCGAAAAATGCTACTCAACCATCCTACGAAGCATCAAGACAAATGCTTCAAATTTCAGATTGTATCAAACAGTTATCGAGTCAGATAGCAGCACAGAGCGGTGATATTTCGTTTATCAAAAACCGGCTGGCAAAAATTACATCACATTCTCACAGCAAACCAGCAAGTGAAACATCGGCGAAAGCAAGAAAAGTAAATGCTAAAATAATCGAGCTCAATCCAAAACAAAGCATTTCATCGGCATCGTCAATTCGTTCGATAGAAACACCATCCAGCAGCACGGTGAATAGTTTTGACGTGATGCCAGAGCGCAATCATCAGCAGATCGCAGTTGATTCACCGCAATCAACGTCCGATGAAAAACTAGCTTATCTCAGAACACGACTTAAAGACCCAAAGATAATGAACCTCGTGCGAGTGTACATTGCATTCCTACACAATCAACCAACGGCTGTGTGTCACGATGGCATGACCAGTGTCAGTGCTAAAATGCTGCTAGGTTTGGAAGGTTTTCCAGTGGAAATGAACGATCTCAAAGATTTGTATATTAAAATACACGAAGCCTGCGGTATCAGTAAGGCGAGTGTGCTAGCGGATTTGGAGACTTATCGATCATACATTGCAACCGACCGGATACAACGTCTTCAAAGGGCTCGAGAAAGTACTGATAAGTTCTACGGGAGGAATGGTTCCAAGCCAAAAGATACATGGTAACCTTGTTACCATCAACTAGATTTAGTAAGAGTGTATTTATTTATTAATAAACCTTGTCCATTTTAAATGCTCATCGTAATTAACTGGCTCAAAGTTAGTCGTTTACTGAGCATCGGTTTTATCGCTCTGCATATTTATCATCAGGATGAAATCTGTGTTTGTTCTAGTTTTCATATCACGTTTCCTTTTAACAACCTAGTCAAGGAACATTTTAGTTTTAATTTGTAAGGTATTATTAATTTGTTGGGGAGGGGGGGGGGGTGGGGGGAGAAGAAAAAAAAAAAAAAAAAAATTTGGTGCACAGCAAAAAATCATTAATTTTACATGCCGTGTAAATAGCGAGCAATTGAAAAATCCTTCGCTTGAAACTATGATTTGCTTGAGTTTTCAGTTTAAAAACCTGCACATAATAAGAGCATGGTAAAACTCACAAATTTACACAATTATTTAATGAATTTTCACCCGGTGTGTATTTTTTTTTATTGCGGTGTCAAATCTTAACGGAAGACACATTTTTTTCAACGACATCCCCATAAATTTACATGTTCGTGTAAATTTATATAAACCTGAAACAAAAATCTAATATGGCCGATAGATTAGTTGAGTTTCATTTTTCAGACGTTGGCGTCTAGGTAGCGTGTGTCGTTACCGCGATGCAGAAAATGTCTGAAATAATAATCCTGTGTATCGAGTTTTGTGATATTGATTTCTTTATTACTTTTTCATTTATATTTCAGATGTTAGTGACAATGTTTTGTAGTATAAATGTTTTATGTATACGGCAATAGAACACAATTTTTAGAAGGAGCCCAGTTATTTAATTACTGCCATGAAGGATCTTTTCTCTCCACAATTTTATGTATTCGAGAGGAGCATCGAAGTTTCTTGATTTTTCAGGAGTGTTTGAGAGAAATGAGACAGATCTATAATAATGTTTAATAAGAATAAAAAGCATATCTCTGTCAACGAACTTATTGCTGATAAAAAAAACATTAGTTGAGTTGTACGTTGGTTAGATGAAGTCCTTTACCATATCATAGCCCAATGATGTGTAGTGACAACATTTTATTCCCGTTGAAAAAATTCTCCAATTGATTTGAGAGAAGAATCACCAAACCTTTCATGTTGTCACTCAACTTCGTTACTAAAACCATCATCCGAAACATAACCTAGTATATTTTTTCAAAAACATGTTTCAGGGAGCAATAAAGCAATAATCATGAAATTTTAAATAAGCATGTAAATATACTAGTTCAGTACCCAGCTTCATGGGTAAAATTTAATCGAGCTTTAATTCTACATGCATTGATATTTACAGGCATGTAAAATTAAAAACTAATTGAATAAAGCATTAATTTGCATGCTCCTTTTATGTGCATGTATATTCATTGAAAATTACAAAATAATTTTAACATTAACATACATCAAGATTCATAAGAAGGTAACCGAAAAGAGTTCCATCCTAACTTACGCAAAGCATACAATAAAAACTGTTTCTGTACTGACTCAATACGGTCTTTATGTGTATTCTGATATGGATCCCAAACCACGCTGCAGTTCTCAAGAAGGGGCCCAACATATGTTACATACAACGTTTTTATTGTATAGGATCATTGAAATGACAACTAAACCTTTTGATGAACCCGAGCATCATGACTTGCCTTGTAAATTATATTGTTATAGTGTTCTACAAAAGCGAGCTCAGAATCAAGAATGACTCCCAAATCTCTAACTTGATTGCATCTTTCAACAGTTTGTTGACCTATAGTGATGGTGTCTTGCCTTACATTGCACTTTTTAGAGAATGAGACTGAGATGCACTTTTTTACGTTAATCTCTAGCAAGCTTTTTGTACACCAAATATGCAACTTCTCTTTGGAAGACTTCAATGTCAGATGATTTACGTAGTTCCATGAAATGTTTCATGTCATCTGCATATATCAAAACATTTATATGACGTAAAATATATTCAACATCATTGACAAACAAAATAAATAGTAAAGGACCCAGATGAGATCCCTGTGGTACTCCCGATGTAAAATTCAGAACCGATATTAGCTTTCCTTCAAATCTTACTCGTTCCTCCACGCAAGTATGACTGAACCCACTTTAATAAATTGTGATTGAAACCCATCTTAGACAGTTTGTAAAGCAACAAAGGAATATCGACTCTATCAAATGCTTTCCTTGAGTCAGTGTATAAGGCTTCACCATAATTACCTTCATCCATTGCATTAATTGATAAATTTACAAAATTGAGTAAATTTGTAACAGTAACAATCCTTTTATAAAGCCATGCTTGGTGGAAATAACATAAATTACTAGTGAAAAAATGTGTTGATTTATAATGGACTCAAATAGTTAGGGAATACAAGATAATGCTTGATTCAAAGTAAATCTGGACGCACGGATCAATACACCACCACGTCCCTGGTGGTTGGAACAAAAATCGTTTGGCAGGCATTTGTTGATGTTTCATTGACGAAGAAATTGGTGAAAAGTTTTTCTCGATTGATCGACGCATCTCGAAATTACGGAGCATGAAACTTGAGAGAAGAAACTTAATTGTGCACAAACATCTAGAGAATCCTTCGCGGTCTGCCTCAAAAACAGCATAAGTGTTAAAATTCCCAAAGTCAACGATGTGTCTTGTAATCAAACGTTAGAAGGATACTCTCAGTGTGGATAGAGCACAGCGCATCTATCATAAAAGTGCGGTAGGGACAAAGAGCTGAGGAGAAAGGTGTTGAGGTACGTGAAAGGCAACCCAGGTGTCTCCATACGTGATTTGGCAAAAAATACGATTACAACTTTTCCATCGTGCGTAACATCCTTTCAAGAGAAGGATATAAGTCTTTTTGTGCCAGTAAACATCCGAATCGCTCTCTGAAACAAAATTTAGTGGCCAAAAAGCGAGCTCGATTACTATACGAACAAGTTTTGACGAAATTTGATGGCTGAATTTTAATGGATGACGAAAAATATATCAAAATGGATTATAAAAAAATCCCCGGACGAAAATTTAACCTGGCAATTGGTCGTGGGGATGTCCCTTGTAGGTATAAATTTGTTTTTGCTGATAAATTTGCTCGAAAACTAATGATTTGGCAAGGAATCTGCAGATGTGGCCTTAAAACCAAGGTTATCATCACATCTCACATAATGATGTCGAATGTTTACATTAAAGAGTTTCTGAACAAGCGGATTTTACCCTTCATTCGGCAACACAAGACCAACGTTATATTTTAGCCGGATCTAGCCACTGCCACTACTCTAAGGAGATACTAGAATGGTATACTGCAAACAATGTTAATTTCATCACCAAAGAGATTAATCCTCCGAATTGCCCTGAGTTCAGACCTATAGAAAAATATTGAGCAATTTTCAAGCGAAAACTTCGAGGATGCGGTAAAGAAGTGACAAATGCACAAAAAATGAGTTCAAAGTGGAATATGTTCGCCGGTACAGTGTCACCCAGCGACTGTGCAGATCATGATGGCATCGATCACAAGTAAAGTGCGACAGTTCGTTCGAAACGGTGAAATGTAATAACTTGTTATATATAGTTTGTTATATATAGTGTGAATAAATACCCTTTTGTTTGACGTTTTGATCAACCGTGTATGCTGTTTAATTCTTGAGTTATGATCACTTGAATGTGTCCAAATTTACTTTGAATCAGGCTTTAATAAAGCAATCCCACGATAGTTTTTAAGATCGGAACCAAGTACGATTCCTTCAAAATGAGGGGAAATATGCCACTTTTTAGAAATGAATTAAACAACCAAAACAAGAGTTTCACTAATTCCTTTGATACTGTTTTCAAAAATACTGGCGGTAATTCGTCAGGACCAGCTCCTTTAGAAGCGTCTTATGTGCTTAAAGAAAGCAAAATTTCGTTGACGGATACGTTATCAACTGTCACATTTAACGAAGGTTCAGGAAGATATGAGAAAAATTGATAATCTCGATCCTTGTCGTCACGAGTTGTGTAAACATCTTGAAAAAAATCAGCAAATAAGTTACTTACTTCGGTTGAATTTTTACCGTCTTTGTCGATGAATTGCATTTTTGTTGGAAAATTTCTTAACTTCTTTTTATCTGAAAAACGATTACGGGTCTGATTTGATATTAGTTTCAGTTGTTCTATTATACCCCTCATGTGCGATCTTTATTTCTTAGTTTAGTTGATCACAGACAGTTAAATATATTGTGAAGTTCATATCATTTTTATCTTTCTATAAGCTTTATGCGATTTTAGCTTCCTATTTTTGAGATATATAACATTCTTAGTATAACACACCAGATTCCCGCACCTTTGCCTTGACCCCTTTCATCAAATTTTGGGCAATGATAGGACCGATTTACTTATTTTTAACCACACTTTCTTAAGTTCAAGTTCATTTTCTATCAGTTTTGGAGTTTTAACGAGCTTTGCCTTCATGATTGCCCAACATTTTTCAATTGGGCGAAGTTCCGGAGTGTTTGGAGGGTTGACGTCTTTTGGTACAAAAACTACATTATTATCTTTGTACCAGTCTAAGACGGGCCGGGCATAGTGGCAAGATGCCAAATCCGGCCAAAACAGTGATTGGACGGGCCATCGTGAGATCTCAAGAGGGGCAGAAGTCGTTTTTGGAAGCATTCGTCCTTGTAGATTTGTCCGTTGACGGTCCCAGAGGTGATGAAGGGCTGACTCATTTTGCCACATCCGCAGATCGCTTGCCAGACAAGGAAGTTTTTGGTGAATTTCGACAGTTTCTTCTTTCGTACACTCTCCGGAATGGCCAACTTAGAGGTGGCGACGTAGTGTTCCTGTCCTGGCATTTGTTTGGTGTCGGTTTTAATGTAGGTCTCATCGTCCATCACAATGCAGAACGGTTTTGTGATCCACTCCCTGTACAGTTTTCTTGCACGAGTTTTGGCCACCGAGTTCTGTTTATCGCTCCGGTTCGGTGCCTTCTGGACCTTGTACACATGTAATCCAGAACGTTTCATTGTTTTTTGCACAAAACAAACTGAAACTTTCGCCTTTTTCGCAACATCCCTGATCGAAATGTTGGGATAACGCTTAAATTGGTTCAATACCATCCTGGCCTTCTCCGGATTTGATGTGCCACGTTTTTTGCCACTACCATTTTTCCGCTTGGTTGTCTTACGGTCCTTGAACGTTTTGATCACATGAGATACGGTTGAATGTGCGATTCCGAGCTGTTTTCCGATCCATCCGATGAGAAGCGTTTGGGTTTTCGAAGTGAGTGCCCAAAATTTGTTGGCGCACTATTTCTTCATTCGAAGCCATCACTGAAATCACTCGGCCGATTTTCACGAAACTCATTACACAATTGACACAACACAATGAAATACATTCAGTAAAAATTTCAATAATTTTTACCCACACGCTAAAAAGTTACGAACAATTGCGTGTGTCCAAATTTCATCGAATACAGTCTTTATTGCTAACATTCATATTTTTGCGATTGAAATCTTCAATTGCGTTTTTCTCAAAATGCCCAAAAGTTTTTATTTCTTGACGTAGGACTTCGTCTTTGTTTTGAATACAGGGGTACACGTTGCGAGTACAAAAATTTGGAGCGTGACGAAATATGCTGAGGTTTTGAACGTTAATAAATAATTCATTTCATGACCAATTTTCAAAATCTTTGAACCAATCTATCTGGAATATTTCTACGCATCAATTTTAAAATTTGAATTGATCGATTTTCAAAACTAGGCTATCGAAAATAACGTAAATACAAGGTGGTGTCTTATAATGTCGATTTTTCAGAGTAAATTTACCAAATGCACAATATAATCCTAGCACAGACTTCATATTCAAGTTAGGAACGTCTCCTAGGCAGTCATGAATGTTATATAAGGGGTACACCTTCGCATTTTAATTCAGTCTTACGGCAATCGTGAAGCTGTGCATAAATCTGCTGAAGGAACGCAGTTGGCAGCAACAAGCACCCTGGAGGGTGCACTGACGAACAGTCGTTACCCAGAGAGGCTTTTGTGCAGTTGGCTGTTGGTGCTGATGCTCCCGTCAACCTCGCTGCTGAAGCTTACGAGTTGGCGGGAAAAAGCCACCCGTTACAACGAGACAAAGACCATCCCACGTCACGCAGATGGTCACCCGAAACGACGAGGAGCTGAACCAAGAAGACCAAGAACAAAACCCAAGTTCAATCGCGAACCATGTTTCTCCCCCGTCAAGTAAATCCGTCCTTTTCAGGACGACCAAATCAGTTTGCCAATAAAAGATTTTGGTTGAATTTTTCTCTTGTGCTGATTGCAATTTTAATTACCACGCCCCGGCTGAACATAGCATTCATTAAACGCCGCATCCTGGAGTAAATGACATACACGTTGAGCAACCAACAAACGAAATTCTAGAACGGATAATTCGAGCCGAACTGCAACACGTCTGACCGACAATTTAGTAGAGTTTATTTTAGTGCCTAGTTGTACATAGCGGATTAGTTGCTGGTGATAGCAAGTAATTAAGGCACATATCTGTTAAGAAAATCATCCGTTTAGCGTGCAGTAATTAAAACTAATTATTGTGGCGCATTAACTGAATTTCGTCCCCTTTGGGCAATTTTTATCACATTGCCTTCTTTGGTACCGCCTTCTTTCGTGCAAAAGCATCCGACGCCATTACATAACAACTCTTAGCAGTACATTTTGATTCACACTCCAGGCCCAAACTCTCCCAAACTTGTTCCGCCTGAGGATTTGCCTAAACAACACAATGGTGGAATGGGCCAAATCAGCTGTCTATCTTGGCGTTACCATAGACAGCAAGCTTATTTTCAGGGAGCAGGTTGATAAAACTGTCACAAAAAGCAACGTTCTGTTGAAGTTACTGTACCCATTGATCAACAGAAGGTCTACATTATCCCTGAAAAACAAGCTAACTGTCTACAAGCAAATCATACTTCCAGTTATCGAGTACGGCATGCCAATCGGGGAGAGTTGAGCAAAAACACATCACTTGAAGCTTCAGCGTGTTCAAAATAAGTTCCTCAGGATGATCCTGAACACCCCTCCGAGGACAAGAACATCTGAGGTCCACCGTCTGGCCGAGATAAAAATACTCGACGATCGCTTTAGTGAGTCTATCAATCGGAACAGGGCACGCTGCCTGACATCAGATCACCAGATCATTCGGAATCTGGTTCCTCACCCCTAGGATTTTCAAATTGTAGTTGTAGTTGAAGATTAAGTAGGTTATCAAATATTAACAAACAATACCCCAAGGGCTGATCTGAAAATTAATGTATAACATAAAACACACTAAACACATTAAACATATAAAACACATAAACAAAGCTGAAGAGCCCATTGGGCTAAAACACTTACAAATTGTTAATTAGTATATAAGTCAAAGAATGCAAAATAAACAAGAATTTTAATACTACTACTATACATTTTGATTCAGTCTTACGACAGTAGTGGAGCTGCGCAGTGGCTGTAGGATTGCAGTTGGCGGCAGCAAGCACCATGGAGGGTGCACTGGCGAGCAGTCGTTGCCTAGAGAGGCATTGGTGCCACCACAGGACTGAAACGGCTGTCATCCACGAACAACAATCGTGAAGCCGAATACTTGGTGCTACGTGTGGTGCTAATTTGACAGCTCGGTTTTCTTGAAGGCTATATGCAGCAAACACAATATTCGCGGCGGTAGTTGTCATGTTTTCTCGATAATTTGAATCGAGAGAAAAATCTTACATATTGTACTTAGTGCAGTGGTTATCACAACAATAGTATTTTTTCATTTTTTATCAGCCTGGTTTTATAATGTTTTATCAAAATTATTGATAGTAGTAGATTAGTAGAAGAAATATTGTAAAGAAATATAATTCATTGTGAACCGAGCCCAAAGTGTTAAAATCGTCACCAGCGCCACATCAAAAGTGACAGGCTTCAAGAACTAACGCTTTCTTCAGTCCTCTGGTTGGTGCAGTTGGCTATTGTTGCCTATGCTCCCGTCAACCTCGCTGTGAGAGACATGACTGCTGAAGCCTACGAGTTGGCGGGAAAAAGCCGCCCGTGACAACGAGACAAGAATCATCCCACGTCACCTGCAGATGGCCACCCGCAATGACGAGGAGCTGAACCAAGAAGACCAAGAAGAAAGCCCATGTTCAATCTCGAACCATGTTTCTCCCCCCGTCAATTATATCCGTCCTTTTCAGGGCGACCACATCAGTTTGCCAATTAAAGAGTTTGTTTGGTTGAATTTTTCTGTTGTGCTGTTTGAAATTTCAATTACCGCGCACCGGCTGAACATAGCATTGCTTTTAATGCCGTGTACCGGGGGAATGGCGAAAGAGCGTGGAAAAACAAACGAAGAAAATTCAAGAAGGAATAATTGTGCGGGGCTACGTATTTAATTTTGGATATGGGAATATTTGGTATGTGGGATTGGGAGGGGAAATATGGATCAAGGATTTGGGTTGGCTAGTTCCTTCTGCGTCCTGCTTCGTCTTTTCTCCCTTCGCTGTTGTGCTTTTTTTTTTTTTTTGGTGGTTTTGATTGTGTTCCAGGTGTTAAATTAATTAAATTTTAAAGATTTCCTGTTTTGAATTAAAAAAATTAAAATTAAAAATAAAGTATTGATTTACTTAAAGTGTTCTCTGAAAATGGGTCTAACAACACTGACAATAGGTTATTGTTTTAGCAATTATTTATAGCCAGATCCCAATTTTGATTCTGCAGCCACCTCCCAGTGGAAACGAAGAGTTAGAGAAAAATCTTCAGTGTTGCCAACTTACGTTTTGATTGTGATTTATATTTTTATTTTGATTCAAGTTGCAATAGCAGCGTGCCCAATCATACAACTCTTTTGAGATTTGTATGGTAGATCCTTGAAGACTAGCTCTCGTCGTCAATCTTATTAGGGTTCCACCTATTCATCGCTTGGGCCTTGACAATGTGCCGTTTCAAAAAAGTGTCGATGGTACCCCTGATAAAAAATTTACCTTAAACGAACGATATCACAAATCCTCCAACCATTTCTTTAATGGTTTGGATTGTACCCCAAATAGGTCATTAAGAAAAATAACCATACGAAATTTATTAGGGACAGCAAATTTCACATATTAAATCTGTTTTTGTACTGTAAAGCGGCACCTTCAGAGAAGTAATACAACAGTTTAAAAAAGACTGGCAATTTGTACATCGAAACGATGAAGATTACATAGACGCTGAAAAAGTGTTACTGAAAGGTTAAATAAACTTGTTCCAATTCCAGGGACACAAAAATATTATGCGTTTATTCGAAAAGACGAACCAAGCATTTATGTAAATTAATTCTCTGATGCATAAAAAAATCTAGAATATATTGTATACTTTCCTTTCGATACAACAATTAAACGGAAATCTTCCAACAGTATGAATCCAACACGAAGTTCACGACATAAGAAATCATTGTAAAACAAGTAAATTAGTAGAAATTACGAGAATAAGTTTTTCTTTTTTTTTAAATAAATAAATAATAATTATAAAACTAACAATTAATGTGTGTTTGTATATTTTGACAATAGACGCCTCCATTGCCATTACCTCCCCCTCCCCGCACCCCCCTCCAAAAAGTCACGAGTGTTTATGACAACGTAAGACTTTGATAACGTCACAAAATAATAGTGAAAAGAAGAAAAATTAAAAGGGATGATGATGAGCTTTAAAGAATAATAAAAGGAAATAAAAAAGAGGGAAAAAGAGAAAGAGAAAGAGAGGAAAAAGGAAGAGAAGTTTAGGAATTTTTCATTTTTGTAGAAGAGAGGAAGGAAGAAAAAAAAAAAAAACAATGGAAAATTTTGAGAAAAATTTAGTAAAGTAGAAAAAATGTGAGTAGAGGGGGGAGGTTAGGAGTAGGAGGGTGGGGGGGAATTTAGGGACAGTAAGATATAGAAATTGTATTAAAAGAGAGGTGAGGAGAAGGAAGGGGAGTAAAAAAGGAATGATATCAAGACACGTAGGAAAGAAATTATAAGGGAGGAGGGGATAATTAGGATAAGGAAGGGGGTGGGAGGGGGGAAGTTTTAGGACTTTTTATTTTTGAGGGGGGGGAAGTGAAAGGAAATTGGAAATTTAGTAAAGTAGAAATGTGAGAGATGGGGGGGGGTTTATGGGGGTTAGGTGTGTACACAGTGGAACGAACCTATTAAAATCACGCGTTTTTTTAATACCTGGAAAATGTGCAATTTTACAAGGGTAGTCTCTCTGGAGAAGTTTATTATCATAAAATAGGCTATCTTTTCGTACCATTAGAGTGATGATGTATCCACGTATTAGGGTGATCCAAAATTTATTTTTTCAGATTGTGCACAAAAAAAGGTGTTGTTTTCATAAAAGTTGTAGAACACACTAAAACAAGCAACTTTGTCGAAGACAGCAACTCGCTATCTCTAAACGTTGACGAAATATGATGCATTGTTTATGAAAAGCCCTTAAAAATCAGTTTTTGATCAATAATTTTGTAAGCAATCATTATAAGGGTTTCAAATATTCTACAAAGTTAGTACTTTATTGATTCACACATTTTTGTTGAAAATTGTGTAGCGCTATGATGTATATTAGAAAAGTTATTGAAGGTTTTTAATAAAATTTTGTCACTTTTTCAATAACTTTATCTTAAATTGAGGCAAGTTGTGGCAAATCAAACATCTCTCGAGTGATTATACTTACTTTTAACTACAAAATACATCAACTTTTGTTAGGAGATATTCGGAGGAACTGTGAGATCGGAGTAACAACAAATGTCACCATTGGTAATTAAAAATTTATTATGGATAATATAAATAGAGAGAAGGGTAAGAGTGAAAAAATAGAAAATTTTTGTGGTGAGGAGTAGGTGATGTAGAATATGGAGGGGGTAAGGTAAGGGTTGGGGGGGATGGGGAAAGGGGGGGGGTGGTGTGGTGGGGGGGGGGGGGGGGTGTGGATATATCACTTGAAATAATGCATCTGATGTCTCACATCAAGATTCGTTACATCAAGTAATATAGCTCGTAGTCTGAACGGGGTCTAAAACAAATAGAGTTTATTTCCACAACTTGATAGCATTTTGTCAGGCGTGAGAAAGTTCAAAAACCATCTATAACGATCAGTGTAAATTAACAGTGATTGGACATACCAGATTTTTGCATTGAATAGTCAAGACTGTATAAATAAGGGGTGTTTATTAAATTTAATATATATCGACACTAATATCACCGAAAGACCTTATTGGCAAAACATTTGCCGAATAAAACCATCGTCGGGAAAACATTGTTTTTATTTGTACGTGACAAATCTCGAATCAAATAACTTGGCTAACCACTGAATTAACCGGTAAATCAGTGCACAGTGGATTCTTTTTTATACGTGATTGTAGTAATGTTGTAAAAATATTGATAGTTCGGTCTATTTCACTGCTCTTAATTTGAACTTTTTTATAATTGATTTAATTTTTGATCTTTAAGCTCCTAAATATATGAATTTTAAAGCAATTTGGATTTTTTTAAAATATTTAGTTTTTAAGGTTTTGATACTTTTAGATTCTTAAATTTTTAATCTCAAAATTTTTAGATATTTGTTTTTTTTTTTTGTTTTCTGATTTTAAGATAGAGGAAATGATGGCTTTGGCGGGTTTTCTTCTATTATTGTCAGGGGGGTTTTCTAAAACTGATTGCGCTCATATCTTGCCAGAAGATTCACAGTGTAAATAGTAGAATGTTGTGGCCAAGTTTAAAAAAATTTTTTTCATAGATTTTTAGATTTTTTAGATTTTTAGATTTTTAGATTTTTAGATTTTTAGATTTTTTTAGATTTTTAGAATTTTAGATTTTTGGATTTTTAGATTTTTAGATTTTTAGATTTTTAGATTTTAGATTTTTAGATTTTTAGATTTTTAGATTTTTTTAGATTTTTAGATTTTTAGATTTTTAGATTTTTAGATTTTTAGATTTTTAGATTTTTAGATTTTTAGATTTTTAGATTTTTTTAGATTTTTTTAGATTTTTAGATTTTTAGATTTTTAGATTTTTAGATTTTTAGATTTTTAGATTTTTAGATTTTTAGATTTTTAGATTTTTAGATTTTTAGTTTTTATTTTTTTTTAGATTTTTAGATTTTTAGATTTTTAGATTTTTAGATTTTTAGATTTTTTTAGATTTTTAGATTTTTAGATTTTTAGATTTTTAGATTTTTAGATTTTTAGATTTTTTTTTTATTAGATTTTTTGATTATTCAATTTTTAGATATTTAGAATTATTGAATGATTGCAATTTTATTGCAATTGAAAGATGTTTCGTTAGCTCCATCCATTGCGCTTTTTATATTACAAGAGTGTTCTATTCTACGGTACAGTAAAAATCAGGGTACAAAATTAATAAAATGTCTAATCAGAACTTTATAATCTACTTTTCTGTTGTAATATGTCTTCAGTAAAATATTATTTATTGAATATATCATCATTCGTTAATTTATTATAAATAGATTCCCCGTGAAATCGTATTCGATTTCTGCCAGCGCTGAAAACTTGACTCGCCATCTTCGTGAAGATCTAAACTAAACTATTTTCGTACACGACAATTACGAAATGTGCAGAGCGTCTCTTGGCAATTGAACTCTGAACGCTGAAAAAACAGTTTTGGTTAAGTTTAGTAATAAAGACATAAGCCGAATTCCCCGTCGACTTGTTATGAACAAATTCTATAATGTTAAGTTTCATATCTTTGTACAAACACATACAGATACACAGATACACACGTCAATTCATCGACCTGAGTCATATAACACTATGGTTATCCGGGCCTTCTATCAAAATATAAGACTTGCAGTGATCCTATAGTCTTTACAGTGCACGAGAAAGCCAAACAGTTAAAAGGGATAAGCATAAGGAAATGTTGAGGGGATAATTTATGCCCGCGCCGATCCACGCCGCCGTTGCGATTCAAAATAGATCGGCGCACAGGTCTAGTTCTACGATGAATCGTTCTTCATTTGCCGATGGCCAGGAAAACTGGCAACCCTGATTTTTAAAATATTGTTTTTTGTTCAAATATCCACGGGGGGGTTCGGGGTTCGGGGGGGGGAGGTTTTTTAGAAAAAAAAGACCGGCGGGCAAGGTAGAAAAAAAAAAAAAACCCAGAAGGGGTGGGTGCTTTATTGGGGAGGGTGATGTGTGTGTCTGTGTGGGGGAGGGGGTTGGTAATCGTGGCAGAATAATATATAACAAAAACTAACAAAATAAAGTAAGTGGGGAAGACAAAGTAAAAAAAAAATAGTTTTTTTTAATAATTTTTTTTTTTAGTGTATTTTTTTTTTATAGGAATTGGGTTAGATGACGCCCAATTATTTTTTTTGTCAATATTGATGCTTGCAGCACATCAAAGAAATGATACAAGCGTCAAAGCAGCCAAACCTACTGCGTTGCATTAACCGCAAAAGATGATTCTGTAATATGAGTTGGATTCAAAAGAATAGATTTGAACCACAACGCAATTTGTGAATCTACAGGGGAGGAAGAATGCGTGGACATACCGTACCATACGCTCCGAGGTAAGAATAATAAAATCATATTTAAATAAATAATGAAAATCAGAGTAATTAAAAACATGGTAATGATTATAATAAAAATGTAAAATCAATATGCAATGTCATATAGAATAGTATATAAAATATAGTAAAGGGAATATTCCTTCGTAACGTAACGTAATAACGTAATATGATAATAATAATTACACATGTCTGCGCATTGTTGTTGTTGCAAAAAAAAAGGTTTGGGAAGGGGCGTATTTATTATGAACCTAGAAGTTTATACAATTTATCATAGCTACGAAAAAAAAGTTGAAAGTTATTTAACAAAACTTGAAAACTCCATGGATGACCTGAAATTATACATACAGAATAGTTCATCTGAAATGTCGATGTACTGTTCCGATTCCTTGCACCATTTTACTCATTTGTAGTGGATCTCATAGTTTTAAATGACGACATCCACAGGTTGGTCTTTGATCTAATCTAATCTAATTCAATACAAACGTAGCAGAATAGAACAGCATTTATGAATATAAAAATTAAAACAAATAATATTCGCTGATCTAAATTAATAGAAAAATACTTAATGATACGAGGTAATAAAATATCTATACAAGCTGGAATCACCTTCCTTGAAACCTTGGCGCAGTTAAATTTTCATTATTATTGCTATTATTATTTTCCAAATGAAAATAATAATGATATGCAATTAATTATAAGATGCAGCTATATATCTCAACCAGTAGTTAATGCATGTATACTGAAACGTTAAGGTCAAACTATGCAATAATATGAAAAAAAAAAACCACCCGAGCACCCAACGATGACTTCGATTGATGCTGGAGCCAACCTTCAACCTAAATATGAATTCATGTATGTGAAAACTTGTATGTATCTTATTAATAATATCAATGAATAAATATAATATTTAGATATTTAAAACGCAAATATATTAATATGTTTTAACCAGTTGAAATTTTACATCCTGCAAATTTAATATGATTTCAAATAATACGCAATGATATGATGAAAATAATATAATGAAATAATAAATAACATCCATTTTTTTTAAATAAAGATTATGTGTGTACAAAAAACATCTGACGTACACTCGTCTGTGACTGAAAAAGGTGATGCTTTATATATCCAAGGTCCTGAAAAAGCTGAAAAACAGAGTAGATCATTATAACTATCACAGATAAAACCTCAATCAAAAGATGCGTTGATGATTTCTTCTTCCGAAAAGCACCAGACTACTCCAAAAGACATCC